>CM076581.1:1040461974-1040973488 GCA_034641835.2 Pinus albicaulis
TTTAGCCACTTGTTTTCTTTGACAAATTATTATAGGTGGCTAATAGTGGCTCCACATGGGGATGGCATCTTCTTGAAGGTGTCAAGAATCTCAGATATAATCTTTGGAAGTAGGCTAGAGCCTAGTCTTGACCATATTTTCTTCTTTGATCAACTGCTACAAACATGATGGATATTATATCAGCAGAAAATTTTTTCCCAAACAACTACCTACCCATCCTATTGTCCTAACATTTTTTCTTCAAGGTGCATTTAGACTTTCAGACCTTTTGCATCATCATTTTTTTATTGAAAGCAAGAACTAATCTAATTCTACACTTATTCCTCCATGAGACCAGATTAAGCAGTTGGACTCATAGCTTCTCTACCTAAACTAATATTTGCTAGGATTAAACTGTCTGGCAAATTTTCATTCTCTATATTCTAAAATAGAAATTGAAACACAACCAAACCAGGATTAGACTGTCTGATTTGCTGTGGATCCATGGCATAAAGACAAGTTGCACATGAACTGAAACTTTGCAGGAAATTGAAACAAAATTGTGAAGGCTTGAAATTCTGAAAATTAGAAGCATCCTTCCTCCTTTCTTTGACTCAGATTTTGAGCTTTTAGAGTCATCTTCTTTCTTCTTTTCAGCTCTGGTTTTGGTCTTGTTAGAGCTCTCCTTTTTCTTCTTTGCTGGTTCAAGTTTTGAGCATATTAGAACCATTCCCTTTTTTCACCTTTGGCTCAGGTTTTGATCTAATTTGAGCCATTCTTTTTAGAAAGTCATAGGTTCAAGATTTGAGCTTGTCTGAACCTTCCTTTTCTAATGTTTTTGTATTTTTTGCATTTTTCTTCAAAGTAAAAATCAACAACTAACTAAATGCTCACAGGCTGAGCTTTATTGAGATTCCTACCTACCCTATTCTAACTTGAGATATTTACATGTCTAGCTGACAAACTCTCTTTTCCAATACATCCAGTCAATCAGATGATTCCATGAATGGTCTTTTCTCATCTCTTTGAGCATGCTGGACAGGCAGGGCCACTCCCATTCTCTTTGTTTTTTAGCAGCATCTTCTAAAGTGTTTCTTATTGTCTGCAACAAGCTGCTCTTGATGACCTTTGATCCTTCTCTAAATGTCTGCAGGAAATGAGCATAAGGATCTTGAAATAATACCTAGTTGTGGGTATTTGACAAGTAGGTTTCAACTAGGATTACTTCCTCTTCCACTAGATCAAGGATAAAATTCTTTCTTTTTTGAACTGGAGGACTCATCATATACTGCAGTTTTGTCCTCTTTTAACCCTGAGATATTCTGATTTGGTGGGCTGAGTTCTGTGAAAAGATCAATGTATTCTTGAGCAGGGGTCTGTTCCATTGCTTCCTCTTTTTCAAGAGAAGGCTCCTTGGTTTCAACCTGCTCAAAAATTTCTTCATTGTTTTCCTCTCCACCCTTTGAGATGAAAGGCTGCTGATTTCCAAACGCATGGAAACTATTACTGATGATCTAAGATAAAGCAGAGTGAAGATTCAAAGAATCTTCACTTGCTACTAGACTTTCATAATTTTCCTCGTTAGTATCATAAATAGCTTGCATGGGCTCATTACTTTCTTGAAGTTGATGGAACTGATCTTCCTTCCACAAATCTACTAATGATGGCCCTGCATGATCAAATTCTGTTTGGAGAACATTATCATCAGATTGATCAAAATTAGGAAAATCATTAAAGTAAGTAATGCTACTAATCAAACATACTGGATTATCAGCAGATCTTTCTTCATTTTGATTTATAGGGGAGCTTTCTAAATCTGTACAAAAAAGCTCAGTGGATAAATGGGCAAGAGTGTGTGTTTTATAAAAGATTTCAGAGGCTGGATGACTATTGATGATCTGATCTATTTCTTCTTCTATCAAAGGGGAAGGTGTCTCGTGTTTCTTTGACCAGAAGTGCAGCAACTCTCTGGTTTTCGTGAAGACTGAATTTGAGGCTGGATGTCTTCTTGAGCCTCTTCTAAGGTATCTTCATTTGTGCTTGCAGGGAGACCTTGAGGATTTTCTAATGTTTCTTGATCTTCTTCTGTCTCAAAAAAATCCTCATGATTATTATGACACTTAGTTTGGATACAAGGCTCATGAGTTGTTTCTTCTACATTATCAGGATGCCACTCTTGTGTAGTATGAAATGGGTTATAATCTAGAGGGGGAGTTCCTATATGTGCTGGTTCTCCTTCCACATCAGATTCTATGTTTTATAAGTGGCTACTTGTTTCCTCAAAGCACTACTCACTATAAGTATTTTCAATTCAGTCATGAAGCTCTCTTCACAGCATAGTACAAGATATACGTAGGCAATCATGAATTTCTTGACAACCTTCCTCATCATCTTCTATAAAGTCTTGATCATCCTGCATGTCTTGCTCATTGTCTAGGTCTTGTAGAGGTTGAGAAAACATGGGTTGTTCTGGATAATCAATATCTGCATCAGCCTCATGCCTGTCTAATATTTCACTAAGAATGTACACCATTCTTGTCATTCTATCCAATAAAGCATTTAGTTTTTCTTCTCTGTCCATACTTAGATCCATGTTGGTAAATCGGAAAAGAGGTCACTGAATCTTGTTAACCAGTTCAGAGTCTTCTACCAGTGGAGTCATTTGGTATTTTGGGAGTTGTGGAGTGTGGAGTCGCCAGGTGGATGAATTTGAATGTTTTGAAGCAGGCTGTTGTCCACCATCAACAATTAAATACCAATCTAAGGAGATTATGGGTCTTCTGAGGTCTTGAGGATGTTTAAGATGAAATTCACTCAGAATTCCCCAGTGGAGTCGCCATTATGTTGGGGACTCAACTGGCTAACACACCAAATATTCTTGAATCAAGGGGTTCTCTGAGGTCCCAAGGGTATATCAGGTATAACCTACTCAAAAGTCCCCAGTGGAGTTGCCATTATGTTGGGGACTCAACTGGATAACACACCAAATATTATTGAATTAGGGGGTTTTCTGAGGTCTTAAGGGTATATCAGGTATAACCTACTCAGAATTCCCCAGTGGAGTCGCCATTATGTTTGGGTTCCTGTGTTTTGGCCAGATTGGCAAAACCAAAAGACAAGACAACATCAAACCACTTTGGGATCCTAGGATCTAGCCCTCCTGGATCCAGAGAGGGATCTCTCTATAAAAGCAAAGAATCATATATCTTTAAGGTCGGTTTATGGTATTAGGCTAGTTATAGAGCATACGGGTTTGTTTTGTTTGTTTGGTTGGAGATCATTAACTAAGAAGGTTATGTGAAATGAAGAAGGAACTAAGTAGTAGGATGTTTCAACATGGGAAGATAGGTTAAGGAAAGCATCATTTCATTGGGCTATGGAGTCATAAAAGGGTTTACTTGCATAAAAACTATCCAAGGGTTTCCATAGGGCAAGTCATCTATACCAAAGGATCTCTTTTAGATAGATGGTGAGATGGAACATTAAGAAATGAGGTGAGAGAAAGAAACCAAAGTGCAGCCTAAGATCAGGTAAGGACTTTTAACCTATCTCACTTTTGACATACTTTCAAAGGAAACTCTCAATAAAGACACAAAGGGTAGCTTAAGATCAAGCAAGGACTTTTAACCTAACCTGCTTTCAGCATACTCTCAAGGGAGACAATCCAAAAATCCTCATAACCACTTTCAGACAGTAGAAAACATTTAAGGTTAACACAGAGCAAGGCCTAAGATCAGAGAAAGACTTTAACTTTCTCTTCTTTTGACAGCAACTCACAGGGAAAATTTCAAGACATACTGTTGGAGAAGAAACTAGAGGACAGGGCTAACCATAGACTTCCCTAGTTCAATATTTTACTTAGCATGAAATGAAAATATCTTTCAAGAACAATGTTTCAAGTTGTACTTAGCAAGACATGGGCTCACCAACATTTCTTGACTGGTTATACTCTATAAAATTATCCTTAAAATACACAATCAGAGGAAAACATAAAGATAAAGCTTATCAGTGAGATTTAGGGTACTTCCAATAGTATGTCCTAATCTATACCTATTGTTATTTATCGCAGAATAGTGGAAGGTATGAAAAAAACATGAAAGGAGACAATAACAGTAAGGAAAACATCACCAATAATATAGACCAGGATCCTGTGAATCTTCTTGTTCAATTGATGTGCAAAACTAGTCACATAATTTGAGTCTAGTGGCTTTTTACAATCCAAACTTTTCTTCCCAGCCTGCTATATTACAAACTAATCAGCTACTTCCCCTCAATAACAGTTGAAACAGTCAATAAAATCCCCAACCAACAACCCTTTACAATGAACCTTCAATGAGTACTTATAGGTGAATGAGGAGGTGGAGTAGTAGATATGAACTTAAATGATTCATTAAGATAGAGGGGAGAAATTTCGAATGCCCACTTTGCATAATGGCTTTGCATTAATCATTGGTACCCTTTAGGCTGGTTCAAAAGTCTTTGTCAGATTGACAATAACTTCGGGTATGTTTCTTTGAAATAATTTCTGGCTGTTGGTACTCTGTTTTGTCTTCTGAGATAAGTAAGGTGATAGAAGGTCTTTCAGGTCTTCCATACTTCCATAACTGCTTTCCTGACAATTTTTAAAGCCTCTGTCAGCGTAATAATTGTTCTGGTGCTCGATGGAAAATGGAGGAGGCGTGTAGCTAGTCCTTCTTTGGAGAGGAAAGTTCTGCTGATCTGGCTCTAATTGTGTTTAGGCTTCATTTAGCCTCTTTAATCATCTTCATGGTTTTAATCCTTTTTGACTGTGGATTAGGATTCTTAGTCTTCAATATTATGCCTTTAACCCTGTCAATTCCTCTTCTTCATTACTGATACTTTTTAAATTTCTACTGATGGCTGCATAGGTGGCAATGGCGCTAGAGGGTTCGTGTAAGGGTCGATGATCAGGATGCATCGACAAACATGGAATTAAAACCCTGCTGGTCCTATTTCTGTATTGACTTAGGCTCAGGACTGACACCCTGGAACCTTTTGGTCACTTATCTGTGATTGTGGGATAAACTAGCAAGAACCACCATTAAACCTGCAAACATAAAACAAACCAATTAAATAAAAATTGCGCGAGGTTTAAAATTTCTTCAGAGGGCTCAGGAGGTGGCGGAGGAGCGATTGCAGAGGAAGTGCACGTGCAAGTGATGGAGGAAAATCATGGTAGAGTAGCTAACCAGGTGAAAATGGAGGCTTGGGCGCGACGAGGAACAAGATACATTGGATTAGGACTATCAACGGTGGAGATCTTTCGATGGAGTCATTGGGAGAATGGACGAATGGTAGATGAATGAAATCGCGATATAATGGTGACTGTTCGATCTCAGAGATCGATGGCTAGGATTAAATGTGAAAGGCAATGTTGCGGAGGGTGGCGGTATGGCGGAAAAATGGGAATGGTTTTTGCGTGGCGAAATGGGGGGGAGGCGGTATTGCCTTTTGGAACATGATTCCACACATTGATTGACACGTGGATTTCAAAAACTGCTTATTTCGCATGGAAGTTGTGCGGTGATGGGGGGGGGGGGGGAATTATGCGATATCATGCACTGGCCGTCAAATCATCGTCGGGAGATCGGACAGCTGTGGGAGAGCGCGATGGATGGAAAGCTGCAGGGGCGAAAAGGTGGGTAGGGTCCACAATGACGTATGACGGCTTGTCACGCAGTGGAAAGGTATCGGGCTATCAGGTTTATTCTCGATTGTAGGATCTTTAGATCGGACGGTTACGATCTAATATCAAGGTGAAGGTTTTGAAAGGGAGAATGAGATGTTATATGGATGGGCAGAGCGCGATGTAATCTTGGTCATTGGTTCTTATGGATTCAACGGCCCAGATTCATTTGAAACCATAATGTCGGGAAAGGCAAAATAAATGAAAGGTAAGGTTTTAATGGGGGTTTCTTGGCCCTTTAGTGCCCAATTATGGGGCTAAGGTTATATGAGATGGGGGGTAAAGGATATAAGCCCTTGGGAGCTTAACATCTTATAGTGCAAAGATTGTTATTTAGGCCAAAACAAGGATTTTTAAGGCTAGGTAGGGGTTCTGATAGGCAAAAGAAGGGATTTTTAAAACCAAATAAGGGGAAATATAAGGTTTTAAGGTGGCTAGGATGATTTAGGGCTTAAATGAAGGATTATAAAGGATTTTTGTGAAGGGAATAAGGGTGAAAAATGGGGATTTTGTGGGAGTGAAATGGAGGAAATGGAGGCCATTTTGAGAACATCTTCTTTCACAAACAATAGGGTTCATTAATGGAAACAACAGTGAAGATTCTCTAAAGGGTAGAAGACACATGAAGGCTTCAAGAATGATAGATTTACAAAGGAAATGTTTCTCTTGAAGGCTCATAAACATATTTAGCCACCTGTTTTCTTTGACAAATTATTATAGGTTTCTAACACACAACAAAATTGCAAAACTAGTAATGAGCTTCAAGTTGAGGGAAAGATCCCTTGTTCCCTCCTTGCTACTAACCTATATACTATTTCAACTCTTTAAAATATATAAGTAGAGGATCACCTAGACCCATTACAAGATGATGGAAATGATCAATATACCCATCATTTTCTATGCACACTTAGCACTTATAAGGATCAAAATATCTATATGTGGAAATTTAAGAATTGTATGTTGACATGTTTAGTGACGAGGAGTAGATGTTTATGTGAAGTGGAGATATTATCTACCCACTGTTTCTTTTTTTTATTAGGGTGACATGGTTTTTTTCTTTGTTGAAGGGTAACACATTTTTAATGTTTTCCCATAGATGAGTCATGTGTTGGAAGAAATTTGTCATTAATGTCAAAGGGTGAATGGGCCATAATTAGCCCTTGAAGTAAATAAATAATTTAGTGGATAGAATAAAATAAAACACAATAATGGATTACACCATATTGTATTTCTTGTCGAAACTTTTCTAATGAGATATGGCTCATCATTTAACTTGTCTTGGTTGAGGATATATTACCTTTTCAAGATGAATATTGAATGTTTAGAACTAGTCAAGTTGGACATGTTTGAGGATCAATGAGGCCTATAAATAGGTCATATCTCCTCCCATTTGACCATGCAATTCGATTAAGAAAGACAAAGAAAATTCAAACCCATTAAGAAAAGGTTTATATCTCATGAACCAAGGAGTTAAGAAAATTGAGAGGAAATTTTGAAAGCTTGTTTTCTTGTTCTGGTTAGGGTTTTTTGGTAGTTTGTTTTTAATCAAATTTGGAATATTTTTCTAGAGAAAAAATTGGAAGAAAATTTGGTCCTTGGAAGCATCCTTCTTGACCCTGAAACCAACAACATAAACAAATATACTCTCGGCCTACTCTAGGTAAAATATCAACCCTACAACCAACAACATAAACCTTGATTTTGGAGCTATAACAAACCTCTAAGGCAACCTGATTTCAGACGAATACTAATATAATTTTGAGGTAGCCTACATTCAACCCTAGGAAAAACTTCTGAGGTATCCATATTTTTGGGCCTATGACACCTATATACTTGGCCTATCATAGAGGTATATTGAAGCAATTTGATATTGTTTTGGAGCAAAATTTTGAAGGATTTTTTGAGAATATTTTGAAGAAGTCTTGGAGCAGGCTTAAAGGTTGATTTTAGTAGGGTTGGAAGTAGATATAAAGTTTCACGTGTTGATAAATCACAGTAATTAGATTAGGGTTTGATTTCTCTTTCTTGATAATTACTTGTGAATTATGTTGGCTTCTTTTATTTATTTATTATATTATATTTCATCAAGAAATTCCCAAAGTGTGTATGCACAAAGATCACAAAAACAAAAGAGACAAGATGTAGGCACTGTGCCAGGGGAAAAATCCTCTCCTTGGGGAAAACTCGGTCAAAATTCTCTTCCTTCAATAGTATTTTTTGAGACTCTTCACCCTAGACATAGACCAAACCTTTCGTCCACACCAAGTCAACCTTCTAGATCTTCGACCCAACATCAACAACAACTTTTCCTCCAACAACTTCAACTAGGCAGCAGTTCTAGTAGCGACAACAACAACAAACACTAAAAAACTTTAATATCCCAAGAGAGGGCACAAAATGGAGTGATGCCACCACCAAAACCTTGATTTTTCCTTATTCTATCTTCTTGAACCGACTCACACTCCTTTCAACTTCCTTCTTCCACTTCGCACTTTTTCCTATGCAGTAGTAGATATCGAACTGGCTTGAGAAGTGATGCTCCAAATGAATTCAATCTCCTTCCTTTTATAGGTTCTAGGTAAGGTTAAATAGGTCCCTTTGAGGCCGAATTGATCTCCTTAAGGATGAATTTATGTGGAGGTATTATTTTTCTTTAATTATTTTGATGAGTACATTAAATATTGATTTATGAAGACCAAACCTAGTTAAAATATTCAACACTCCCTCTTAACTAGAGAGGTATTCATAATATACAAATGGAATATCTAAAACTATATTGTGAACTATGAAGAGATTTAGGCACCGTAATGCCATAGACTAGATTCCCAACCAGGGAAATCTATCCATTGGTCACTCAACAACTTAGGCACTGCAACGCCATGGACTAGATTCCTGACCAATGTAATCTATCCAAGCAGGACCAAGTTGGACTAAAGCTTTCATCTTCTATAGGTACCATCAGGCTTATTCACTAATCACCAATCCAGGGAACTAGGTGCACATCCACTCGATGTCACCGTCCATAGACGTCAATATAAAGTGTTGGCATGATGTATTTTTATTAAACCAACTCACAAAATAGAATAAAAAATAGATCAATGACTTAGAAATAAACCTCTTCGAGAGGGAAAACTCCTTTACATTACATAACTGAACAATTCTTGGATGAAACAAATGGAAAAACCTCCTTTCTATATATAGGAGTCCATGGGGTCACAATATAATCATAGCCGACCTAACAATAATAATGTAAGGGCACAACAATAACAATAATGGGCTTTTATGGGGCACAATAATAACAATATGGGGACTACAAGGGTACAAAAATAACAATGAGGGGGCTACACTAACAACAATAAGGGACTACACTAGTAATATAGGGACCTAACATGCCCCTCTCCTTCAAAAAAGTGTTGTCCTCAATGCTCGAGTAGTTCTGGATGCTTCTGTATAAAATTCTCATCCTCCCATGTGGAATCTTCAATGGGTAAGTTCTTCCAATTGATGAGATACTCTGAAATTGATCAATTTCATAGATGTTGAGTTCTTGTTTTCGTGATTGAGTTCAATTTCATAGGAAACTCCAATTTGTATGCCATAGTACCAATATTTTGCAAGACCTTGTAAGGACCATAGTAATTTGGCGATAATTTATTATCCTTCTTAGCTTGCTTGAGGGAAATTTGTTTGTATGGTTGTAGCCGTAAAAATACCTATTCGACTACATTAAAACTTCTCTCGCTGCAATGTTGATCTGCCTGTTGTTTCATTTGATTTTGTGCCAAATTTAGGTTATCCTTAAAATTTTGGAGAAATTGTTGTTGATGCTCGATGTGATCTTCCACTGCTTGAACCTTAGAATTTTCTCTTAAAGATGATGTGATGGACAATGGATGATATCCATAAAGTGCCATAAATGGGGTCATTTTTGCTACAGTGTGGAAGGAAGTGTTATACCAAAATTCAGCAAGAGGTAACCACTTGACCCGTTGTGTTTGTTTATCTGATACAAAGAAACAAAGATATAATTCCAAACATTTTTTCACTATCTCAGTTTTCCCATTGGATTGAGGATGATAAGATGAGCTATGAGCTATTTGAGTACCCAAACAAGAAAATAATTCCGTCCAAAAATTTCTAGTGAAAATGGGATCTCTGTCTCTTACAATAATATTTGGATTTCCATGTAGCTTTTGAATTGTTTCCATAAATGCAGTAGCAATTGTAGTCGCTTTAAATGAATAAGATAATGCACACAAGTGTGCATACTTGGTAAGTCTATCAACTACCACCATGATGACACTATTTCCTTTGGACTTAGGTAAATCTGTGATAAAATCCATTGAAACCTCTTCCCAACGTTGACTTGGAATGGATAAAGGTTGCAGTAGCCCCCAGGTCTTAATTGTCTCAAATTTATTTTTCTGGCAAACCAAACATTCCGCCACAAACTTTTGAATATCAAATTTAGTGTCATCCCAAAAAAAATCTTTCTTCACCTAGTGGTAAGTTTTTAAAAATCATGAGTGTCCTCCTAAGGGAGAGGTGTGAAATTCCAAAAGGATATTTTGTTTTAGTTGGGAAATATAACAAAGATATAAGAGATCTTTGTACCATAAGGAATCATTTTTCCAACTAAATGTATTAGATGTACTGGGATCTTGTTGCAACTTTTGAATGAGTGTCTACACTTCTTCATCATTCTTCCATTCCTCCCTTGCTTTAGTTATCCAATATGGTTGGATAATAGAAATGGCACAAAGCAATGCTTCCACATCCTCATCCTTTCTTGAGAGTGCATCTGCAACAACATTTAGCTTCCTTTATTTGTAGATGATTTCAAAGTCATAACCCAACATCTTTGTGACCCATTTTTGCTGCTCTTATGAAGATAATATTTGTTCCAAAAAGTATTTAAGACTATCATGATTTGTTTTTATCTTGAAGTGTCTTCCCATTAGGTAAGGTCTCCATTTATTTAGTGCATGTAGTATTACCAACATTTCCTTCCCATAAATAGCTCTTTGTAAATACTTTCCTTTGATTGGGCGGCTTTCAAAAGTAACGGGTCTTCCTTCTTGAATTAAAACAAAACCAATTCCATTTCCTGAGGCATCACATTCCACAATAATTTATTTTGTGAAGTCTGGCGTAGCTAAGACCGGTGCTTGGCACATTTCAATTTTAAGATGTTCAAAGGCCTTAGTTGCTTCAGGAGTCCATGAAAATGCATCTTTCTTCAATAATGTTGTTAGAGGTGTTGCTATTCTCCCATAATTCTTAACAAACTTACGATAATACCCTGTTAACCCAAGAAATCCTTGCAACTTCTTTATGGTTGTGGGGACTTTCCATTCCTTGATGGCTTTAATTTTGTTAGGGTCTACCTTAACATCCTCTTGATATACAATATGACCTAGATATTCCAACTCTTGTACTCCAAAGAAACATTTGGAGGTTTTTGCATATAATTGTTTCTCCTCCAATAGTTTGAGCACCTTGTCAACATGTTGAACATTATCCTTCCAAGACCCGCTGTAGATTAGTATATCATCAAAAAATATTAACACAAATTTTCTAAGGAAGGGTTTGAAAATTGAATTCATCAACCCTTGAAATGTAGAAGGTGCATTGGTAAGGCCAAAAGTCATGACCAAAAATTCATAGTGACCCTCATGAGTTTGAAATGTTGTTTTCGGAATGTATTCAATCTTTATTCTAATTTGATGATATCCTGAACGAAGGTCCAACTTGGTGAAATAAATTTCTCCATGTAATTCATCCAATAATTCATCAATCACAGGAATGGGAAATTTATCTTTAATAGCAAGCTTATTGAACTCCCTATAATCCGGAAACATGCGCCATGATCCATCCTTCTTGTGCACCAATGCTACTGGAGAAGAGAAAGAACTTTGACTAGGTTGAATTATTCCAGCCTCTAGCATTTCTACAATCATATGTTCAATTTCGCTCTTTTGGGCATAAGGATATATGTAAGGCCTGATGTTTGGAGGAACACTTCTTGGAATCAAATGAATATTACGATCATAATCACGAATAGGTGGAATTCCTTTGGGAGTTTCAAAGACCTTGGAATGATTGTACAATACTTTTAGAGATCTAGAGAAATAAATGATTTTGATATTGGAACTTCTAGTGAGCATAATTGTGAAATTACGCATCGTTTCTCTTTCTTCAAAAGCTTTTTCATGACATTAGAGATTATTATATTTCCTAGATTACCCATGATACCTCGTAATTCAAATTCCTTCATCTGAAAAAAAAATCAAGAAAAGTTCTTGAAAATTAAAATCTACCGTCCCGAATGATTGTAACCATTGTACTCCTAGTACAACATCAACACCACCCATTGGAATGAAAAGCATTGGAATATTCAATACATATTCCCCCATGGTTAGCTTGATATTATGGCTCTTTCCAAAGAAATTTATAGTTCCTCCATTTGCAACCATCACTTGACACTCTGGTGCTAGGTATAGGAAGCAATTCAATTCCTTGGCTACCTTACAATGAATAAAATTATGGGCACTACCCGAATCAATCAACATTATTACATTTTTCTTCTGGATATGTCCTTCTATCTTAAGAGTTTGAGGAGTGGTAATTCCTTCTAATGCATTACAGGATATGGTCATATTCATTTCTTCTTTCTCTAGGGTTGGTTCTTGGTGTATATCCTCTTCTTTTGAAGTTTCTTGTTCATTTTCTTCCTCCTCTTCACAATCTATGTAAAATAATTTCTTCTCAGCACACTTATGACCTTTAGTGTATTTGCTATCACAACTGTAGCAAAGCCCTTTTGCTCTTTTTTCATCCAATTATTGTGGTGTCAACCTTGTAGGTTGTGGAAGTTTAGGAGTGGAAACACTTCCATACTAATAGTTGTGAGTGGTAGGCTTCCTTGTCGCCATAATTTTGCTTTCAAATTTTCTTGCCAAACTGAATGCCTTCTCCAATGAATCAGGTTCCCAAAGGCGAACCTCATGCTGAATTTTATCCTTTAAAGTCCCTATGAAGACATCAATCCTCTGTTCCTCTGGAATATTAGTTACCCTTATATTTAATTTTTGGAAGTTCTCAATGTGCTCCACCATTTAACCCTTTTGTTTGATATTTATCAATTGGCTAAAGAAGGTGTTGATATTTGTATCCTCATAATGTGCTATCATTTCCTCCATAAAATTGACCAATAGACATTTTTTTGTGAGAGAAAAGCCATCGATAAAATAAAAATATATTTTGTTTTAAATACAAAGTTGCAATACATACCTTTTGTGTGTTTTGCACATTATGGAGATCAAAATATTGCTCCATCTGTAGTATCCATGTTATGGGATCCTTGCCATCAAACTTCCTCATATCAATTTTTGGAATATGGTAGGTCTTTAATCCAACATTATAGTTTATCAAATCATGATTAACATTTATTTTGTTCTCATCACGGGTTTCCTATACTACCTTTTCTCCATTAGGAATCATTTCTTGTAGCAACTTTGTTAAACCTTCCTTCAAACCTTCCATGTCTTCTTTTAGATCATTCTTCATGTCTTCCATGTTTCGTTTCAGTTTTTCTTCTATACCATCGATCTTAGCTTCCATGCCATCCATCTTAGCTTCTACGCCATTCTTTTTAGCTTCCATTCCTTTCTTCAAACCATCCATTTTAGCTTCCATTTCATTTTTGGTTACTTTTTGCGAGAACGACATTTGTTGCACTTGCTCTCCTAATTTTGATATATCATGTTGCACTTCTTCCTCTTCATGGTCATAGTAGAGCTTTATAAGCACTTAATGGGTGTGGAATTATTTTTAGGAGGAATTATAGAACCCAATACTGATATCAATGCTTCAATATTCCCTTAGAATCACTTCAAATTGATTTTTTAAACAAAAGTTATGCAATTTGTTTAAAAACCAAACACACCTTTTTCTTTCTTTTGAGGACCTCGATATTGAACCTGATGTATCTCTGTGATTTTGGATCCCCAAGGCTTGAAATTTTATCCTGTAGTATCCCTCTGAGTCTTCTCTCCAATGCCATAGGTAGGACTTGATTGGGATTCTTCAAGGCAAAGTTTTTCCCAATCTCCCACAATGACCTAATTATGGACTGGTTCGGTAGAGCGAAATTGTACGGAGTACCACATGTCATTGTTTTTTCCTTCGGCTCTGAAATCAATATAAAGGAAACTATATTCCGTGCACTATTGGAAACTTTTTACATAATTTGAATTGGTTTCCTTAAACGAAAGTTATGTCAATTTTACCTCGGTCACCTATTTGAGATGAAATTATGAAGCCTGCAAAAACCCTAACTTCCATAGATCAAATCTTCCAAAATATTGTGAACCAAGGTATGAAATGTTTACATGAAGTTCCTTAGGATTTCAGATCAAATTGGTTTTTTTTAGCTTCTGAAACTTCGTAGAACAAAATGTATAGTGAAAATTCCAAGATCATCTGTTTGCAACAACGAAACCCTAGAATCCAAAGCTCTGAGACCAAATGTTATGAAACCAGCTCACAAAATATAAGAAAAGATAGATCAATGACTTAGAAATAAAAATATTCGAGGGGGGAACCTCCTTTACATTACACAAATGAACAATTGTTGGATGATAAAAATGAAAAAACCTCCTTTCTATATATAAGAGTTCATGGGGTCACAATATAATCCTAGCCAACCTAACAATAATAATGTAAGGGTACAACAATAACAATAGTGGGATTTTATTGGGCACAATAATATTAATACGGGGACTAAATGGGCACAAAAATAACAATAAGGGGGCTACACTAACAAAAATAAGGGACTACACTAGTAATATAGGGACCTAACATGTCTTCCCAAGAAATTCTTCACTCACAAAGCCTCAACATATCTCTTCCAATCTATCATCATAAAAAAAACCAACAATATTTATTAGACTAAGATTATCTCTTAAATATTCAAACTTATTGTTAGGAAGTGACTTCGTCATCATGTCTGCTATGTGTTCATTTGTTGAGACATACTCGAACTTCACAATACCATGATGTACTAAGTTCCTAATGAAGTGGAACTTATTTTCAATGTGCTTCGTCCTAGTATCAAACATGCGATCTCCAGAAATTTTGACACAACTTTGATTGTCACATTTTATTATAGTAGGATTTAGATAATTCTCGAAATATTCTGTCAGAAGCTTCCTTAACCATACAACCTCCTTTCCTAATTCACATGCAGCCACATATTCAGCTTCAACACTATTTACAGCAACACGAAATTGCTTTCTACTCACCCATGAAACCATATAAGACCCTAGGCTGAAGCATCCACTAGTAGTAATCCTTCCATCAGACTCACTTCCACCCTAGTCAGAATCTGAGAAGCCAATTAGGTTGACTTCCTTACTATTGTATTTTAGGAAGTGATGTATAGTATCACGAAGATATCTTAATATGTGTTTGGAAACTATCTAATGATAACGACAAGGTTCCAACTAAAAATGACTGAGAATGTTTATTGCATAGCATATATCTGGCCTAGTCTTTACCAGATACATTAAGGATCCCACCATCTGTCGATAGGAGGTAGGATTTAGGAGACTTGAGTCAGAAACTTGCAACTTTCTGAGATTGGAGATTGGTGATCATAGGAGTAGTCATAAGCTTGGAGTCCATCATTCCAAATTTATGTAGCATTTTGATGATGTACTTTCCTTGCCCCAAATATATCTCCCTAGGTTTCTGCCATACTTCGAGACCTAGGTAATAATGCATGAGTTCTAGATCCTTCATCTCAAATTCGGCTTCCAACATCTTCTTGCACTCTTGAATTTTATGCTCCACACCAATGATGAATATATCATCCAAATATAGTATAATAATGATGGGCCAATTATTCACAACCTTGATGTAGAGATGTGGATCAACAGTACCCTTCATGAACCCATTACGTAGGAGGTATGCATCCATTCTCATGTACCAAGCTCTAGGAGCTTGCTTCAAGCCATATATGGCATTATTGAGTTTGAGACATGAGAGTCCCTGCTATTTACTTCAAAACCTGTGGGTTTTTCGATGTATACTTCATCATCAATGGTCCCATTTAGAAATGCGGTCTTCACATCCATTTGATTGATATTCCAACCCATTGTAGCATCAAATGAAAACAAAGGTGCAAAGGTGCAAAGGTGATTTGATTGATATTCCAACCCATTGTAGGTGCAAAGGTTTCTTCATAATATATTCCTTCCTTTTGAGAGAAGACCCTTGCAACAAACCTTTCTTTGTAGTTGTCTATGCTTCCATCAATAGCGTGTTTGATTTTGTAGACCTATTTGGATGTGAAAACTGATTTGTCACTAGGTCTAGGAACGATTTCCCAAACCCCATTTTTCATATTGGTTTCGTATTCTTCTTGCGCCGCCTTCTTCCAAACTTTGTGTTGAACAACTTCATTGAATGTAGATGGTTCAAATTGAATTAGTTTTATCATATATGAAATAGAGCCAGAGTATCTCTTCGGTATTTTACTCTCCCTAAAGGTTCTTATTGGAGCTTCATGTCCTTCGGCATACTGTAGTGTATATTTTAACCAATTTGGAATTTTCCTTATGGTTGGGATGATCACAGGTTGAATAATCTCACTTGATCATTCTTCTTCTTCTCCTTGATTTGTAATAGGTTTTTCATGGTGTATATCTTCTTCTTCGAATATAAGAGATTATTCGTCAACAAAATCTATGGGGATATCTTTGGATTTTTTGTAGGCTTGAATTTCATCAAATATGACATCCATGCTTACTTCGATATGCCTTCCTTCCTTGATGTAGATTCTATATGCTTTTGAGAGAGACTATATCCAACGAATATTCCTTTGACACTTGTAGAATATAGCTTCTTTCACTTGTCGTTTGGAACATGGATGTAGGAAGGGCTTCCAAAGATTCAAAAGTGATCCACACTCAACTTATTTCTTGTAAATACTTCTTCAGGAGTTATATTAGTGAGAATTATATGGGGACTTCTATTTTTAATATAAATGATTGTCATAGTTGCTTCTCCCCATAAGAAGTTTGGTAGGTCTTTGTTAAGGAGCATTGTTTTAATGCCTTCTTCAATAGACCTATTCTTCCTTTCAACAACTCCATTTTGATCGGGATAGTAGGGAACAATGAGATCCCTCTTAATTCTTGCTTCCTTACAATATGAAATCAATTCCTTGGAAGTGTATTCCCCACCGTTATCAAATATTAGAGTATTTATCTTTCTTTCGGTGAGGTTTTCCACTTTAGCTCGAAACTCCTTGAATTTCTCAAATACTTCGTCCTTTATCTTGAGAAGATAGATCCATGTCTTTCTAGAATGATAATATATGAATTTAATATAATAGAGATGACCTCCAAGAGATTTTTCAAACATGGGCCCACACACATCAGAGTGAATAAGATCTATAATTTCTTTGGACCTAGATTCACTATTTTGAAATGGATTTCTTGTATGTTTTCCTAGAGAGCATCCCTTACACACGCCTTCATGGTCTTCCTTTATACTGGGGATGCCATTAACAAATTTATTAAGAGTGGCAATAAGCATGTAGTGTATATGCCCATACCTCCTATGCCATAGTTCAACAAGACTAATTTACATATGAACCAAATCTTGAGGAGATGGAGTAGTGACCTTATAGAAACTTCCTTCACGAACTGCAATAACTATAGATTTTTAAATGCTAGAGTATTTTCCCCAAACCAATACTTTTACATCAACAAAAGAAATTATTTCTGCTTTATCTTCTAAATAAGAAATAAAAAGAAAATTATTTTAGAACATATAATATGTTGTTGAGGTGCAACTTCGATCCACTTTCCAATTCTAATAATGTTAATCCTAGGCCTTTAACAACATAGCTTTTGTTGTCACCCAATTGTACTGCATGAGAAGATGAATTCCTTGATAGTGTATGCAATTTTTTACTTTCTCATGTCATGTGTCTTGATGATCCACTATCAATGATCCATGCATTTTCATCATGAAGAGATCCCTTATGAGAAACAAAAAATCCTTGACTTTTGACTTTGATGAATAAGTAATGGATGACCTTCTTGATGCATCTTCCAACAATGTTGATACCCATTCCTATATAGCTTAAGAGAGAGGGAGAATACATGATCAAACCCTTTGAGCCAACAAAGTGATCTTCGTTCTTTCCTGACCTTAGCTCTGATACCATGTTGAGAAATCAAAGCAAGTAGATTAGGGTTTTATTTCTCTTTCTTGATAATTACTTGTGAATTATGTTGGATTATTTTATTTATTTATTAGATTATATTTCACCAATCAATTACCAAATTTTGTATGCACAAATACCACAAGAACACAAGAGACAATATGTAGGCATTGTTCCAGGGGAAAACCCCCCTCTTAGGGGAAAAACTGGTAAAAATTCTCTTCCTTCAATAGTATTCTTTGAGACTATTCACCCTAGACATAGAACATATCTTCCCTCCACACCAAGTCATCCTTCCAGATCTTTGAACCAACAACAACAACAACTTTTCCTCCAAAAACTTTGACTAGGCAACAGTTCCAATAGGAACAACAACAACAAACACTAAAAGACTTCGATCTCCCAAGAGAGGGTACAAAATGGAGAGAGACCACCACCAAAACTTCGAATTTTCCTTTATCTATCTTCTTGATCCAACTCTCACTCCTTTCAGCTTCATTCTTCCACTTCACATTTTTTCCTATGCAGCAGTAGATATCGAACTGGCTTGAGAAGTGATGCTCCAAATTAATTCGATCTCCTTCCTTTTATGGGCTACATGTGAGGTCAGATAGGTCCCTTTGAGGCTGACTTGATCTTCTTAAGTCTAACTTGATGTGGAGGTACTCTAAACCATTTTTGACTCAAAATTAAACCTAATTACATGATTCAAAAGCCCAAGATAGGTCAATATAAATCTATAATGTCTAGAATAAAAACTTGAAGTCCATGATGGGGACTTAGACTGAAAATAATATGACCCAAGCATGAAACACATTCTTTAATTAAGTCATTTAATAATAATATAAATTCTTTTGATGAGTACAATAAATATTAATTTATGAAGACCGAACCTAGTTACAGTCTTCAACATCATGGACCCATTGACTGTGCATGAGCATTAACAAGTTTGAAGACTAGATTAAGGATATATTTGAAGATATTTTGAAGGAAAACTTAAAGAAGGTAGTTTTGGAAAATTTTGTTTAAGCATTTGTTCCAAGGGGTTGTAGCCTCCTTCCCATTGGTGTAAGAAAACCCAAGGGATTTAGATCTCCTTGTCAGTTTCAAATGACAAAATCCCAGGGGCTCATAGGCTCCTTTGAGTTGGAGCTCATAAATTTTGGATATTGTTTGTATATGTAATAAATTATGTCTCATTATTGAGTTTAACATGTAAATTTGATGCACTCTTGTTAATGATCTCTTGCATAGTGGTTTATTGACTTAAAAGGTTTAAAGGAGCTCGATATTAATTCACATCATGCCTATCAGTGTTGTTGATATTTTGAAAAATGTGTGTGATGTAAGTCCCATTGAAGTGAGTGATTGTGGACAAGTAGGATTATAGAGAATAGGGAGAATCCACATACATATATCAAAGTTCCATGGTGTGGTCAATTATTTAGTGCATATTTTCAACTACATTTTTGTTAGGAATATGAAAATCCTCTCAATTATAAATAATACGAATATTATTTTTTCCATACAAACTACACTCTAGAAGATTTTTGAATTCATCTATATTATCTAAGTTGTGATTTGAGCAATAAAATGATTCAAAATTGATTCATAATATTAACCCCTCATCCAAACTTTCGAATAATTTTTTTGTGAAGTTTGCAATCAAGAATTATTAACTTGAACATACAAGGTGAATGTCCTAAATAAGTTGAAACTAATCACTTTAATGGTTAACATTCTAGGGAAACTTTACTAAAGATAATGCTTTCTTGATGTACAGGAGACAACCACAAACAAGGGATATGGAGAGGAAGTGAAGGAAATGGTGGTTGCAAAAGCACGAAGGACTTGAGATAAGAAACCTACTCAAAGTTCATAGGCTATATTTGAGTTGAAGCAACCTACAATATCAACAATAAGTAGGTATGCATTCATTAGAGGAAATTTCAGCCTAAAAGTGGCCTCCTAAGGAAAATATTAGAATAATAGTTAAAATAATAAAATAAGAGTTATGAATTTTGGAGGGAAAAAAGAAAACTAGTTTTTTAATTGTATTTTCGACTTATCTTCTTATAGGTTTACTCAAATTTTAAGTTTAAGCACTCATTAGATGCAGCATTAAATTCCACATCCAACGAGTACCCATTATGCATACTTTTGAGAAGACTTATCTTAATCAAAATTGTAGATACATTAAAAAAATGTGTTTTAACACATTTTTTAATGTATCTGCAATTTTTATCAATGCGGGTATTCTCAAAAGTATTCATATTGGGTACTCATTGGATGTGAAATTTAATTCCACATCTAATGAGTGTGTAAACTTGAAATTTGAGTAAACCCATAAGGAAATAAGCAAAAAAAACAATTAAAACAAGTAGTTTTTCTGATGAAGAAGAATCCGGATTTTCCACAGTGCCAGAGAATATATGTCATATATTCTTTGACATATATTATCTAACACTGTGGAAAATCCCGATTCTTCTTCATCAATTGATAACCACATAAGCTTGAAAACCAGAGTAGTTTTTCTTTTTTTTACCTCCAAAATATTTACATGTACCTCTTTTTAAATTTAAAGCATTTTGATTGGTTTACATATTATGACATGGAAATTACATGAAAATTTCATGGGAACTTTTAGGCTAAAATTTCCTCTAATGAAATATTTAGTTGAGATTGCATAACTCACCCCTTGTAAGGATTTCTTGATCCTAATAAAATCCCCACTAAATGCTAGTTTTCCCATTTGGGTTTCTAGGGTAGAAATATGTTATTCATGATGGATGTAATTTCCTTGTGGTTGAGTTTTATGTTTGTCAAATTCCACTTTGGTTTTAAATCTATTATTTAATCACTATGTAAGCCATAAAACTTAGCATATAATGGCATTAAATTAATTTATTTACTCCATTGGAATTTTAAATATTATCCACCTTTAGTTAACTCATTGGATTGTTTATTGGTGCAATATAAGTTTACCCTTAGTGCCCCTCATCCCACAATGCTACTATTTCTTTGCTTAAATCACTAGTTATGTTCATTTTAGCTAGAAATAGGTAACCAAAAACCCAATTTAGATATGCTAAAGACATTGGTTGCACCCACAAATTCATCTCCTAGTAGACTGATTATTTGCTTGGAATTTAATCCCAAGTGTTAAATATGTAACTTTGTTAGGATTGTTCCGGCATCAAATATGCATAATCAACTAAAATCATTATTAGATCATTAATTGATTAACAACTATAGCCATAGACTTAAAGAGCCTGCTAATTCTATATCTTGGGAATGAATGGAATATATTAGTTGGTTAAATGATGGCATAACATGATTTAACATTCAACTAAATCACTAGTATATTTTCTTAAATCCAATTAATCTATTGTTAATAACTTGAATATTAGTTATACCCATGTTGAATGGTGATCGAGGAGGAGCCAAAAAGGCTCAAAACTTGAAGTCCTTAAATATCAACAAAACTAGAACCAAGTCATAGACCTTGTTGAGATGATTCCAATGACACAAATGACACCTAAATCCGAGTCCATATGATAAATTTATGCCATCTAAAATTTTTGGAAAATAATAAAGTTTTTGGCATTGATAGTGCCACATGGCATCACTAGAAGGTGCCATGTAGCACCACGTAGAGAGCACCACATGACACCAACCAAAGGGAGCCACGTTTCATCCATCAAAGACACCACATGGCATGATGTGGCACCCAAGTGGCGGTTGTCATGGATAGACATGTAGGAAAATACGAGGCATCAAGTTGGCATGTGATGTGGACCAACTTGCGATTGCCACATGGCCCAATCATTAAGCATCACGTGGAAACTTGTGGTTGGCCAGATGAGTCCACTTATTTAAAAAATTTAGTTGTAACAGTCAGGGCTCAAAAATTCGACCTCGATGGAGTCGTGGAAAAGGTCTAAATATTGCGCTAACAGGGATGTTTGTTAAAAAAAATTAGGCGTCATTCATATTCATATGATTGTTTTGTTTCAAAAATTAAATGGGGAGGGTTCCCATGTGGTTCGAACTTGGCACCCCCGCCCAATAAACACCTTATTATTACAAATGCACCAAACCACAAATGTTCAATGGTATACCCTCTGGTTATTATTTTAAAAAAAAATCATTTGACCACATGGGGAAAGCACATGACCTACCTACGACGGGCGGATAGAGGTCAAATAAATTAAAACTCAACATGCAAGTTGATGAGAGAAAAAATTTCGAGAAATATTCCCAGAGCATATTCTAAGGAATATTTTGCAAGAATA
Source organism: Pinus albicaulis (assembly GCA_034641835.2). Classification (NCBI taxonomy): domain Eukaryota; kingdom Viridiplantae; phylum Streptophyta; class Pinopsida; order Pinales; family Pinaceae; genus Pinus; species Pinus albicaulis. Next base: position 1,040,484,194 of record CM076581.1, read on the forward strand.
TTCATGGAATATTATGATATGTTGTGGCAGTCTTGAAAATTCCCCGAGGGGTCCAGAGGTGAAGGTGACATAAACATATGAAGTTTATAGTCTTTTTTCACGAAATTTTGAGACAAATCCACTCGTGTAGTTAGAATCAGGATCCAAGCAACATATTTTTTATTCATACCCATATGTGAGGTATTTCCATGTATTTTCCATTATTTCGCTGAGATAATATATAGGCCTCTCCATTTTGAAGCTGGGAATGATGACATAAATCACATACTGTGAGTGAGCTCCATTATCAAGTCTTGATACATTATCTATATTGTCTTCCTTTTGTGTTGTTTCTACATGGATGTTGCATTTATGGTATTTCATGATCTTTAAGAAATTCTATTTAACATCACCGAAAGAAAGATATCAGATCACGTTGGTATCAAATTGGTATTCTTTGATGTCAATTCTAAGTGTGGATGCTTATCAGGGCCAAACTCAAAGTGGGTGAAGGAAAACTCAAGTCTTTTAACCTCGATATTGGATGTGTAACATGAAGAAATAAAATGGAGGATAATGACATGCACATAGAGAATGAGCAGGCTTTCCACATGGCCTTCTACCTGTTAGCCACCTATAAATTTTTTGTCAAGAAAACAGGTGGCTAAACATTTTTTTGAGCCTTCAAGAGACACATTTCCTCTGAAAATCTCTCATTCTTGAAGCCTTTGTGTGTCCTTTTCCTTTGAAAATATCTTCACTACTGTTTCCATCAAGAAATCCTCACTGTCTGTGAAATAAATATGCCCATAAAGCCTCCATTTGCTCCCTTGTTTCCCTGAAATTTTCCCATTTTAACCCTTTTTTCCCTTCTCAAAGTTTCCCCTTTAACCCCCAAAATCCCTTCCTAAGTCTTCTAAACCATCAAATTCCCCTTTTTGAACCATGTGAATCCCTTCATTTGGTAAAGAAATCCCTTATTCCCTCTACTGAAAGCTCCATTCAGCCTTAAAAACTATGTTTTTTGGTCTAAAAACCCACTTTTACCATATATCAGGCCTACGCCCCTTTCAGCTAAGCCCCTAACCACTTCCCCACCATGTGACCTGCGCCCAGGACCAGGCACTAAATCCTTGGGTGTTTATCGCAATTGGAGTGTTCCATACGAGTGCATTCATTTGTTATTTGAAACTTTCCGATGCGATTGTGTATTGTTCTACAAACCTCCACTGTAATCTCAGCCATTGATCTGTATAGATCTGATGGCCAGCGCTAATCTATCACCGTGCCCCTCACACCTTTCTTTACCTCTTCGATTTCATACAGACCGTCGATTTCCCTTTAGATCCAATGGCCATCGCAAAATCTAAATGTGCCACCCCTTGTCCCCTCCGATTGCGATCCTCTGATGCAATCCTGGCTGTTGAATCCACAAGAACCAATGGTTAGGATTGAATCGCGCTCCGCCCATTTTCCCTCCATTGGCTCTTCTCCGAACAATCTTCACCGTTGATCTTCCGCTGATCCAACGGCCCATGGTTAATTGCCCTCCGCCCATGCCGGTCCCACCATTTAAAGCCCCATTTCATTTGATTTTCATGGTTTTCCTGTGTAATGTGCCCAAAGGTTTAACTTTATATTTTTACACTAAAGTTATAGTTTCTCCGTCCAACCTTCTAAATCCACTCCATCAGTGAATCTCCACCGTCGATCATCACTACCTGATTTGATCGGATGGTCCAAAATCATTTCTACACTAGACCTTCATCGGATCATTCCTCCACCATTATACACCAATTTTCACTGTTTCTCCACTACAACCACTATTTCCACTGTTGTGTTGCCATCCCCTCAGGCCCCCACATCATCCAACCTCCACTCCCGTGGATTTTCTTAACGAGTTTAGTGGTTTTGCAGGTATTAAAGGATTACGGGTGCGCTCTGTCTCATTGGTCACATACAGAGTTGTGCAGTGGCACAGAATGCCATTTTCAGAGCTAGAGATTGCAAAAAGAATTCCTGGGATATTTTTTGAACAAAATATTTCATTAGAGACCAGTGTTTAACTCTGTGAAACTCCCAGCGCCATTAAAACTGCACTTCCACAGACAGAGACAATCAAAGAAGTGAAAAAGAGTATCAGTGAAGAAGTAAGAGATTTAAAGCCCGTTATTGAAGATTTTAAGCTTTAATTCAGTAATTAAAGGGTGAATGTACAAGAATTGAAGACCTTATGAATGACACAGAATGCCTAATGAGGCCTAAAGCATAGAAACAATCCTTATCAGTATTTCACATTAGCAGAAGGTTCTTTCCCAGGAAAGGACGAGTTCCCATAATATTTTTATTCTCCATTAATGTTCCTGAGGAAATCACTACCCTGACAGTAGTCCTAAGACTGCCAATGCATTTGTTATACAGTATGGCAAGCCTAAAAGTCATTTATCTACCTTTCTTGTCCCAGAGTACTACAGAGTACAAACAGCCAAAAATTACATCAAAGACATACCTATAGTTATTATCAGCCTATCGAAGACCACTCTTTCATCCAAAGAGTACCGAGAGTCAATGCAGTGATATTAAAACAGAATGGGCCTTGAGCACTCTTCTTCCTCTGTTTTAAATGTTTCATTAAAAGTTCATCTACCTCCTCTACCTCTTTTTCAGCTATAAAACTCTTGGAAAATATATTGTAAAGGTTGTTGATCGGATATTTGTGAATTGTAAGATGTTTCTCTTGAGATATAGTTCTGTGTGTAAAGTTGTAAGATAGGCTGAGGAAGATGTTTTCAGATTGAATGTCAAGCTGTTGGAAAATTTCGTATATGACTGGTGTTTCTCTTTAATATGACAAGCAATTTCTTTGGATCTTGATTTAAAGCAGCGGTGATGTGCTCTATCTTTGTCTCTGTTTTCCTTCTGTAATTCATCACATTTCATTTCTATGGTAAGAGTCAGAAATCTGGCTTAGGATATACCCTTGCATGGTGCCCTAATGCTCCTGCTCTTCTTATCTTTGATGTTTTCTACCGATTGTGCTATCTGAGAACTAATTCAAGATAATTTAACCAGTGTAGTAGCTGTTATTCACTGCTAATTGATGTATGAATTTATGAATCTGTTCTTAGATGTTCTTGTCTGGTTTTAATTGAAATAATTGGGATACTGGGAGTTTAGAATGCTGATTCTATCTCACTAGGGTATTTTTTGATCAGTTGAACCTTTCTAAGTTCTCTTAAGCTGAATGTCGAAGCATTGAAATTTCAAAGCCTTTCTCTAACCTCGGGCTTCACCTTTTTGTTTAAATCTTAAGTGTTTCTTATTGTCTGAAGAGTTAGCCTTTTAGGAGTTGGATTATAGGTGTTTAAGGCATGCCCTGTCCCTAGATCTGACTGCTAAGTGGTCACCTTGGAGGTTTCCTTTTCATTCACCTTATTTCCTCACCATTTCATACCACACTATCATCTTTAAAGATCCTCTGTTTTAGATGACTAGCCCAATTGAAAGCCTTGGATATTGAATAGCAAGTAAACCCTTTATGACTCCATTGCCCAATGGTCTCGAGTTTTCCTGAAGTATCTCTGCTTTGCCTAAAATCTTCTCTTCTCCCTCTTTGTCTTATATTGAACCCTTCTTTCATGTTTCCCAACAACCAAACAAACAAACAAAACAAAACAAACCTTGTGCCTTATAACTAGCCTAATACCTTGAAACTGAACTTCAAAGACATATACCTTTGCCTTTATAGAGAGATCCCTCTCTGGACCTAGGAGGGCTAGATCCTGAGGTCCCAAAGTGGTTTTGATGTTGTCTTATCTTTTGGTAGAGCCAAACCTGCCAAAACATAGGAACACCAACATAATGGCAACTCCGCTGGGGAATATTTGAGTAAAACACACCTTCAAACACTTCTAAAGACTCAAAGAAGACCATAGTAGCCTGAGTTTGGTGGCTAATCACTGTGGTGGATAGTAACCTTCTTGAAACATTCTAAACCTCCCACCTGGAAACTCCATAGTTCCTTAATGATTAAATAATCCACTGGTGATTAGTAGGCCTGCTGATTATCTTGGTTTCACAAGACTCCACTGGGAGACCAAAATTCATTACAACATCAGCCATATTAGAAGAAACGCATAGGATCAAGCTTCTTTGTTAAGAGACAGACATACTAGATTCGAGAGCAATCTACACAAGAGCTTATCCTAACCCAAACCCACCTAAAATAGTTGACAATCCTGAGAACATTCTTAGGAAATATCCCACCCCTAGAAAGTCAACTATTATCAGACACATCCATAGAGCTAACTTTGCACTAGAAAATTTTACAGCTCTATCAGACACTCGTTTTGACTTAGACTTACCAAGTAGTTTACCTAAAAATAGGTCATTCAGTGCTCTAGACCAGTCAGACCTTGAGCTTCCAAGTTCACCATCTCACAGTGGTCAACATATCAGGGATAGAGAGATCCCTCCTTATATACCTCCGGATATACATTTCATTCAGCACTCGAGCCTCTATCACCCTACATCAGCTCAGCAGTGTGTTGCTGGCCCTAGTATTTTTGTCATCCACATACCAGCTGCTCAAACCAATCTTTTACCTCCACAAAACACCATTATGGTAGCCTGGTATGCACCACTAGTGTTGCCACAGCCCCTAGTGCCTTTACCCAATGATTATCAATGAAAAAATCCCACGTTTCATTGCAAAAGAGTCTACCACAGCTCAACACATGTAGATAGGATGGAAGATTCCTTTGACTATATGGAGATAGATGATGAGACAGTCAAGATGAGAATATTTTCTCAAAGTTTAGGAGGAGATGTGAAGAAGTGGTTTAAAGTTCTACCTCCTAATAGTATCCACGATCTTCCCTCTTACAAATGGGAAGTCAAGGCCAACTCTCTCCAAATCTTAGCAGAATACAAGAATCTTAAAAGAAATGTAGGAGAGAGTGTCCATGACTATTCTACAAGGTTTAACAGTGTTTACAACACTCTTCCTCCACACATGAAACCTCCCCAAGGAATGGCTTTAGTGTAATATCTTGAAGGCTTTGATGCTGACATGGCCTACCAACTTAGGGAGAGAGATTACAACACATTGGAAGATATGCAAAAAGGAGTAGTGAGGGTAGAAGCTAACCTGATTGAAAAAAGAGCCAGAATGAGGTCTGAGAAAAAGGTAACATATAGGGATGATGCATTGGCTTCCACATCTGATCCCAAGTATGAAAGTCTAGCCAAAAACATGGAAAGGCTAGAGAAAATGATAGAGAAAATGGTTGTCACAATTAGTAATCAGAACATAAACCAAAATCATAACTAGAATAAGAAATTTAGGAGGAACAATCCCCCAAACAGGCAGAGAGACTCTGATCAACAAGTCATACCCCCATTTCAAGAGAATTTCCTTGATGAAGATGAGGGGATAATAGAAGAGTCCGAGGGAACCACAATAAACATGGTGGAAGTAGACAACTCGATCCACACTTGTTCCACAGAAGACAATCAGTCCTCATACTCACATTGGGATGAGGAAGGATTAGAATTTGAGGATTATAGGTTAGGATTTGAAAATGCCATCATGCAGGTCAGAGAACAGTATGAACTCAGGAGAAAAAAGAGTTTGGAAACTTCCAAACCAAAGGCCTCTGAGATGACCATCAAGAAAAGACTTGAAAAAACTCCTAAAGTGACTGCTGAAAGTAACAAATCAGCAGCTGAGAGTTCTGGGAAGAACAAATAAGAGGACAACCAAAATACTGATAAACAAAGCCAACAAACCAACAACACTAGCACTGCAGATAACGCTCCTGATAAAACAGCTGCAAACACTGTACATAGTGAGAATCAGCACACTGATTCTGCCACTAAAGTAGTGGCTAACAAAACAGAGTTGAGTCTTACAAAGAGTCAATCCCCCTTCAATTTGGAGAGTGAGATTGCTAAAATTAAAATTTCTGTCCCACTCTCTAAGTTGGCCACTCAGGATGTATATAAAGGCCAAATTTTGAAAGCTTTAAATCTAGGTGAAAACAATGACACTGTCAATCTAAGTGACGATCAGCCAACCCTTTTGTTTGGTCCAAAGACAGAAGGAAAGTTTCAGGAAGGGGTAGTGCCTCCTTTTTATATCAGCCTCAATATCCATGACAGGATCCTTCACAACGCAATGCATGACTCTGGGGCATCACACAACCTAATGCCTAAGGTAATTATGGAGAAGTTAGGCCAAGAGATAACCCGACCCTATAAGGATTTATATTCATTTGACTCTAGCAGAGTGAAGTGCCTTGGCTTAATCAAATATCTCTGTGTGAATCTGACCCAGATTCCAGCCAAATGTATGGTTATGGACGTGGTGGTGGCAGATGTGCCACCTAAATATGGCATGCTGTTGTTGAGGTCATCGGGAGCCAAGCTGCAAGGTACAATGTAGATGGATGGGTCATATGCCACAATCCCTGTCTTTAGCCAGCTTAGGAGACTGTATAGAGAGGCACAAATGAAGTTTATGGTGAGCAGCCCTGAAAAACCTAAAAATTCACCTATGTACTCTGTACACATAGATCTGGACTCCTTTATCCTTTACAATGATGAATCCATAGACGAGCCAGAACTAGAAGACAAAGATGCAAACAATAGGGTCGAGCCCATAGATTTTAACATAATGGACACTCTAGACATAGAAGAAGACGAAGAAGAAACCTTTGGACAATGCACTGAATCTGAAACTCAGAGTAAACAAAACAAAGACTACAAACAGCTGACTAGTCATCTCTCTGAACTCCATACACATCATGAAGAACAAAACACTCCACACCACGGTGCGGACCCCATATTACAACATAACAGTGAAACCAACGTTAGGGAGGAAAATGATGATAAACCTAAAAACGATCCCTTATGGAGAATGAATTTCGATGGGTCTTGCACTAGAAAGAATGCAGGAGCTGGAGTGTGGTTACATAACACTGAGAGTTACTATGCTGAGAGTCATGTTTTCAAACTGGACTTCAAATGTACAAACAATATCGCAAAATATGAGGCCCTTATCCTAGGCTTGAATCTGTTGAAAAAACTAGGAGCTCAAAGGATAACTGTTCATGGAGACTCTGAGTTAGTCATAAAACAGGTGAACGGAGAGTATACAACAAAGCACCCTAGATTGAAAGCATACATAAATGATGCTATGGATTTACTAAAAACCTTTGTAGAATACGAACTGGTGTTTATTCCTAGGAGTTAGAACATTGTTGCAAATGGATTAGCCTGCATAGCTAGTTCATATCATAAATCACCTAGTGACAAACAAATCATCATTCAGATGAAATATAGGCCTGCGGTGCCAGATAACAAGAAATATTGGCAGCTCTTTGAGGGCGATAAGCAGATAGAGGATTTCCTGATTGGCAGGAATGGGTTTGAATTCTCTGATTCAGACTCTAAATCCAATGAAAGCTGCCTTAGTGAAGAGCCCCCCGACGAAGAAATATCACCACATAATGTAGAAATAAACATGTTAACTAAAGAACTTGGAACTCAAACCGAAAAGTATAAGAACACAGAAAAAGAGGAAATAGAGGTGTTGCAGTCAAAAGATAAGAATATACCTAGAGGACTGGCACCTTTAGAGGACCTTTTTTATTTTAACGATGTAGCGAAGAAACCCACTATAGAACACTCAGAATCTGACATCGAGGAATGTAACATAGGCACCGAGGATGAGCCTAAGATGATTAAATTGGCTAAGTCCTTGCCAGCAGACATGAAAAAGAAATATATTGACTTATTTAAAGAGTTCATCGATGTGTTTTCCTGGAGCTATGAAGACTTAAAATCCTATGATACGAAGATCATCCAGCACAAGATCCCTTTGAAAGAGAACCAAAAACCCTTCTGACAAAAAATTCGTAGGATTAACCCAGTACAACTGCCTCTCGTTGAAAAGGAAATCAAGAAGATGTATGAGGCAGGAATTATAGTGCCTGTGAGGTTCTTCGATTGGGTTTCCAACCTCGTAGCTATGAGAAAGAAGACATGTGAGATCAGACTGTGCATCGATTTCAGAAACCTTAATAGAGCTTCAATTAAAGACAATTGCCCCTAACCAAAGATGGAACACATCCTACAGAGGGTAGTTGGCTCAAAGAGGATCTCCCTGTTAGATGGTTTTTCAGGCTATAACCAAGTTTTAGTACTCCCAAAAGACCAACTCAAGACAGTGTTCACCACTCCATGGGGCACTTTTATGTATGTAAAAATGCCTTTTGGGCTGATGAATGCTGGTGCAACCTTCCAACGAGCAATGGACATAGCCTTTTCAGAGGAAATAGGGCACTTCATTGTCATCTATCTGGATGACATAACAGTCTATTCCAGGACTGATGAGGAGCACCTAAAACATCTGAGAAGAGTGTTTGAGAAATGTAGAAGGTTCGGTCTGTCTTTAAATCCTGAGAACACTATATTTGTCCTGTAAGAAGGTAAGCTCCTTGGCCATATTATATCATAAAAGGAATTAAAATAGACCTGAAAAGAGTTGAGGGAATAATATAAATTAGTCACCTGAGAAACATAAAAGAATTGCAGTCCTTTATTGGGAAAATCAACTTCTTAAGGAGGTTTATTCCCAACTTAGCTGAGCACCTCAGGGATATGACGAACATGTTGAAAAAGGATGTAGGGGTTAAGTCGACTTTAGAGGCCAAAAAATCTTTTGATTTAGTTAAACTTGCGCTCACCCGAGCACCTATCCTAATCAGCTCAGATTTCTCAAAAGACTTCCTGATATTCTCCTTTGCCTCCGAGCATACAGTGGCTGCAGTTCTGCTGCAGAAAAATGCATAGGGGCAGGAACATCCCATTTCTTTCTTCAACAAAGCTATGAGGGATGCACCCTTGAAATATAACATAATGGAAAAACAGGCCTATGCCTTGGTAAAGGCCTTGAAATAATTTAGGGTGTATATTCTGCATTCTCACATCATTTCCTACGTTCCAAACATAGTGGTAAAAGAAATTTTGTCCCAAGATCCAGATGGAAAGAAGGGAAAATGGATTGCTGTAATACTGGAGTATGACCTGGAAATAAAACCCACAAAACTTATCAAAGGTCAGGGCTTAGCTCAACTAATGGTTGAATCTAACTTACAAGCCCTTGACATTAACATGGTAGATGCCCTGGATGAGCATGAAGTATTTCCTGACCCTACTGTTGAAGAACAATTTCAAAAATCTCCTTGGTATTCTGACATCTTGTATGTGCTAACAAATCTCAATGCCCCTCCTGCCTTATCAAAGACTAAGGCTAGGTTCCTAAAGTTAAAAGCTAGAAACTATTGCATTTTAAATGAATGTTTATACTGGAAGAATGCAAATGGTTTGCTGCTTAAATGTCTGCCTGAAACTGAAGCAGAGAGGATTAAACATGAGTTCCATGCAGGAGAGTGTGGAGGCCATTTAAACTGGAAAGCCACTGCTAACAAAATACTCAGAGCTGGCTATTACTGGCCTACACTTTTCAATGACATCTACAAAATGATAACTGCCTGCCATAAATGCCAGATTTTCGAGGGCAAAAGAAAGCTTCTCCCTTTACCATTACAACCTATAATAGTTGAAGCTCCCTTTCAACAATGGAGCCTAGATTTTATAGGGGAGATTTATCCTGCTTCCTCTACCCAACACAAATGGATTCTCACAACCACAGATTATTTCACAAAATGGATAGAGGCCATCCCTTCTAGGAATTCCACAGATTTTATCGTCATTAAATTCCTTGAAGATCACATCCTCTCTAGATTTGGCTGCCCTAGGAAGATAATTACTGATAATGTTGTTGCTTTTGGATCCAAGAAAATGATTGATTTTGGTCACATGTATCAGATTGCACTTGGTCATTCAACTGCTTATTACCCACAAGGTAATGGGCTAGCTAAATCATCAAACAAGAGCTTGGTGACCATTATCAAAAAGCTGCTTGAAGAGAATAAGAAATCATGGCATAACAAGTTAGTGCATGCTTTGTGGGCTGATAGGCTAACAACAAAGAAATCCATTGGAATATCACCATATCAGCTTGTTTATGGAATAGAGGCAGTGTTTCTGACCAGCCTAGGGGTACCAGTGATTAAACTAGTCCAAGAGATTCAGACAGAAGAGGACATCATGGTAAGGAGGATAAATCAAACAATACATCTCCAACAGACAAGAGAAGAAGTCTACAACAGAGCTCTGAAAGTAGAAGAAAACATTAAAAAGCTGCTTGATAAAAGAACAAAAGCTTGTGACTTCAAAATTGGAGATAAGGTTCTAAAGTGGGACTCTAGAAGAGAAGACAAAGGAAAGCATGGAAAATTTGATAGTTTGTGGTAGGGTCCTTACATCATCCAGTCCATCATTGGTCTAAATGCCTTTTTTCTGCAAGAGCTAGATGGCACAGATCTGTTTGGGGGTCCTGTCAATGGCAGGATGCTCAAACATTACTACTGTTGATTTCCAGTTTATAGTTTTCACTTCCATTGTAAATACCATTGATATGTTTTGTCCTCAAAGAAAAAGAGAAAATGTTTCAAAAACAAGAGAAAGAGAGGTTCAGACATGCTCAAAACTTGAACCTCTGAAGTGAAAAATATTGGCTCTAACATGATCAAAATATGAACCAGCAAAGAAGAAGAACAATCAGCCCTAACAAGCCTAAAACTAGAGCTAAAGTGAAGAAGAAAGTGACTCTAACAAGCTCAAAACTTGAGTCACAAAGAAAAGAAGGATTCTTCAAAGTTTCAAAGTTTCAAGCCTTCAAGTTTTGTTTTCAAGTTTCTGCAATTTCAGTTCATGTGCAGCTGTCTTTATGCCATGGACCCACAACAAACCAGACTGTCTAATCTTGGTCTGACTATTTTTAAATTTCTGTTGAAGAATGTAGAGAAGAAATCTGCTAGACAGTTTAATCCTAGCAGATACTTGTGTAGGCAGAGAAGCTATGAGACCAACTTTTTAATCTGGCCTCATGGAGGAATAAGGGTAGAATTAGATTAGTTTGTTTCTGATTTTTTTTTTTTAAATGATGAAGAAGGTCTGCAAATTCAAATTCACCTTGAAGAAAAAATGTTAGGACTATAGGATGGGTAGGTAGATTATTTGGGGAAAGTTTTCTGCTGAATTAATATCCATCATGTTTGTAGCAGCTGAATCAAAGAAGAGAAGATGGTTCAAAGATCAAGCGTCTGGCCTACTTCCCAAAGAATATTTCTGAAGTTCTTGACATCTTCAAGAAAATGCCATCCCCATGTGGAGCCACTGTTAGCCACCTATAAATTTTTTGTCAAGCAAATAGGTGGCTAAATATTTTTCTGAGCCTTCAAGATACACATTTCATCTGAAAATATCTCATTCTTGAAGCCTCTGTGTGTTCTTTGCCTTTGAAAAGATATTCACTGCTGTTTCCATCAAGAAATCCTTATTGTCTGTGAAAGAATTATGCCCAGAAAGCCTCCATTTTCTCCCTTTTATCCCTGCAAATTTTCCCATTTTAACCCTTTTTTCCCTTCTAGAAGTTTCCCCTTTAACCCCCAAAATCCATTCCTAAGTCTTCTAAACCATCAAATTCCCCTTTTTAAACCATGTGAATCCCTTCATTTGGTAAAGAAATCCCTTATTACCTCTACTGAAAGCTCCATTCAACCTTAAAAACTATGTTTTTTGGTCTAAAAACCCACTTTTACCATATATCAGGCCTACGTCCCTTTCGGCTAAGCCCCTAACCACTTCCCCACCATGTGACCTGTGCCTAGGACCAGGCGCTAAAGACCCGGGCGTTTATCACAATCAGAGCGTTCCATACGAGCGCATTCCTTTGTTATTTGAAACTTTCCGATGCGATTTTGTATTGTTTTACCGACCTCCATTGTAATCTCAGCCGTTGGTCTGTATAGATCTGACAGCCAGCGCTAATCTATCACCGCACCCCTCACACCTTTCGTTACCCCGCTAATTACATACAGATCGTCGATTTCCCTTTAGATCCGATGACCATCGCAAAATCGCTAATCGCAAAATCTAAATGTGCCACCCCCTGTCCCCTCCGATTGCGATCCTCCGATGCAATCCTGGCTGTTGAATCCACAAGAACCAACGGTCAGGATTGAATTGCGCTCTACCCATTTTCCCTCCATCGGCTCTTCTCCGAACAATCTTCACCGTTGATCTTCCGTTGATCCAACGACCCACAGCTAATCGCCCTCTGCCCATGCCAGTCCCACCATTCAAAGCCCCATTTCATTTGATTTTCATGGTTTTCCTGTGTAATGCGCCCAAAGGTTTAACTTTATGTTTTTACACTAAAGTTATAGTTTCTCCGTCCGACCTTCTAAAACCACTCCATCAGTGAATCTCCACCGTCGATCATCACTACCTGATCTGATCGGATGGTCCAAAATCATTTCTACACCACACCTTCATCGGATCATTCCTCCACCATTATACAAAAAATTTCACCGTTTCTCCACTACAGCCACTATTTCCACTGCTGTGTTGCCATCCCCTTAGGCCCCCACATCATCCAACCTCCACTCCCGTGGATTTTCTTAATGAGTTTAGTGGTTTTGTAGGTGTTAAAGGATTACAGGTGTGCTCTGTCTCATCGGTCATAGACAGAGTTGTGCAGTGGCACAAAATGCCATTTTCAGAGCCAGAGATTGCAGAGAGAATGCCTGGGATAGTTTTTGAACAAAATATTTCATTAGAGACCAGTGTTTAACTCTGTGAAACTCCCAGCGCCATTAAAACTGCACTTCCATAGACAGAGATAGTCAATGAAGCGACAAAGAGTATCAGTGAAGAAGTAAGAGATTTAAAGCCTGTTATTGAAGATTTTAATCTTTAATTCAGTAATTAAAGGGCGAATGTACAAGAATTGAAGACCTTATGAACGACACAGAAGGCCTAATGAGGCCTAAAGCACAGAAACAATCCTCATCAGTATTTCACATCAGTAGAAGGTTCTTTCCCAAGAAAGGACGAGTTCCCATAATATTTTTATTCTCCATTAATGTTCCTGAGGAAATCACTACCCTGACAGTAGTCCTAAGAATGCCAGTACATTTTTTATACAGTATGGCAGGCCTAAAAGTCATTTATCTGCCTTTCTTTTCCCAGAGTACTACAGAGTACAAACAGCCAAAAAGTACATCAAAGACATACCTGTAGTTATGATCAGCCTGTCGAAGACCACTCTTTCATCCAAAGAGTACCGAGAGTCAATGCAGTGATATTAAAATAGAATGGGCCTTGAGCACTCTTCTTCCTCTGTTTTAAATGTTTCATTAAAATTTCATCTACCTCCTTTTCCTATTTTTCAGCTATAAAACTCTTGAGAAATATATTGTAAAGGTTGTTGATCGGATATCTGTGAATTATAAGTTGTTTCTCTTGAGATATAGTTTTGTGTGTAAAGTTGTAAGATAGGCTGAGGAAGATTTTTTCAGACTGAATGTCAAGTTGTTGGACAATGTCTTATATGATTGGTGTTGCTATTTAATATGACAAGAAATTTCTTTGGATCCTGATTTAAAGTAGCGGTGATGTGCTCTATCTTTGTCTTTGTTTTCCTTCTGTAATTCATCACATTTCATTTCTCTAGTAAGAGTCAGAAATCTGGCTTAGGATATACCCTTGCATGGTACCCTAATGCTCCTGCTATTCTTATCTTTGATGTTTTCTACTGATTGTTCTATCTAAGAACTAATTCAAGATAATTTAACCAGTGTAGTAGCTGTTATTCACTGCTAACTGATATATGAATTTATGAATCTATTCTTAGACGTTCTTGTCTGGTTTTAATTGAAAGAATTGGGATACTAGGAGTTTAGAATGCTGATTCTATCTCACTAGGGTCTTTTTCGATCAGTTGAACCTTTCTAATTTCCCTTAAGCTGAATGTCGAAGCATTGAAAGTTCAAAGCCTTTCTCTGACCTCGAGCTTCACCTTTGTGTTTAAATCTTAAGTGTTTCTTGTTGTCGGAAGAGTTAGCCTTTTAGGAGTTGGATCATTGGTGTTTAAGGCATGCCCTGTCCCTAGATCTAATTCCTAAGTGGTCACCTTGGAGGTTTCCTTTTCATTCACCTTCTTTCCCCACCATTTCATACCACACTATCATCTTTAAATATCCTCTGTTTTAGATGACTAGCCCAATTGAAAGCCTTGGATATTGAATAGCAAGTAAACCCTTTATGACTCCATTGACCAATGGTCTTGAGTGTTCCCGAAGTATATCTCCTTTGCCTAAAATCTTCTCTACTCACTCTTTGTCTTATATTGAACCCTTCTTTCATGTTTCCCAACAACCAAACAAACAAAGAAAACAAAACAAACCTTGTGCCTTATAACTAACCTAATACCTTGAAACTGAAATTCAAAGACATATACCTTTGCCTTTATAGAGAGATCCCTCTTTGGACCCAGGAGGGCTAGATCCTGAGGTTCCAAAGTGGTTTGGATGTTGTCTTATCTTTTGGTAGAGCAAAACCTGCCAAAACATAGGAACACCAACACTACCAAATGGTATATTAGGTGGAAATTTGGTTGGAAATTTATGAAAGGAGAATGGAAAAAGAGGTCAAGAAAGAGGTAGCTCTAGTAGAATATAGTGCATAAGTACATCGGGGAGTTGGAAGAGAACCTCTTGAATCTCCATTTTCAATTTCAAGCTCTTCCTCTTCCCCTCATTCTTACCATTCAAATAGTCATAAGAAAAATGATTCTTAAAATCCATTTTTAAAGTTAGATGTGAAATTTTATTTTCCCATGTTTAATGGAGAAGCTAATGTAGAGACAGTAAACAACTGGATTAGATAGATCGAATTATACTACCATATACAACGCATCGAAGAGGACGAAACAAATATTCATTTGACATCTCTTCGACTAGTAGGCACAACTCTTTATGGTGGGAGCACAAAATTCATAAGGTAGTAAGCATAATGGTAAACTCCTTTCATTATGGTATAAGTTTTTTTTTGCATTAAGAAGAAAATTTTACCCATTGGGTTACATGCAAAAATCCATGATGGAGTGGAAAAACTTGAGACCGGGTAAAGGTCAGAATGTTCAAATTTTTAAAGAAGAGTTTAGGAAGCAAGCATTGGAATTGAATATTCCTTTAGAATCAGAAAGTTTGATGAAATACATTAGCGTTTTACATAGTTATTTTCATTACTCATTGTTGTTGTTTTATCCCACTAATCTAGATGAAGCTAGTGTGAAATCAATTCATCTTGAAAATAGGGGAAAGAATGGAAAATAATATCACCTAAAGAAAATTCCATCCAAGCCCCATAATAACAAGTTCAAAGGAAAACGAAAGGGCAAGAAGACAATGAAAACAAACAAAGAGGAAGGGGAGCCCTTTTTCACTCATTGCAAGAAATATGGGCATGATGAGGAGCATTGTTGCAAGCTACATCCAGAATTAAATCCTAAGAAGTTTGGTGGAAAAGGGAAGAAAAATATGGATGCTACAGTGCAACAAGACGTAGGTTCCGATTCTAGTGATGAGACAAATTATAGCCATTGGGGTACAAGGTAAAAGTTCCTTTCATGTTAGTTCAAGTTCTGAAAGTAAAGCTCATGATGATAATAAAAAAATCAGCAAATTGTTTCATATAAGAGTTGTGTCTAAGCAAACAAAAATAGATACACTATTTGATCTCGTTTCTCAAGTTAATTTGATCTTAGAATTAGTTGTTAAGTTGGTTTTCGAAACGATACCTCACCAAAAACCCTACCCTCTTGCTTGGGTGTGCGACAATGCAAAACTCAATGTCACCAAGTAGTCTAGGGTCAAATTTTCTATTGCTTCAAAGTTGATAGATGAGGCTGATTTAGATATTGTCCCACTTGAAATTTGTGGCATATCCTTGGAGAGCCCATACTTATATGATAGGAAGACAATATTTTTTAAGAATGAAAACAAGTACCATCTCACCAAACATGGGTTGGAATATATTGTCAGAGCTCACCACATGAGAGTCAATTCAACTCTTGTCAATGCAGGACAGATGAATAGACTCATGAAATCCAACAAGAAGTATACGCTCATGGTTGTGAGAGAAAAATATGTTGAGGCATATGATGCTTTAAAAGGTTATGATCCTTCTCATAGGAAATCAATGTTTGATATTGTATCTAACTATGATAATATTTTTCAGGAACTTGGCAGATTATCTCCCAAGAGGGAAATTCAATATGAGATCCATCGTCAACAAGATTCCCCTCCTCTAAATGTGGCATGTATAGGATGTCAGCTATGGAAATGGAAGAAATCAAGAAGCATGTGCAAGACTTGTTGGACCAAGGAGTCATTATACTTAGCTTTGTTGAAATATTCAACTAGGTTAGGCCTTCATAATGACAGATGTAATCATGATTTTGTAACAACTCTAGTCCAAAATCTGTGTAATAAAGTTAATAAAGGAAAAATAATAACCATGGTCATGTGACACATATTCCAAACTGAATTTTGGGCAAAAAAATAGTGACGAGGATCACTTATGATTAATTAATGAGTATGGAAATTGGCAAAGGCATGACAAAGGATTTGGAAAGGCACACAATATTTATTGACATTTTATTTATGGAAATAATGGAAATTAGGAGAAAAGGGAGGTGAAAAGTCACAAGTTTCATGTGAGGAGGAAAATGAAGGAAAATAATGGAAAATAAAGAAAATAGAGGCCTTAATGTGAATAAAAAGGCTTATGAGGATCAATGTGTAGCTTTTTGTTAGTACAATTTTGGAGCTCTCATTTTCTACTCTCTCTCTCATACTCTTGGACACTTAGAGTTTTCTTGGAGCACTCTTGGAGGAGTGTGGCATACTTGGGATTTTGGAGCAAGGAGGCAAAGGAAGAGTAGGAAAGCACAAGATGACATCGAGATTACCTGCTACAATGGTTTTTTCTTACAGGTACTGAGTTGCATGTATGATTTTCTTGCATGGCACATGCATTTAGTTTATTGGTTATGATTTTTCATTAGCATGGAGGAAAGCCTGGATTGACGGTGGATTTGCCTACCCTTGCAATTTTCTGGATAGCCATGGTCTTGTTGGTGTATTTTCTTTTGTTTTTTGGTCGGTTCTCATGTTCCTTATGGCTATCGGTTGAGTTACTAGTTCCTGGAAACCTTGGTTGGGCAAAAGCTCTGGAAGCCCTATAACAACTTGGGTTGAGTTACTAGCCCTGGAAGCCTTGGTTGGAAAAACATTTTGGAATCCCTTGCTGGGTTGAGTTACTGGTCCTGGAAGACCTAGTTTGAAAAACGCTTTGGAAGCTTGACAACAACTGTGGGTTGAGTCACTAACCCTGGAAGCAATGGTTGGAACAAAATCTCTGGAGCCCTAGACAACTCGAGTAGAGACCAATCTGGTGATGGTTAGTGATGTCCGACTGTGAGGTGGAATCAATGGTTGAGGGTTGAGGTGGTTTGGACTCTGGAATTTTGTTGTAGTGAAAATTCAACATTTTTTACTTATTTATTTCAAATAATGGGGACCCTTTCCTTAAATTTTTAGCTAAATCACCTTTTTAATATTTTTTGTAGTTAAGTGTCCTACAATTTTGCCAATTTTTCATTTTCTCTGGATTTCTGTTTTGATTGTTTCATTGAGTTCAAATTTTAGCAAGCTTTCCATCGATACTTGTTTAGTCTAATTTGGTTACGTGGTTTGAAAATAACACTCCTCTAAAGTTTGATCATTTTTATCGCTTGAGTTAAAAAATGTACAAAATGTATATTATTTTAATTTTTGTGAATAAATTAGTAATTAATTGTAAATATTAATTCCTAATCAATTTTCACTAATTAATTAATTTTTCACTAATGGTCCTACAAAATCACCAAACCAATTTATAAAACAATTAAAATAATGTGTTTTCGAGATCTCCGTAATTTATTCCAATTTCTAATTTTAAAAGAAATTACAAGACCTGAAATTTGAAAAATGCAAAGTGGTTGTAGTTCATTTTGTCAAATTTTTAATTAACAAATGATTATAATTTAAAGAAAGAATCCCACCTCAAATGAACCCCACTTCACCACACCTCATTTCTCCAATAAACCTCATAAAAATATATCCAATATAAAAATCTTAATAAATAAAATTTCCAATAAAAATCTCAGATATAAATATCTCCAATACTTCAAAAAAAAACCTTCTAGAATAAAAATAAAAAATTCTGATATATAAAAATTCTAATATATCAAAACATCAGGGATCTTTTAATATCAGACATCGGCAAATATTTTTAATATCGGACATTGGCAAATTTTGTTTAGGTCAAAATATCACATATAAAAAAACCAATATCAGATATAATATGCGAGGGCTATTTTATTTTATCGAAGTTCACCTCAATGACTCCCGGCGTAACGTCTCCTCTCCTCCATGTTAAAAAGCCCTCCTCCTTTGATTATGTTCGATTCACTTATGAAATATAAAGCCATATGGAGTTTGCTTATTATATTAAATATGTTAAAATTAATATCATATTATATTATATTTTAATTATAATTTTAATATAATATAATATAATAATAAGTTTAATTATTTTTTAATGTGTTTTAAATTTTAATTAAAATTTATTTTAATGGTATATATTTATTTTTTAAATTAAATTAATATTAATTAAGTAATAATTGTTAATTTAATTTAGGATTATATTTTTAATTAGTTTTTCTAATTTTTTTAAAATAAGAAAAAAAAATTTCTAGCAATTTTGAGATTTCAACTTTGTATATTTATAAGTTGAGTTTTATTAGGCCAAATGAGGCTCGTTAGATAGATGAAATTATGGAAAATATTTCTGAAGTGGTTGCATGACCAGATTCGATTATTAAATGAGTCTAAAATTTAGTAGAAAATCAAGCTCCGAATTTGTAAACAAAATTAAATTTCCGAGTTTAATTTTTTGCATTTTCATTTGCTCATAGTCTTTGTTGAGCACAAATTCATTCTACTATATTCTCTTTGGCCAATAAGGTATTTACAAGGATCAATGAAAAAATCATAGTTCCTATTATTTATTTATTTAATTGAGTTTTGATTGAGAAATATTTTGTTTTCTGGATTTGATATTTTTATTTTTATTTAATTTTGATTGGTTTTTGGTAGGAGAATAACCAAGGAGATGAGGAGGAGAAGATTTCAATCAATGGAATTGCTCCAGCAAGAGAAGAAAGAGAACTTTAACCAATGAAAATTGTTGGAGCAGACTTGTTCTTCAACAACTCTCCTATTTGAAATTCATTTTGTAAATTATAAATAATGGTTCGTAGAATGTGCAAAGGACTTCTCTCTTCTGCAATTTTGTAATTCTTAAAGCACTAATGTAATAGGGGTTTCAGGCTGTAGGTAGAAATGATCATTCCGAGATCTCAGAATTATTGGGATTTGTCTTTTTCCATTGTGAATTATGTATGAGTGACAAAGTTTGAACTATTGCAACTCTTTCTTTCAACCACAAAGTTTATGATTTGAGAAAGATTGTTGGAGATCAATTCAAAGAACAAAGCAAGAAACCTGGTTTTAATCAGTTTGTATTTTAAATATTATTATTTTTAATACAAATTTCATCTTTTTAATGACAAATTTGCATAAAATGTCTTTCATGTTGAGCACTATTGTTTAATGTGAAGATGAAGGTCTTTTTGAATTAGCTATCTAGTTCATTAGCTTCATATAAGTGTTGTTAATTTCTTTTTTTCTCTTATGCTTAAATCATATTCTAAATAACTATTTACTCATAAATTTTTCATCTATTTCTGATTTAATTTCCATTAACATTGGGTAAATTTCTTCCTAATGTTTTTGGTTTATTCTTCATGGTTAACAAATCTCTCAACAACATGTTTTGTTATCATAATATTAGTTAATTGAACAACTTAATTAGTTGCATATTCATCTTAAGTCAGACATGCTTAAAATCCCAATCATTTAATTACTTTTCTCTCAGTTGAGTTAGATCTACATCTTCCTAATCGAAATAGACTTAGGATTTATTTCTTTTTGCTTGCGTTTTAGGATTAATTTTGTTGATGCCCATTGCCAAGAAGTGATCCATCCAAGATGGATCTTTGTTCTTGCAGGAAGCTTGTTTCTGAAGCATTTGTGTGAAGAATGGGTGTGCCAACCACAATGCTTGCATGGGTGAAGATCAAAATAGTGATCTTTCATATGGCCAATGCGATCACAATGTTGGCATTTTTCAATTTGTTGTTGCTGCTTTGGAAGAGGAGCAAGATCTGGAAAAACTGAAGGTGAACTGTCATGAAGAAATCTGGCACTCTAAAATTTGATGGGCTTGGAGTAGTCCGGAATATGAAAGGACAACTCCTTTTCATATCCAAGACCAGTTCTGGGCTTGTTATGGACAAGCTCTTCCCAAGGTCTGATGATAGGCTTGGGAGGTGCATGCTGCATTTCTGCATCTTTCTGCACAACTATTCCTGAAATAGGTACTGAATGTGGACCAACCTCAACTTTATATTCTTGCTGCTGATGAGAGTCCCTCTCAATTTTCTGAACAGAAGCAGGTTCAGAAGAATTACTCCGCTTCTGTAACTCCTCTTGCTATAGCTAAGATTCAAGCTGCAGAAACTCAATATTTTCATGTGCATCTTGTAAACAACTATGGATATCAGTGAGAAAATCCTTGTTTATTCTGACCATATTATCCATAGTAGATAGTATCACATTGTTTAGTAGCTCTAATAATCCATAAATAGGAACCATTTTCCAATAATTTAAAATGTTGAATGTACTCCCAAAATTAAATAAATTGGTGCTCTACCCAGCTGAACTTCAATGCATTAGCCAACAGACCAAATTCATGCACCAATGATATTTGGTGATTACTTCACCACATTTACAACTTCATAGAATACACATAAATAAGGACCAGCATACAGGTCGTACCATCAACACTCATATAATTGGCTTAATGCATATCACAATCATTTGCAAACAATATGGCATTTATCTTAGTCCAACAAAAGATAAATAAGCACCAAAATACACAGTCTTTTTTCTCAACTTGAAATATGGATATATGGTGAGAAGATAAGAGAGATTAAACAACCACCCAAATGAAAGCATCCCACTCTGAAGCTCGTGTCTTTGCTACAAGAGACACCCATGCAATTGATGAGGAGGAAGAAAACTTTGTTTTGTGCAGACAATGGTTCAGTATCTCATCAAAATAAATCCAGCAAACATAAATAAGGCCATTGGCCCCAACCAGTGAGGGATTACTGCCCCACAGTGCCAATATTGATTCCCAACAGTGATATTTTCACAACTCACCAAAAAAATAGGCATTCCTTTGTGAAATATTTTGTCCAACAATGCACAAAGAGATGCAGAATCAAGAAACACATATATTTAACACTCCATTCCCATTCCAACACACTGTAACATAAATGAACCACTTGGAGGAGCATATTAGAGAAGGCCAAGACATGGTAATTCGAGTGTTATAAACTATAAAATCTGCAATCGGGGTGCGGAAGGTTGAGGGCCACGGAGTATATGAGCCAAGAGGAGTGTTAGTTGCAGTGAGCACTGCGTAATAAGCCACGAGAGGTAGCACTACGTAATGAGAGAGGTGGTGCGAGACAGAGCACCGAGGCCGGGAAAGGGCCGTGCCACAAGAGGGCCGAGGCCCGAGCACAGAGAGTGTGGGCCAAGGGTTGTAATGGAGAGGGCGGAGAGGTGCATATGGAGAGCGCAGAGCATACACAGGTGGAAAGTAAGGTCGAGCAGTGTGAGAGGGTCGAGTAAGGCCAACCATGGGAGTCGACGCAGGTGTAATTAGATTGTGTAATGAGGCCAAGGTTGGGGGCCAAATAGGTAACACTGAATGCATGGAGACTAACGTTATGGAGACTATAGCATTATGAAATGGCTTGGTTCCACTATGCAGATACTGTGAGGACAAAGTGGAGGGCCGAACAGGTGACACCCAAGTTTAAATCCTCCATGGCACAAGAGTGTTAACGCATATACATGCAGTACATCGCACAAATCAGAGGGACTGACCCAAGCAGAGAATTGCACAGGCTCTAAGCTAAAATGTTATAACGTTGTATTGATATAAATCACATTTAAGAAATCTCAGGAGCGATAGAAGATAGGTAGGCAGGTCTACAACCTGGTTAGGGAATCCACAGTGAAGGTATTACGAGGGCAGATTTGACAATTTGGAATATATAGAGCACCCAGGTCTGGCCTTGAGCAAAGTTTCAAATTTTCAGAGAAGCAGGTCTGACTTCTATGTAGTGGGGGTGCTTAGGCTAGGGAGGTGTGACAATAGAATATATATAGAGGCCACAAAAAAAAGAGGCTCATTCATATGAGTAGGGAATAGATGTTCAGCTCTGATACCATGTTAAACACGCCCATGGTGAGCACAGTAAATACATAAGACACACCGAAAGATAAACCTTTGATTGCCTTTCCATTAACCATAGATGTATATTTATAGTACAATGGGGTGACTCTTGGATTCCACATTCCAAGGTCACTTGGACTCCTTTATGACTGTTCGGCTTAAAATTCACATGTCAGAATTTGTTCTAAAATATTGAGTAAAATTGCAGTTGAGTTTTTGCCATCATCTCACCTTGTACCTGACAGGGGGGAAAATGGTGGTCATCTACAAGCTTCAAAGCCACATCAAGCGAGCTTGAGCCATAGCCTATCATTCTAGATTCAGAGTTGTAGCTAGATACATAGCAGTTCAAGCGAGCCTGAGCCATAATCTCTCATTCCAGATTCAGAGTTGTAGCCAGAGACACACATGACCATGAGCATTCCTTTGGTTGGTGGTTAGCCTTAAACCATCTATGCAAGGTTGATATTCTTCCTCTTCAAAGAATTCGGGACACTTCCTCTAGCAGAAGACTTCATCTTCTCACCAGTTTTGGAAGAGTTCCAGGAAATGCATCATGCATTCCAGTGTTGGTTGTCATCCTTAAACCATCACAGGTTGTAGACCTCCCTTCTTCTAGGTTGAAGGTCTCCCTCTTCAAATATGAGAGACACTTCCTCTAGCAGAATCCCTCAGCTTCTTGCTAGATTTGGAAGAGTCCCAGGAACTACAATAAGCGTTGTGTTCCAGTGTTGGTGGTCATCCTTAAACCACCTCTTTATGCCAACATTTCATAGAGCTGATTCAGCCTAAGTGCTGCCATGCATACTTTGCAGATTTGTATTACAACTCTCTTCTTGGACTCACACATACCCCTTCGGATTAAGGGGGGGAATGTTGGACACCTAATCCTCAATGGGTAGGTGTGGAAGCCGAACAGTCATAAAGGAGTCCAAGTGACCTTGGAATGTGGAATCTAAGAGTCACCCCATTGTACTATAAATAGACATCTATGGTTAATGGAAAGGAAATCAAAGGTTTATCTTTCTATTTGTCTTATGTATTTACTGTGCTCACCATGGGTGTGTTTAACAAATTTTCATCTTGCATTCTAGAAGTCCTCTTATCAAAGAGGAAAAATTTAGTTGTGGTGTGGTCGAGCCCCAGATAAACTTAAGGATCACTTTACTGCTTGATCAACAAGAAGAGTCAATGTGATGTCTCTTCTCTATTGGTAGGTGAAAGTCATACTTTAAGCCAGTAAATATAGAGAGAGGGTAACTGGACCCAATCGAACCAGTCGGAACCACCATTTCAACGGAAAATGAGCAGCTTTAAGTTATCGACCAGGTGGTCTCCCTTATAACATCTAGGTAGAGAATTTCAAGACTTCAACAAATCCCTAGTTTGATTTTGCTTGAGTTGTTCAATGAGATCCCACATTCATGCTTGGAATATGGCACGAGGGTGATTGGATGAAAGAACGATTTTTTTCAACCACTCTATTGTCAGGTGGTACGTGGAAGTCCCAAACCTAGTTGAATTTTTCATATGTTAATAAGTGCTTCTTTCCTCTTGTATTTGATGGGTAAATATACTTGTTCATATGTGGTTTTTATGGCTGCTATATATTTTCTATTTCTGTTGGTTATATGCTAGTTAAAAAGATGTTTTATGATAGTCTTGATGTATGGATCTCATCATGTTTTGATTAGCAAATGAATGAACAATGAATATATGAATTAATATATGATAATATCTATTATGATTAGGCATCAATGCTTCCTTACAATTCTTAGAAAAGTATGAGACCCATATGTTCATATCTATTTTTATGACTTGTAGATTGCATATTGGTGACATGTTTGACAAAATTCCTATCATGGATAGTAGGGGTCTAGTCAAGTCATTGATCAAATGTTTGCATTAGTAGACTTATTCCATTGTTATTTATCATTATTGAAAGTTTCATGAAGTTCTAGGCAGTGGCCTAAGTCTTGGCCTTGAAAAAGTGGCATAGAATCCAAGGTCACTGGTTCAGAACTAGTTGGAAAGTCCATAGTTGTTGGCATGCCCTTGTTGTGGGAGTGACTGGAAGGCCTCAATCACATGCATGGCTTGTCATGGGAGCAGTTGGGGGTCCAGATCAATGAAATTTCAAGTTTTCTCAGGGGTTGATCACCTGGAAAGGTTGGTTGGTTCCTAGAAGTTCTGTAGCATGTGTGGAAGGTCAACATTGTTTTTTTTCTCAGTTCCACTTCCTTAAATGTACATGGGGATTTGAATCACATCATAGCAGCCTCTCGTCACATGTTTACCCGGACGGACTTGTTAAATTGGGTAAATGTGGGATGACGGTGGTTTTAGAGTGGTATCAGAGCATGGTTCACCCCTTAGACTAGATGGGCGGTGTCTGTTGGTTGTGCATACATATTGGTTGCATATATTTTTTTCATACTTGTGGGCTATGTGCTTGTTGTGTATGCATGGTGTTGGTCATGATTGCAGCGGTGTCACCATGTGAAAAGATGATGGTGTTGTTGTTGGATGTGGTCATCTTGAGTGCATGTTGGTTGTGCATTGGTCATGCATGCTAGTGTTTATATGTTGTTATGAATACATTGGCATGGTGATAGTTTTCGTGCATGAGGTCATGGTATGTGGTTAGTATGGTCATGCATTGATGACTTGATAATGGTTGAAATGATGAACTAAGATAAGGTACGTTGGTTTGTTTATGATTTGTTTTAGCTGACATGATATACCTTGCAGGATGATAATATCAAAGAAGACTAGAAAAATGGTAGACTACAATTCACAAGATTCTCCCTATAGATCGGATGAGAAACATGGTGAGAGATATTCTCCTCACATAACAGAAAATTTGAGAAGCTTGAAGGCATGAATAAGGAGTTGCAAAGAACATAATTTCTGAATCATTCAATCACAAGAGAGACTTGCTAGGGCACAAGAGAAACCAACAGAAGTCAATGTGGTGATTCTTCAGATCTCTTCAGACTTGTAAAGATAGGAACCACTTATAATCATTCATGGACAAGAGGATAGGACTAATGGAGCATATGGTATTAGGTCACATGATGGGAATAGGTTGGATAGAGATGAAATGACCAAAGATGGTAGATTCTTGGATACACTTGATAGATGAGGCAATGGACATGGGCTTTACTCTACTTCTAGTTCAGATAGGTATTATGGTCATCATCATTATCATCCTTATAGGAGGAGTGACAGGGGATATTTTCCAGATGAGTTAAATAAATCAAATCCACCTACATTTAATGGGAAAATGAAGAAGTCACTGGATGCAGAAGCATGGTTTCTTGGGATGAAAAGTTCTTGAAATTGCATGATTACTTAGAGAACATGAAGGCTATAATAACTAAATTTAGTATTAAAGGTAAAGTGGACATTTTATGGAAATATGTAAAGAATTTTAGAGGTATTTATGAATATAAGTTGACTTGGAGTGATTTCAAGAGACTATTTAGGGAGAAGTATCTATCAAAGAGATACTATGAAAATAGGGAAAAGGAATTCTATGAGTTGAAGATGGGATCTATGACTGATGAGGAGTACACTAGCATATTATTGGAGTTAATGAGGTATGTGCCTTACCTCAAGGAGGATAAGTCCAAGATCTAAGGATTCATCAGTGGGTTGTCAGTAGCATTCAAAGACATGATTGAGTTTGATGAGCCTAGATCATTGGAGTGGACCATCCTGAAGCTAAAGCATTGTTATGAATAATCAAATCGCATATCTGAGATGAATGCAGACTAGAAAGGTGATGCAAAGAATAAAGGAAAATGGGGCAAGAAGAGAAAAATATATCAAGATACAAGTAACAAAGAGAATGTGACACTGTAGAAGAATTTCAATGCTTCTGATAAATGACATGGATTTATGTCTAAGGAGTAGAGCGAGGGTGCAAATTGGACACCTTTGCAATGTTGGACTTGTATAGGAGAGAATCATAAGAGAGATTATCCACAAAACCAGGGTGGTATATTACAAATATACAATGCTTAGGAGACATAGACAATCAGAGATGTTGGATAGAGTATTCCACAGATTTATCCAGTCTTGAAAAATAGGCAGGCATATCACTAGGTGTCTATTATTGAGATGGATAGTAAGATTTTTTATCAATTTGTTTCTATTTTGATTGACCCTAGATCTAATTATAGTTATGTTATCCTGACCTGGTGGATAAGTGTGGTTTGAATAAAGAATCGCATGTCAAGCCTTGGTTAGTGCAGTTGGCTATAGGTACTAAGAAGAGAGTTTATGACTGGGTAAGAACTTGTGCATTTAAGTTGAATGGTATGCCTACATCAACACATTTGAATTTATTTTCATTAGGATCATATAGTATGTTGTTCAGAATGGACTGGTTTTATCTTCATAATACCAAGGTGGATTGTTATGACAAGGCTACTGAGTGCCCGGGATGAAAATGGAGAAAAAAGAGTCTTGTAGGGTAAGAAGGAAACATCATTTATAATGGTGACAACTATGTAGGCAAAGCATAGTCACAGGAATTTAGGGTGTGTATTATTCATAGTTCATATTTCCAGTGACAAATTTAAGGAAGTTGAGGATGCGAATATCTTGAGAAGGAACCCAATTTTACAACAGTTTCAGGATGTGTTTCCGGTAGATATTTCAAAGTTTTGCCTCATAGGGAAGTGAACTTTTCTATTGAGTTGGTACTAAGGGTAACACCAGCATCAAAGGCACCATATAGGATGAGCACATCAGAGTTAGTAGAGTTGGAGTTGCAGTTGAAGGAAATACTTGAAAAGGGATACATTAGACCAAGTGTGTTGCCTTGGAGTGCACCAATGTTGTTTATGAATAATAAAGATGGTACTCTCAGGCTATGCATTTATTACATGCAGTTGAACAAAGTGACCATAAAGAACATATATCTATTGTCGAGGATTTACGACTTGTTAGATTAGTTGAAGGGATAAGAAGTGTTCTCGAAGATTGATATGAGATCAAGATACCATTAGGTACACATTAAGGAAGATGACATTTACAAGAAAACTTTCCAGACCAGGTATGGAAATTATGAATTTGTTATAGTTCCTTTTAGTTTGACTAATGCTCCAACTAATTTTATGTGCTTGATGAATAATGTGTTGCATCCTTATCTGGACAAGTTTTTTATTGTATTCATTGATGGTATGTTGGTATATTCTAAGAATGAAGAAGAACATGTCGAACATTTAGTAGTGGTGTTGAGATTACTGAGAGTGCATCAATTGTATGCCAATCTTAACAAATGTAGTTTCTTTTAGACAAAGGTACACTACTTGGGGCATGTGGTTTCCAAGGAAGGCATAAAAGTGGATCCAGAAAAGATAAGTGCTATCATGGAGTGGGAAGCTCCTAGAAATGTGGATGAGGTAACATTATTTATGGGGTTAGTAGGTTATTACAGGAGGTTCATCAGGAACTTCTCACATATTGTAGAAAATCTCTAACACAACTATAATACCATGTAGAAATTATATCAATGGATTCAATCCAATCATGGAATGTACTAAAGCAAGATACTGAATCCTTCTACAATATTTGCGGAATGTAAAACACAATCGCTCAATCATATGAAAGTAAGAGTAAATAAATTATCAATCACATAACACAAGACGTTCTTTGGGAAAGAACCTGCTCAAAACCGCTCTATCATATATTGTACATAGTCAAAGAATCATGAAATAATACAATGCTTTCTCACACCAAGAAAATCCTGCACTATCCCGACTGTCTCACCCTGATCCTGCACAAAACTATCTAGCAATTCTCAGCCCTTTCTTAGCCCAGCCTTGCTCATGCAATCCCTAGGCAATTAATCCCTATTAGATAGGATAATTAGCCTTCCCTAACTGCGCAATCCCTATGGAGCCTTCCTCTGACTTTATAATTTCACCTGGGTAGTTTTCCAAAAATAAAATTGATAATTTACTTGTCTTTAACCTTTGTCTCAATTGGGTCTCCATCAAAATTGACATGCATGCGACAATTAATAGTGAATCATCAGTTGGTTTATGACTACTTGTGAATTAAAATTCCTTGATCTTCCACTAGCTCTTCAATTAGTTAGAACTAGTTAAACCGATTTTAACTCAATTAATTTGAGTTAATTGATTGCACTCACAACACACTAGTGCTACAACTACAACTGGATTCTATAAATAATAGAATCACTATACATGCCTATCCTTTGACCTTCAACTTGAAAATTTTGAGCTGACTAAGTCTATCACACTTAATTAACTATTACAAGTTGTTATGAGATAAGATTACAATTTAATTAAGGATAATTAAATCAAAAGCCTCACATGGTAACCATTTTTGGGTGCCATTTTCTAGATTTTGTTTTTGGATGCCAATTTCACTGTTTTTTGTTAAAAATTTCAACACTCCCTCTCAACAAGAAAGGAATTAATATGTCCCAAGATGGCACCTTTGGAATGTTCTTGCCTGCAACACTTCTCTAGTGTTGTTTGCACATGAAACTCTCCTGAAACTGAATAGCCTCCAAACAACTGAATTAGTATAATGCATTTGTCATCAAAGTCTTATGACTGATACTAGTTACTGTACATGTCTACTGGACTCTATGCGATGTTGCTGACATCTGCATCCATGCACTCTGCACTGCTACCAACTCTGATCTGCGCTCAAGTATATAACATCTATCACTCTAATTTCTGTCTTCTTGACATATGACTGCATAAATCTAGCCGATCCTCCCTTCTACTGCTGTACTATGGGCTTCTTGTAGCCAGGTTCGATCCATGAGATACACCATCTCAATGGACCCTGCCCAAATTTCTTCTTGGGATCATATCTTCACATCGCCCCACCTCACACCTGGAGGCATAGTTTCACGTACTCTCTCTTCCCATCTGGTTCAAAATTTCCCCCTCCTGGATGTCTTTTCTTGAGTGGACTCTTCCACTCAGTCTCCTCTCTCTTCTCCAATTGTGGCTGCTTCAAAAACTTTTGAGACTGCTTATGAGGCTGCATGTTGAGAGATAATTTCTCCCTCTCAACCACCAAGTCATTAACCACTGCTTTTCTCCTCAAATCCTTGCATGCATCCTCAACCTCGGCAACATACAAGTTCTCGACTCTTGAACTGATCTGCTTCACTTGTCCAATGGCTATGTGTTTAAGGAACACATTTCCTTTTCTAGACATCACCTCATAACCATGGTATTCAAATATCTACAGAGACAAGATTCTTCCTTAGGCCTGGAACATACAAAACATCTATTAGTCTGAGAGGGGAGCCAGAATCCCTCTGAAAGGTAACTGTACCTATGTCGGTCGCGCTATACCTCCTGTCATATCCAAACTCTATGTTCTTTTGGAGGTCCTTCTCCTCCAATTCACTGAAGAGATCTCTATTCCTTTACAGTGCTGGCCATGCATGCAATGAGAGTAAAATCAAGCTCGAACTGTGAAGCCAATGCTTCACCCGTTGCAACTGCATGCTCCTTCTTGTTTTCCTTATTGTATGGACAATTCGAAGCATAGTTTCCATGCTCGTGATAGTGAAAACACCTGATCTTGGACAAGTCTCTCTTGTCCTCTTTTCCTTGGGACTTCTTTCCCTCATCTTTCTTTACTTTTCCGACTCACACACATTATAATTGTCATGCCGTCGCAAAATTTTCTAAAAAAAAGGAGTTGATTTTAAATCGACAATATCTCCCTCATTCAAACTTCGCTTTGACCGATTTGTTTTCAATTTGGGTAATTTCTCGCAAGGAATCCAAATATGCTATTTGTTTTTGAAAAAAATTCATCAAAATTTTCAGATATTCTCTACAAACTCACTGCCCAAAAAATTCCTGCTCTGATACCATGTATAAAATCTCTAACACAACTATAATAGCATGTAGAAATTATATCAATGGATTCAATCCGATCATCCAATGTACTAAAAAAAGATACTGAATCCTTATATAATATTTACGGAATATAAAACACAATCTCTCAATCACATGCAAGTAAGAGAAAGGAAATTTTCAATCACACAACACAAGATGTTCTTGGGAAAAGCACCTACTCAAAACCCCTCCATCATATATTGTACATAGTAAAAGAATCATGAAACAATACAATTCTTTCTCACACATAGAAAATCCTGCACTATCCTGACTGTGTCACCCTGATCTTGCAAAAAACTGTCTAGCAATTCTTAGGAAAAAATGACCAACACTTAGCCAATTCTTAGCCCTATCTTAGCCCAACCTTGCTCACTTAATCCCTAGGCAGTCAATCCCTATTAAATAGGATAATTATCCTTCTTGATTGTGCAATCCCTATGGAGCCTTCCTCTGACTTTATAATTGCACCTAGGTAGTTCACGAAAAATACAATTGATAGTTTACTTGTATTTAACCTTTGTCTCAACTGGGTCTCCATCAGAATTGACATGCATGTAGCTATTAATAGTGAATCATCAATTACTTGGTAGATCACTACTTGTGAATTACATCTATTTTAATTCACTTGATCTTCTACTAGCTCATCAATTAGTTAGAAATAGTTAAACTGATTTTAACTCAATTAATTTGAGTTAACTGATTACACTCACACCACACTAGTGCTACAACTGCAACTGGACCCTATAAATAATAGAATCACTCTACATGCCTATCCTTTGACCCTCAACTCAAAATTTTTGAGCTAACTAAGTTTATCACACTAGTTAACTATTACTAGTTGTTATGAGATAATATTACAATTTACTTTTAATTTAATCAAGGATAATTAAATCAAAAGCCTTACATGGTAACTATTTCTGGGTGCCATTTTCTAGATTTTGTTTCTGGATGCCAATTTAATTGTTTCTTGTTGCAAGTTTCAACACATATTGCTTATCCTATTACATCGTTGCAAAGAAAAGGTAAGAAATTTGAATGGACAGAGGAATGTGCAACCAATTTTGAGCAGTTGAAGTAGTTGTTGACAAATGCTTCAGTTTTAAAGATTGTAGATCCAGACAAAGAGTTTTTGGTATGTATAAATTATTTCAAGAGAGGGCTTGGTGGAGTCCTTATGCAAGAAGGACAGGTAGTAAGCTATGAATCAAGGAAAATGAATGAACTCGAGAAGAATTATCTGACACATGATCTTGAGTTGGAAGTGATCATCTATGCATTGAAGATGTGGAGGAACTATCTTCTTGCCAGGAAGTTCATCTTGATGTGTGGTCACAAGAGATTTAAGTATCTATTTTACCAACTGAATCTAAATTTCAAGAAAACTAGATGGTTCACCATGATTAGTGATTTCAACTTTGAGATCACATACATTAAAGGTAAAGAGAACAAGGTTGCAAATGATCTTAGCAGAAGAATACAAGTAAATCACATAGAAGATATGAGTTCTTATGGGACATATTTACAGGATCGTATCTTACAGGAAGGACATCAAGATTACAGGTATATGGATCTTATGAACATGTTACAACATGGCACATGTGATCAGGATGTGGACTATCATCTCACAACAGATGGCTTTTCCATATTTAGGGACAAGATATATGTGCCAGATAGCAGTGAGCTCAAGAAGCTTATCTTGTGGGAATTTCATGCTAAGCCATATTCAGGTTACCCAGGATATCAGAAGACATTGACATCAGTGAAGAAGTTCTATTGTTGGCTGAACTTGAAGATAAAAGTGACAGAGTTTGGGTCTACGTTAGAGTCTTAAATCATTGACACTGCCAAACCAAGAATCTCAGCCATGAAATACTTTACAAAACACAATATAAACAACAGTAAATCACAAATGCACAAAATATAGACAAATTTTTACTTTTTTAACCAAACTTATTTACATTAGGAACATATAATACAACATTGAGGGCTCTTGTACCAGGGATAATGGCCCTCATACATCCACTAGTACAAGATACAAAACAATATACTCTTAACAAATGGCTATAAAATTCTCTATCAGCTCCTCTTGGTCATACCCTATACCTGCTTGGTCCTTCAGCTCCTGATCTGCAACTCCTGCCTCTATCACTTCTCCAAGTCCATCTAAATCTTGGTTGTCCAATTTTCTATCTAGTTTTACCTTCATCCATCAAGGGCACAAAACCTCCCTACGCAGCTCTTGTTTTATGTTGGTTAGGCCTGTGACCTACCGCAATGACTTTCTGTCACTTACAACCAACTAAAAAACGGATTCCTCACCTCCTTATGCTACCCAAAAGACCTACGCCTCTTCCTTACTTACTTAGCCTCCACTCAAGAGTATTATGCCCTTAAAACAATGCCTAGAAGGCTCCACACTGTCTCCTTTTCCATGATGAAGTAGCCCTAGTCCTACAACCCACAACATACTTCCCTTTCTCCTTGAAACAAGTTTCTTTTGACCTACAAGGAGCTCTTACGTTGCACTTGTTGGATGAATAAATGACTCCAATTCACCCTCCTTTTATAGCTAAAAGATGGCCTGCTTCCTCTAAGGACATCACACAAGGGCTTCCATCCTGTCATAAGCCTAAAACACCTTAGGCCAACCTAGACATGCAAGTGAAAACCCATCATTAACCTTCAAAAATTCATAACTTCACTTCTAGAGTTCCGATTTGAGTGATCTTCAAAGCATTGGAGTTGACACGCCAATAACTATCACCTCAAATATTCTCATTCTAAAATTCATCATGGTTTTTCCCCAAACATCGATGGGTGCAAAACCCCCAAACTTGGATCTCAATCCCACAAACCCATTTGTGGTGCTTTTACCTCTCACCCACAAACACTAGGGCTTGGATTACCTCCCAATATACACAAAATTAAACACTTCTTATTAGTGAGGGAGGTAATTCTAAGACTAGGAAGTAACCATCATCATCTTCGCTGAAGAAACTAGCCCATTTGGCATCCAACATTGCAGCATACCTTGTAGATGAATTTGATAATCTCGGTAGTGCCTCCTACTCAACACATCTGAACCTGAAGATCCCAAACCTCCATATGGCTTCTCCCTCTAAGGATAGACTCCCTTTGAGCCTACACAATCTCCACTAGCCCAATCCTGCATCCACTCTCCTCCTTGATCAAATACCACCCGTGCAAATCCTTCCAATCTATGATATGAAACACCATGATTCGATGAAGACTCTAGCCTACCAATATCAAGTCCATCACAAGAAGCCATCTCAATCAACCTGATCTCTTCCATGCTAAAGAAACCCTCGATTTGTCCCAACCATCCATGGAACATCAAAAGAATTCCACGATAAGAAATCTGCCCTAAAACAATTTGTTGTTCACTAGGCTCACCACCAATCCACAAAAACTCCCATCCCATCTCGCCATGTAACCTGTCAAGACCATATCTCCATTTCTTCAACTTCATCCTCTGCTCCATGATCCAGACACCGACAAATCCCTCTGAGTTTCTTCACTATACAAAATCATATTCAATTTCCTTCAAAGTATCTCAGATACTCTTTGATACCATGTTGAATTTCCATGACCATGGGTCTAGTTAGCTATCAAACCAAGAATCTCCACCATGAACTACTTTACATAGCGGAATATAAATAATAGTAAATCACAAATGCAAATAATATAGACAACTTTTTACTTTTTCAATCCAAATTCGTTATATTAAAAGCATATAATAAAACATTATAGGGATCACGTACCAGGGAAAATTTCCCTCATGCATCCACTACTAAAAGATACAAAACAAGACACTTTTACCATCTGGATGTAACATTCTCTATTAGCTCCTCTGGGTCATACCTTGTACCTTCCCGGTCCTTCAGCTCCTGATCTACAACTCCTGCCTCTATCAATTCTCCAACTCCATTTGGGCACATCTTGGTTCTCCAATTTTCTCCCTAGTTTTCCCTTTTTCCATCAAGGGCACAACACATCAAGAATCTTGTTGAGTTTTTCACAGCTCCACTTGTGAACATACCTCAATCTACCCATTACTTCTGCTTAGATACTTAAGGACTTCATCCCACTATGTTATTCCTATGTTGCAATGATGAAGACCAACATAGGGCTTGGAGGGCTTCCACATATCATTGCAAGATGTCCATATCCCATAATGAACACGGGCTAGGAGGATTTCCCATCATCTACTGTAGAAGTCCTTCTCCACACACAAGTCTCGAGCTCCATAATCCTGCTTCTAGTTGATCAGACCCTTGAGCTCCAACAACTGCCAGGCTAGAAATCACCTTTGTCTATCAAAGTGCTACACTTTGGCTCCTACATGGACACTATCACGCTGTCCTCCAGTAGACCATAAGTGCCCAATCACATCGACACTTGGTCTTCTCTCACGCTGCCCTCCAATAGTCCACGAGAGACCAAGTCCATGTTATAACATCAGATCCCAGTTAGGTAATACCCACACTTTGGATACCCTTACACATGGCCACCCATAGACTCCACCAATTTTCCCTTTTCCATACAATAGAGGAGCTATTGCGCAAATCTAGGCACCATCAATATGTCCTTACCTAGGACACCATCAAACCATCATACAAGGGTCGATCTGCAACATACCTTGCTAATGTCCTCTTACCTCTCGATCTAATGTGCCTATTGTCACCTTGGATACTTGGTAGGCTTCCCAAAAATCCACGTGGGTTCCTTTAAAAAACTCCTAAGGCCTCCTACAAGCTGCCCATCAAATTGACCCAAGCAATAGTCAACACTTTGACCCAATGCACAACAACCTTCTATTGAAATTATGTTGCTCAATCAATGTGGAAATTTTCACTAGTGTAGGGAATCTAATCATCAAATATTCCCCTCCTCCTTGACTTCCACAAGCTTCCTTATCATGATCCAAACAATGACCCAAAAATCATGAACCCAACATAAGACATTACTGCTCCAAGACCGTTGTTTTATTGTTGTTGTAAATGTGACTGGTTAGGGTATCAAGCCATGCTGCACCAAACCTTAACCACTTCACCAAAACAACACCCTTTTACTGTGACATCATCAAGAAGGGATCCTCTACTTCTAAGTTGATATTTTTGGCACACATATTTCCCAAAACCTCCCTACGTAGCTCATGTTTTATGTTGGTTAGGCCCGCGGGCTACCATAGTGACTTACTGTCACTTACAACTAACTAAAACATAGTTTCCTCACCTCCTAATGCTTCCCAATAGACCTGCGTCTAGCCCTTACTCACGCAGCCTCCATTCAAGATTATTTTTCCTTTCAAACAATGCCTAGAAGGCTCCACGTTGCCTCCTTTTCCATGCCGAAGTAGCCCTAGTCTTGCAAACCAAAACAATTTCCCTTGCTCCCTAAACCGACTTTCTTTTGACCTCCAATGAGCTCTTGCATTGCACTTTTTGGATGAGTAAATGAATCCAATTCCCCCTCATTTTATAGCTAAAATAGGGGCTCCTTCCTAGGACATCATACAAGGGCTACCAACCTGTCATAAGATTAAAAAACATTAGGCCAACCTAGACATGCAAGTGCAAACCCATCATTAACCTTAAAAAATTCATAAATTCACTTCTAGAGCTCTGATTTGAGTGATATTCAAAGCGTTGGAATTGACACGCCAAGCTCTATCACCTCATATTTTCTCAAGCTCAAATTCATCATGGTTTTGGCCCAAACACCGATGGATGAAAAACCCCCAAGCTTAGATCTCAAGCCCATAAGCCCATTTGTGGTGCTTTGACCTCCAACCCTCAAACACTAGGGCTTCAAGAGTACCTCCCAAGCTACACAAAAATCAATAGTCTACTACAACCGTTTCTGATTCCAGAGTGGAAATGGGAGGTCATTTCCATGGACTTCATTACAGGTTTTCCGAGGACATCTTGACAACATGATTATATTATGGTTATGGTCGAAAATTGACAAAGGAAACACACTTCATTCAGGTCTACATATTCATATAATCATGTGACATAGGTATTCATTAGATATGTAGTGAGGTTGCATGGTGTACTGAAGAATATTGTATCTGACAGGGATTCCAATTTCACTTCTAGATTCTGGAAATAATTATTTGCAAGTTTGGATTCAAAATTGGCCTTCAACACAACTTATCATCTGTAGATAGATGGGAAAATATATATGGTCAACAAGATATTGGAGGATACGTTGAGGATGTATGTGATGCATCAACAATGTAAGTGGGAAGATTATCTTCCACTTATTGAGTTCGCTTACAAAAATGTGTACGATGAATCTTTAAGGATGAGCCTGTTTGAGGCATTGTATGGGTGGAGTTTTAATACTTCCATTAATTGGAGTGATTCAGTGAGCATGGTGTTGATTGGAGATGGAATAGGAAATGCATGTAATCAAGAAGAACCTAAGGGAAACATAGGATAGACATAAGAGTTATGCAGGTCAAAATAGGTTGTTTAACGATTTTAAGGTTGGGGAATAGGTGTACTTGTGCATCAAGCCCAAGAAGAGCTCCTTGAGGACTGGATCATGTGCCAAGATGACACCTTGGTTTTGTGGACCTTTCAAGATTCTTAAAAGGATTGGAAAAGTAGATTATCAACTTGCACTTCCTCTGATAGTGAAAGTGCATGATGTTTTCCTTGTGTCATTGATTAAGAAGTATGTTAAAGATGTTGATCATGTGATTGGCTGGTCTGTATTGCATGTGGAACTATAAGGATAATGCCAGCCAGAACCTCAGTGTATTTTGCAGATAAATATTCTCATGCTCTAGAACCGAGCAAACAGTCAAGTTAATGTGCAATGGAAGCACTTTGGGCTCGATGAAGCTACATGGGAGATGGCTAAACAAATATGGTATATGTATACTTCTTTATTTGCTAGTTGAGAGAATGTTTTTGGAATATGTTTTGGTATATGTATATATGTATATGCATGTAAATATCACCATGATCTATAAAGCTCCAAAAAATGGTATGGGTGTCATATTGTTATGGTTGTCACGTGGTTATGTTTCTCATTTTGGTTTTCTTCTCAGTAGGATGATCATTGTAAATACTGCAACAAGCTAAGTTATAAAGTTCCATGGGCAGTATGTTTTTATTTTTAGTGATCTTGTTGGTTGTAGCTTTCATTGAACACTGAGGAAGGTGTTCCCCCAAGGGGGAGGGTTCTGTAAAATCCCTGGTCAAAAATCCATGTAATAAAGTTAATAAAGGAAAAATAACAACCATAGTCATGGGACATGTATTCCAAGCTAAATGTTGGGCAAACACATAGTGATGGGGATCATTTGTGATTAATTAATGGTTATGGAAATTGGAAAAGACAATGGAAAAGGCTTTGAAAAGGCATGAGGCATTTATTGGCATTTTATTTATGAAAATAATGGAAATTTGGAGAAAAGGGAGGTGAAAAGTCACAAGTTGCATGTGAGGAAAACGACGAAGGAAAATAGTGGAAAATAATGGAAATTGAAGAAACTAATGGAAAATAATGGAAAATGAAGAAAATAGAGGCCTCATTAATAAAAATACTTTTGAGGACCAGTTTGTAGCTTTTTTTCCCATTCAGTTTTGGAGCTCTCATTTTCTACTCTCTCTCTCTCTCTCATAATCTTGGAAACTTAGAGCTTTCCTGGAGCACTCTTGAAGTGTGGCATACTTGGGATTTTGGAGCAAGAAGGAAAAGGGAGAATAGGAAATCACAATAGGGAATCGGGATCAACATCTACAACGAGGTTTTCTTGCATGCACAAAGTTTCATGTATGATTTTTGTTGGGTGCAGGAATTACACTTAAGCAAACTCCTCAACACTTAATTTGTCAACCCGGGGGATTCGTAAACTTAGAGACGAAGCACATGCAATGGAAGAGATCGTATGAATCTTTTTAATATAAATCCCTACTTTATTTAAAGGAAATATTACAAAACCAAATCAAAAGAGAAGAAAGCAAATTGAACCATCAAAAAAATAATCTAAGACTAGAATGAAGAAATATGCATTTGCAAGAAAGAATTAAAGATGAAAAGACAATCACTCCCACTAATGGTTGTTTAATCTACTGAGTGTGAGTTGTTCCTTAGCAGAGACACTTTATCAGTCTCGTTAGATGGACCCTTTAACCTGCTTCCTTAGAGATTTCCTTCTTGCATTAATTTTTCCTGCACTAGTGCTTTCACTAGTGTAGGATCAGAGATTTATGTAGAAGGTATAAATAGTGTCTTTTACTAAAGGCTTTTTACTTCATGCAAGGGCTCAAACTTTTCAGGGTTCAGAGCACTCAGATCTTGTGGCAAGGAATTGGTTCTTGCACCAGATTAGAGCTTCCTGACTTAGTTTTTAATCCTTAAAACAAGTGTTTAATTGCTACAAGTGCTAGTTTATTATCGAATCAAATCTCACACATAAAAGTGAATTTTTCCGAGATTAACAAAATGCAGAAATAAAGAAACAATCATTTATCCTGTCATAAGAATTTAAAATAAGGAAAGAAGGCTGCGGAAAGTAGATTAAGAAAACTTGTTACATCACACCAACGTGCACTGGTGTAGGTTCATTTTTCCTGCTTGGACCAGGCGGAAAGATCAATTAAATAGAATTGCAAGAAAAGGAAAGTCACACAAATGTGCACTGGTGCAGGTTCATTTCTCCTGCTTGGACCAGGTGGAAAATCAATTAAACAGAATTACAGGAAAAGGAAATTCACACCAACGTGCACTGGTGCAGGTGTGTTTCTCCTGCTTGTACCAGGTGGATAAAAACCAATCTGAAATCAGGTGTAGGAAAATAAATTGCAAGGAAAGAAAATGTATCTACACACGACGGATCTGTTTCCACGCAGACAGGAATTTATGTGCTGGAAGTTAAATCACACTTTAATAATATGAACACAAATTACAGGAATATATATATGCTGGAAGTTAAATCACGTTTAATAAACACACATTACAGGAAACAGAAAATAGGGTAAACGTGCTGGGTTGGTTAGGCCCTAGCCAACCAGCACGTTTCCCTTTTAAGTTAAAACACTGCTCAGTAAACCAGTCAATTTATCAACTTAAAAACAAAAACTATTTCTGAAACATGGGGCAGAAAAACATTTTATTAATTCATTGAGGTGAATACATAAGTTGATACAATGTCTAGCCCAGATTCGGGCGATAACAAAACGATCGGTTATTGCCTATCAGTTTTACTCTAAAAACTCTGTTATGAAATTCTCCTTCACTGCTAAGTCCTATTTACACTTTACATTATATAGATCTGTTGGCCGAAGACCGAAACAGATCATTCAACTTATTCATAAAAAAATACAGAATTTAGCATTCGGTTCTTCAAAATTAGGCAGCTAACAAAATCGGCCGTAGCTAATCTCCATTCTTCTCGCCTTTCATGGATTAATTTTGGCTGCCTTTGAATTATTCGCTGTCATGGCTGGAGCGGTTCAAGACAAGGTGGTGATCGAGGAGGTCGGATCTGCCATGAAGATCTGTTGTGCTGGCAATGGTACAGGATCCGATCCTGCACTAAGATCAACAGTCATGGTAAGCACTCTATCTATCAAATAACTATTAGAGATATTGATAAGTTACAAAAGTGATTTTAAAAGTAAAAAATCATGTAATAAATGTTTAATTAATGCTAAATTAAATTAAAACATGAAGAATACAGGTTGATACAAAAGATGTCACCGAGCTTGGACTGGTGCAAGATGCGAGTGCATAAAGGAGGTGAAACAGAGGTAAGTGGTAATGATTTAGGAAGGGGAATGTGGTAAAAAGAGATCAAATTGGGGGGCTAACAATTTCATTTCTAGTTTTGGCATGCATGGCACATGCATGTGGTTTCTTGGTTATGATATGTCATTGACATGGAGGAATGCCTAGATTGACGGTGGATTTTCCTAGCCTTTCCATTTCCTAGATAGCCATGGTGTTATGGGTGTCTTTTCTTTTGTTTTTTGTTTGGTTCTCGTGTTCCTTATGGTTATGGGTTGAGTAACTAGTTCCTAGAAGCCTTGGTTGGACAAAAACTCTGGAAACCTTGTAACAACTTGGGTTGAGTTACTATTCCTGGAATCCTTGGTTTTAAAAATTCTCTAGAAGTCCTTGGTGGTTTTAGTTACTAGTCCTGGAAGACCTAGTTCGACAAACGCTCTGGAAGCCCGACAACAATTGTGGGTTGATTTACTAGTCTTGGAAACCCTAGTTGGAAAAAACACTCTGGAACCATGGAAAAATTGGGTAGAGACCGATCTAGTGATGGTTAGTGATCTACGACCATGAGGTAGAATCGCTGGTTGAAGGTTGAGGTGGTTTGGTTTCTGGAATCCATAATTTAAATTTTCTTGAGTTTTTTCATGAGATCCCACACTCATGCTTGGAAAATGGAACAATGGTGATTGGTTGAAAGAAATATTTGGTTCAACCAATTTATAGTCGAATGGTACGTGGAAGTACTAGACCTGGTTGAATTTTTTATATGTTAATAAGAGCTTCTTTCCTTTTGTATTTAACGGGTAAATATACTTGTTCATATGTGGATTTTATGGCTGCTATACCTTTTCTATTTATGTTGGCTATATGTTCGTTAAGAGGATGTTTTATGACAATATTGATGTATGTATCTCATCATGTTTTTCTTATAAAATGAATGAACAATGAATATATGACCTAATAGATGATAAATCGGCTATTGTGATAAGGAATAAATGCTTCCTTACAATTCTCAGATAAGTATGAGACCCTTATGCTCATATTTGTTGTTATGAATTGTAGATTTCATATTGGTGGCATGTTTGAAGAAATGTCTGTAATGGATATTAGAGGTAAAATCAATTCATTAATCAAATGTTTGAATTAGTAGCCTTATTCCATTGTTATTTATCATTCCTGAAAGTTTCATGAAGTTATGGGCAGTGGCCTGAGTCCTGGCCCTAAAAAGTGGCACAAAATCCAGGGTCGTTGATTGAGAACTAACTGAAAAGTCCATAGTTGCTGGCATGCCCTTATTGTGGGAGAAAATAGAAGGCCTCAGTCACATCCATGGATGGTCATTGGAGTGGATGGGGGTTCATATCAGTGAAATTTCAAGTTGTTTCAGGGGTTGATCACCTAGAAATATTGGTTGGCTCCTGGAGGTTTTGTAGCATGTGTGGAAGGTCAAAATGGTTTTTGTTTTTTTTTGTTTTTTTTGTTTTTTTTGTTTTTTTTGTTTTTTTTGTTTTTTTTTTGTTTTTGTTTTTTTTTTTCTAGTTCCACTTCCTTAAATGTACATGGGGAGTTGAATCACATCATAGTATCCACCTGTCACATTTTTACCTCGGAAAACCATCTAACTTGGGTAAATGTGGGAGGAGGGTGGTTACACATTTTATGTATTTCATGAAATAAGAAAAATAAATTTATTATTATTGTTCTTGAGGCATGGGTTTCATTCTCAAGGAAATTTATTTTTAGCTTAAGCTTCCATTCTGATATTCTAGGGATTCTCATTGAGTCTACAATTCAATAAAGTCATTGTCATGTATGAATGAACCATTTGGGCATGTTACATATTGTAAGAAGAATTTGTTTGAGTCAAATTCAAGTCAAAGAAATCTCCAAGACCAAGTCACAATGTAAAGAACAAGTCAACCTTCACAAGAATAAAGTCGGGCGAAAACATGGATGAGAAGCCTATATAAAGGAGACTTTGACCTCACCTTGTTGATATAACACATCCACTTAAGTTCGATAAAAAAAGAAGTGAAAAAGAGCAAAGAAGAGGACGACAAAGGAAGAAAAGGAAGGACGAGATTTATGATTTTTTTTTGGGTTGTTTCTCTCCACACATGTGAGGAAACTAGGGCACATCCTACTATAGAAATTCAAAAGTACAGTCACCTCAAGAAGTTTGAAACAAGACAAGGAAATAATCTATCTTACAAGCTGAAATTACAAGAAGATTAGCTCTATTCAAGCAAAGGAGAAGAAGGGCTAAAATTTCCCTAAATCTGTCACATGTGCAAAAGGTACACTTAACTGTAGGAGGCCGAGAGTTGTAGTAAAAGAGACGGAAAATTTCAGACTAGTGTTTTAGAGTTAAAGGTTGAATTCAAAGGAGAGATTGAAACAAAATCAAGAAAAGGTTAACTTTGGCTTGAGGCAATTTTGACTTGGTCTTGGAGAAGTTTTTGGTCAAGCGTCTAGGTCTTGGAATTTTTCAATTGAAGATTCTATAAGAATAATAATTCTTGTGGGTTTTCCTCTTAGAGTTGGAGAGGTTTTAGTCCTTTATGATCGCTTATATCTTGTGTCCTTTGTCTTATTGTTATTTTATGGTTTGGTAGTTTTTTGATGAAGAAGAACACTTATAATAATCAGGTGAAAGAAGAAGCTAACTAAGTGAAGTAAAAATATACCACAAACAATTATCAAAGAAGAGAAATCATCTTATGTTCTTCCCCTAGATTTATCAACATGGTATCAAAGCTAAGGTGAAAATTCAAGGAAGAGTAGCTAAAAGAAGGAAACTCAAGGACCAAAGCACTAGAAGATCATCAAGAGCATCAATCATCAAGAAGGATCACTCATCTCAAAGACACTACAAGGACAAGAATTAAACCATCGCCTCAAGGAGAAGA
Source organism: Pinus albicaulis (assembly GCA_034641835.2). Lineage (NCBI taxonomy): Eukaryota > Viridiplantae > Streptophyta > Pinopsida > Pinales > Pinaceae > Pinus > Pinus albicaulis. The sequence goes on from CM076581.1 coordinate 1,040,527,212, forward strand.
AGACCTCAAAAACCGTACCTCCACTAAAAGAAGAAATTTGAAGCATATTGAAGTTTACACATCCAAGGGAAGTAGAAGAAGGCATTGTCATCATCATCAAGGAACCAAGGTGATTTATCCCTCTTTGAAGGATCACTTTTGAAGGAAGGCATCTTCATCAAGAAGACTTCTTATATCATTATCATCATCATCAAAATAAAGAAGGAAACAAGCTGAAGATCTTGTCATCAAGGAGTATCTTCACAAGTAAGTACCTTTATTTCCACTTCTTAGCCTATCAAAATGACTTCATTTTACAAGGAAAGTAACAAATTGGTTGGGTCATAAAACTTTCTTTCTTGAAAGAATAGGTTTGATTTTATCCTCATAAAAAATGAAGTTGTTGATCATATTAAGGGTTCAATCACTAAACCTCCAAAGAAATAAGCTCAATCTCATGCAAAGTATATGAAAGGGGAAGTAAGGGATCAAAGGATTCTTATAGAATACATTAAAGATACCCTAATTACATATGCATCAAAGTTGGACACATCAAAATAAATATATGAGAATCTAGTAGAATTGTTCTCCGTAAGTATTGTTGGAGACATGATATCATTAAGAAAATAAATCTACAAGATGAAGATATCAAAGGAATATGGAATAGCCTCATACTTTATTATGGTGTCATAAATAATAGACCAACTACAAGAGTTTGGAGAAATAATGTCTGATAAGGAAATTATCACCATAGTGCTCAATGCACTACCAGAGGAATGGGGAAACTTCAAATCAAGAATCTATGGAAAGAAGGAAGCTACCCCATTCAATGAACTTTGGTCATTATGTAAAATTGAAGAAACCAAGATGAAGATGAAAAATTATGTAGGATCAAACAAGCAAGCTCAAGCATTTGTTGCCATGGAAATTTGAAAGGTTTTGCCCTCAGAAAAAGAACAAGAAGTATATGTTGAAAATCCAATGCTATGGCTATCATGAATATGGGAATTACAAGAGAAATTTTCCTAAAATAAATAAGGACAACAAAAAAAGAGGAAGGGAAGAAGCCCATATCACTGAAGAAGTGGAAGAATCTAAAAAGAATAAATCAAAGGAGGAGGAAGTAAAATATCTCTACTATGATTGAGATAATATTCTCCACCTAGTTCTTTTCGATTTTTGTAAAGTATTGCTATCATGGTAGGAAGCATTATAAGCATGATATGCTGCATCATTTTAAGAGATGGAATTACAATAACATACGATTGAAGAAAGATATCATGAGATATTCATATGAAACTTGAAATATAGTTGAAGTAAAAGTCTATGAAAAAAATCATTAGAAGGGAGTAGCTCTTGATAACCTCATTGAAATCATAAGTAGTACTTATGGGTAGAAGAAAATCATATAGTGTAAATATAATCATACATCATGAGGAAGGAGCATTTGCAGGATGAGGATAATCAAGATCCTTAGTTAGAATCTTCATTAGAAGGTTCATCTCTTGAAAGAAGCAAGTGTCTCGCTAAGAATTCCACCTTGGATGGGATTCATTATTTGTAAGAATGATGGTATGATGAAAAATGAATGCAACATGTCAAGATGGTTAAAGTACTTTAAATTAAAGGGAAGAAGCTTTTGAAGGAAGTCTAGATGACCAATAGAATGAAAGAGGTATGTATGCATATGTATAATTAATTAAGTCACGGGATCATATAGTTGCAAATAACATAGGTGGATAATCTACCTCATGAGTATGATCAAAGGAAAGTGATCTCTTTTGTTGGAATGATGCATGAAGGTATGGTTCACATATTGATTAGATAAAATCAATATAATATGTCCTCATATGGAATATGAGGTGGTTGAAAAAGATGAATGAACTATGGATGGAAGTTCCTAGGGATAAATATGTGAAGAAAGAAAGAAGAGATCATGTAAGATGCAACTATGATCACACATAAAAGGAAATCATCATCCAATAACTAGACAAATTGGCCATGATATGTCCATGGGAAAGGTATGAAGACCTTGGTAAATTTTGAAAAGAAAGAAGACCCCTGACATTGAATATCTTGGATATGTGTCAATGTGTATATAGGATATTGATGTTGCAACAAGAAGATGTCATGATGAAGGGCCATCACAAATGGTAATTTTGATTTGATGTTCAATTTTGAATTTTGAAAAATATCTGGATGGGATGATATAGGGCTACTGAAAGAGAGTTGTGGAAGTAACCCACCACTATTACTCATGTGGTGGGATGGAAAATACTGAAGGAAACATGATGTCGAAAAAGGTAGTTGTATAAAGAAAAGCCAGATATGGTCTAGTAGATCACTTTCCAATGAAAGGAAGTATGACATGACTAACATGGTTCAAGAAGGAAATTTATTGATGGAAGATGTTGTACGAATAATTCCCAATAGATGAAGGCTCCATAATTTTGAAAAATTAACTTCATGACATCGAAAGAAGGAGCCCCTCAAGCAACTGATAGTCTCATGATCTCCACCTAGAGAAAAAAGTTGTTAGAAGCAAGTCCATGGTTATGAGGGAGCTATGGTCTAGTCCCTGGATAAGAGGGAGATTGGTTACATTCCTTTTTATAGGAATGGATACATTCCTTCATATGAATTGATATATCCTCCCTAGTTGAGAGGGAGAGATAAACACATCATTCTTTAGATAAATGTCTTTCGGATTAATCACATCATTAGGATTTGGTCAATGTTTTGAACCATCTAATGTGGTTCATCCTCAGGACAAGGTGAAGAAAGAAACCAATCTCATTGAATAAATACTAAGGATGCGTCATTGCTCGGTAATAACTGTTAAAACTAGTAGTTAGAAACTAGATATCTAGAAAAGAGATATCAACGCCTTAGAAATGAGCCACTTCGAGGGGGAAACCTCCAATACATTACATAAATGAACAATTCTTGGATGATACAATTCACAAAACCTACTTTCTATATATAGGAGTCCATGGGGCCATAATGTAATCCTAGTGGGCCACAATGTAATCCTAGCCGACCTAACAATAATAATTTAAGGGCACAATAATAACAAAATGGGGGTTACAAGGGTACAATAATAACAATAAGGGGTTTACACTAACAATATTAAGGGACTATACTAGTGATATAGGGACCTAACATGCCCCTCTCCTTCAAAAAAAGTGTTGTCCTCAACGCTTGAGTAGCTCCGGGTGCTTCTGTATAAAATTCTCATCCTCCCATGTAGAATCTTCAGTGGGTAAGTTCTTCCACTTGATGAGATACTCTGAAATTGATCAATTCCGTAGCTGTCGAGTTCTTGTTTCCATGACCGCTTCAGGTTCCAATATGATTTTTCCTTCCTCATCAAGTTCTAGCAATATTGTTTGAACTCGAAGATTTTCACCTATAACCTTTTTTAAGCATGAAACATGGAAAACTGGATGTACTCGCGAAGAAGCAGGAAGCTCCAATTTGTATGCCATAGAACCAATCTTTTGCAACACCTTGTAAGGACCATAGTACTTTGGTGATAATTTATTATCCTTCTTAGCTTACTTGAGGGACATTTGTTTGTATGGTTGTAGCCGTAAAAATACCCAATCTCCTACATCAAAACTTCTCTCGCTACGATGTTGATCTGCCTGTTGTTTCATTCGATTTTGTGCCAAATTCAGGTTATCCTTTAAGAGTTGGAGAACTTCTTGCTGGTGCTCGATGTGATCTTCCACTGCTTGAACCTTAGAATTTTCTCTTAAAGATGATGTGATGGATGGTGGATGATATCCATAAAGTGCCATAAATGGGGTCATTTTTGCTGCAGTATGGAAGGAAGTGTTATACCACCATTCAGCGAGAGGTAACCACTTGACCCATTGTGTTTGTTTATCATATACAAAAAAATGAAGATATCCTTCCAAACATTTATTTACTATCTCAGTTTGACCATCAGATTGAGGATGATAAGATGAGCTATGAGCTAATTGAGTACCCAAACAAGAAAATAACTCCGTCCAAAAATTTCTAGTAAAAATGGGATCTATGTCACTCACAATAACCCTTGGGCTTCCATGTAGCTTTTGAATTCTGTCCATAAATGTAGTAGCAACTGTACTTGCTTTAAATGGATGAGATAATGCGCAAAAGTGTGCATACTTGGTAAGTCTATCAACTACCACCATGATGACACTCTTTCCTTCGGACTTAGGTAAACCTGTGATAAAATCCATTGAAATCTCCTCCCAACGTTGACTTGGAATGGATAAAGGTTGTAGAAGTCCCCGGGTCTTAATTGTCTCCACTTTATTCTGCTGGCAAACCAAACATTCCGCCACAAACTTTTGAATATCAGATTTAAGGCCATCCCAAAAAAATTCTTTCTTCACCCTGTGGTAAGTTTTTAAAAATCCTCAGTGTCCTCCTAAAGGAGAAGTGTGCAATTCCAGAAGAATATTTTGTTTTAGTTGGGAATTCTTACAAAGATATAAGCGATCTTTGTACCATAAGGAATCATTTTCCAACTAAATGTATCAGATGTACTAGGATCTTGCTGCAACTTTTGAATGAGTGTCCATACATCTTTGTCCTTCTTCCATTCATCTCTTGCTTTGGTTATCCAATTTGGTTGGATAATAGAAATGGCACAAAGCAATGCTTCCACCTCTTCATTCTTTCTTGAGAGTGCATATGCAACAACATTAAGCTTTCCTTTTTTGTAGATTATTTCAAAGTCATCACCAAACATCTTTGTGACCCATTTTTGCTGCTCTTCTGAAGATAGTCTTTGTTCCAAAAAGCGTTTAAGACTATCATGATCAGTTTTTACCTTGAAGTGTCTTCCCATTAGGTAAGTTTGCCATTTCTTTAGTACATGCAGTATTGCTAACATTTCCTTCTCATAAATAGGTTTCTGCAAATACTTTCCTTTGATTGGACAACTTTCAAAAGCAATGGGTCTTCCTTCCTGCATTAAAACTGCACCAATTCCATTTCCTGAGGCATCACATTCCACAATAAAGGTTTTTGTGAAGTCTGGCGTAGCTAAGACCGGTGCTAGGCACATTGTCTCTTTAAGATGTTCAAAGGCCTTAGTTACTTCAGGAGTCCATGAAAATGCATCTTTCTTCAATAATGTTGTTAGAGGTGCTGCTATTCTCCCATAATTCTTAACAAACTTGCGATAATACCCTGTTAACCCGAGAAATCCTCGCAACTGCTTTATGGTTGTGGGGATTTTCCATTCCTTAATAGCTTTAATTTTGTTAGGGTCTACCTTAACACCCTCGTGAGATACAATATGACCCAGTAATTCCACCTCTTGTACTCCAAAGAAACATTTGGATGTTTTTGCATATAATTGTTTCTCCTGCAATAGTTTGAGCACCCTGTCAACATGTTCAACATGATCCTTCCAAGACCTGCTGTAGATTAGTATATCATCAAAAAATACTACCACAAATTTTCTAAGAAAGGGTTTTAAAATGGAATTCATCAACCCTTGAAATGTAGAAGGTGCATTGGTAAGGCCAAAAGGCATGACCAAAAATTCATAATGACCCTCATGAGTTCGAAATGTTGTTTTTGGAATATCTTGAGTCTTCATTCTAATTTGATGATATCCTGAACGAAGATCCAACTTGGTAAAATTAATTTCTCCATGTAATTCATCCAATAATTCATCAATCACAGGAATGGGAAATTTATCTTTAATGGCGAGCTTATTGAGCTCCCTATAATCCGAACACATTCGCCATGATCCATCCTTCTTGTGTACCAATACTACAGAAGCAGAGAAAGAACTTTGACTAGGTTGAATTATACCCGCCTCTAACATTTCTGCAATCATACGTTCAATTTCACTCTTTTAGACGTAAGGATATCTATAAGGCCTGATGTTTGGAGGAACACTTCCTGGAATCAAATGAATAGCATGATCATGATCACGAATAGGTGGGAGTCCTTTGGGAGTTTCAAACACCTTGGAATGATTGTCCAAGACTTGTTGGAGATCTGCAGAAATAGATGATTTTGATGTTGGAACTTCTAGTGAGCATAATTGTGCAATTACGCCTCGCTGTTCTTTCTTTAGAAGCTTTGTCATGACATTAGAACTTATTATCCTTCCTGGCTTCCCCGCAATACCCCGTAATTCGACTTCCTTTCCTTCTGAAAAAAATTTCAAGAAAATTTCTTGAAAATTAAAAGCTACCGTCCCCAAAGATTGTAACCATTGTACTCCTAGTACAACATCAGCACCTCCCATAGGAATGGAAAAAATTGGACTAGTCAATACATATTCCCCCATGGTTAGCTTGATATTATGGCATTTTCCAGAGAAATTTATAGTTCCTCCATTTGCAACCATCACTTGACATTCTGGTGCTGGGTATAGGAAACAATTTAATTCCTTGGCTACCTTACGATGAATAAAATTATGGGTGCTACCTGAATCAATCAACACTATTACCCTTTTCTTCTTGATCTGTCCTACTATCTTGAGAGTTTGAGGAGTGGTAATTCCATCCAGTGCATTACATGATATGGTCAGATTCATTTCTTCCTCTTCTATGGCGGGTTCCTGGTGTATATCCTCTTCTTTTTCATTTTATTCTTCTTCTTCACAATCTATGTAAAATAATTTCTTTTCAGCACACTTATGACCTTTAGTGTATTTGCTATCACAACTGTAGCAAAGCCCTTTTTCTCTTTTTTCTTCCATTTTTTGTGGTGTCAACCTTGTAGGTTGTGGAAATCTAGGCGTAGCAACACTTCCTTCTTTATAGAATTGAGTGGTAGGCTTCCTTGTCGCCATAATTTTACATTCAACTTTTCTTGCCAACCTGAATGCCTTCTCCAGTGAATCAGGTTCCAAAACACGAACTTCATGTTGGATGTTATCCTTTAGAGTACCTATGAAGAGATCAATCCTGTGTTCCTCTGGAATATCAGTTACCCTTATATTCAATTTTTGGAAGTCCTCAATGTGCTGCCCCACTAAACCCTTTTGTTTGAGATTTATCAATTGGCTAAAGAAATTGTTGCTCTTTGTATCCTCATAATGTGCTATCATTTCCTCCGTAAAAATTGACCAAGTGACAATTTTTTTACGGGAGCAAAGCCATCGATACCATACAAATGTATTTTGTTCTAAATGTAAAGTTGCAATGCGTACCTTTTGTGTGTTTTGCACGTTATGGAGATCAAAAGATTGCTCCATCTGTAGTATCCATGTTACAGGATCCTTTCCATCAAACTTCCTCATATCCATCTTTGGAATATGGTGGTTCTTCCCGCCAACATTAGAGTTTATGAAATCATGATTAACATTTATTTTGTTCTCATCATGAGGTTCTTATACTATCTTTTCACCATTAGGAAACCTTTCTTGTATCAACTTTGTCAAACCTTCCATGTCTTCTTTTAGAAAATTCTTCATGTTTTCCATTTTCTCATCGATCTTAGCTTCCATGTCATCCATCTTAGATTCCATGCCAGCCTCCATGCCATCCATCTTAGCTTCCACGCCATCCATCTTAGCTTGCATGCCATCCATCTTAGCTTCCACACCTTTCTTCAAAACTTCCATTTCATTTTTTGTTGCTCTTTGCGAGAGTGAAATTTGTTGCACTTGCTCTTGTAATTTTGATAGATCATGTTGCAATTATTCGTCTTCATGAGTCATAGTAGAACTTTCCAAAGGCTTAATGGGTGTTGAATTATTTTTAGCGGCCATTTTATAATCCAATACGGATATCTATTCTACAATATGCCCTTGCAATCAATTCAACTTGATTCTTCAAACAAGACTTATGCAATTCGGAAAAAATACACACCTTTTACTTGCTTTCGAGGAGCTCGATATTGAAATTGTATTATCTCTGTGATTGCGGCTCTTCAATATCTGAAATTTAGCACTGAAGTAGCCCTCTGAATTATATTTTGAATGCCATAGTTCTGACTTGATTTGGATTCTCCAAGACAAAGTTATGTCCAATCTCCCACAATGACCTAATTATGGACTGGTTCAATATAGCGAACTTGTACGACTTTCCACGTGTCACTGTTTTGTCCTTCGCCTCTAAAATTGATAGCTAAGAAACTATAGTATGTGTACTTGTGACCACTTTTTACGGAACTCCAATCCGATGCTCAGAGAGAGAGTTATTGAAATGTTCCCACGATCAGCTTTTTGAGATGAAATTCAGGAGCCTGAAAAAGCACTACCTTCCACAGATCATATCTCCACAAATATTGTGAACCAAGCTCTGAAATGTTTTGACGAGTTTCCTTAGGCTTTCAGCTTCACACCTTAAAAATTTCAGATTCTGAACCTCAATATAAAAGACGTTATAGCACAAATTCCACGATGACCTGTTTAGGAGCCTAAAAACATACCTAACTTCCATAGATCATATCTCCGAAAATGTTGTGAACCAAGCTCTGAAATTTTTTGACGAGTTTCCTCAGGATTTCAGCTTTGTATCCTAAAATTTCAAATTCTAAACCTTCATAGAAAAAACATTATAGCGAAAATTCCAGGATCACCTGTTTAGAGCAGCGAAACCCTAGAATCCAAAGCTCTGATACCAAATGTTGTGTAACCAGCTCCAAAAATAGAAGAAAAGAGATATCAACGCCTTATAAATGAGCCACTTCGAGGGGGCAACCTCCAATACATTACATAATTGAACAATTCTTGGATGATACAATTTACAAAACCTCCTTTCTATATATAGGAGTCCATGGGGCCATAATGTAATCCTAGTGGGCCACAATGTAATCCTAGCCGACCTAACAATAATAATTTAAGGGCACAATAATAACAAAATGGGGGTTACAAGGGTACAATAATAACAATAAGGGGTTTACACTAACAATAATAAGGGACTATACTAGTGATATAGGGACCTAACACATTCCTTCATATGAATTGATATATCCTCCCTAGTTGAGAGGGAGAGATAAACACATCATTCTTTAGATAAATGTCTTTCGGATTAATCACATCATTAAGATTTGGTCAATGTTTTGAACCATCTAATGTGGTTCATCCTCAGGAAAAGGTGAAGAAAGAAACCAATCTCATTGAATAAATACTAAGGATGCGTCATTGCTCGATAATAGCTATTGAAACTAGACGTTATTTGACTAGCTAGTGAATAAGATATAATATTAAAAGTTTTTAACATTTTAAGAAAAAGTATTAAAGAAAAATTTAGAATTTAATGATTTAATAAAATTATTAAATTCTAGTTATTATAATAAGGGAAGGGGTAAATAATAAAAGAGGGAATAATTTTAAAATTTTTAGGATTTCAATTTTAAGTTTTTAAGAAATATTATTAAAAAGGTTAATAAATAATCTAGAATAATTTAAAAATGAATAATATAATAAAATAGTGAAAAAAAAATAATTATAATAAGCGGATAAAGGGTATATATATATAAGGTAAAAGAAACAAAATTATAATATAAAATAACAAAAATAATATTATATAAAAACATTAACCAAAGAAAAAGAGAAAAGGGTAAAGAAATGAGAGGGAGATTTAAAAACAAAGAGCCGGAACTAAAACCAAAGAGAGAAGAAAAAAATATAAAGAAAAAAGGCGAAAGGAATCCAACGCAAAGGGGAGAAATCACCTAGAGAGGGCCGGAGTCCAACTCTTACTTAATTTCCATCTGTCATCTTTGTTGAGATTCCTAGGATGCCTTTCAATTTAAATAGCCTCCCTCAGCTTCCTATGATGGAAATTATCCACCTTAGCGAGGAATTTGGGGTCTTAAATGCATACATGGTGACACGATTTCTCAGCATGTTCTGAAAGAGCAGAAGTGTGGGTTCGATTGTGCCTAATGTTTGTAGCATGCTCCTGGATTCTCTGTTTAATGGATCGACCAGTTTCACCAATATAAGGAGTAACATAGGAATACGACACCATATAAAACCCTTTCAAGTCCTTTGGGTCTATAGTATCCTTGAAAGATCCGAGAGAATTCTTGATAGTACAAAGAGGTTTGAATGAAGAGGAGACATTGTTTTTCCTGAGGACATGGGAAAATATGTCTGTGGTCTATTGGATAAACAAAATATTTACCTTGGAGATAGGATCTATCCAAGAATACTTGTCTCTTAAGCCTTTAGAGGATTTTTGAGAGGCCTTAAGACCTTGAGATCTACTATACCCATTTTTCTCAAACATGTCAAGAAGATGGGATTTCTCTGATTCCAAGTGGCTATCATCAGAAATCCTAAGAGCACAGGTAGCTAGAGTGCAGAGAACACCAAATTTCTGAGTCGCAAAATGATGCGAATCCACATGAAGATACTGCTTAGTGTGAGTTTTGTTACGAAAATCCCGGTGAGAGATAGAACCATCATCCCTTCTAGATAGAAGAATATCTAAGAAGGGGAGGAAACCATCCACCTCTACTTCCATTGTGAATTTGATTTAATCAGACTAGGAATTCAGGTGACCAAGTAACAAATCTAACTTTTCGCGACCATGGGGTCAAATGACCCGGGTATCATCCATGAACCTATTCCACTTCCTCGGGCAAAATTGAGCTAAGGCCAAGGCCTTCTATTCAATATCCTCCATAAATAAGTTAGCAACAACAGGGGAAAGAGGGGAACCCATGGAAACACCACAAGCTTTCTCATAGAACTCACCTTGGAAACTGAAAAAAATCGAGGTGAGGCAAAGGCCAACCAATTTAGAAGTGTCCTGGTTCGAGATCCTCCAAATGAAATCAATGGCTTCAAGGATGGGGATTTTGCTAAACAATGAGACAACATCAAACTGACTAATAAATCCCCAGGCTCAAGCCTGATGTCTTTCCATTCTTTGATAAAAGAAGTTGATTCCTTAACATAAGAATCAGTAAGACTCACAAGGGGTTTAAGCTTACAGGCTAAGAATTTAGCCAGATGATAAGAGGGACCACCTATTGTGTTAACAATAGGTCTTAAAGGGGCCCCAAGTTTATGAACCTTAAGAAGGCCATAAATCCTAGGGGTGAGGGGATTACTCTCGATAAGTTTCCTCGAGAGAGGATTAATAGATGGATCAGATTTAATAGTGAGGGAAACCCCCTTAGAAATAGATTTAAGGGGATTCTTATTAAGCTTAACATAAATCCTCTTAAAATTTAATTATAAATAAAAACTTTAACAATATTATTAATAACAATAATTACAATAATCGGGCTCCTAATAAGAACTTAATTCGTAATAATAATAATTTAGTAATAATATTATTATCAATAAGGATTTAAATAAAAATTTAGTAATAAACAATAATGATTGAAATAATAATTTAATAATAAACAATATTAATGATATTATTCAAAATGGTGATAAGATCAATAATATAACTAACATTAACAACAATAATCCTAGAAACATTAACCTAAGCAACCTTAATAAAAATAATAACACATATATTAATAATAATATTAGCAATAGCAATAAGAATCCTTCCTCTTTTAAAACTTTCATTAACTTGTCCTCTTTGAATTTTGAGTCCTTTTTTTTCCATCTTCTTAATAAAGGGCTGAATTTTTCCTTGGCCCCTGGGAATATTCCCCTTGATGACATTATCTGCAACATAGAGTATGGAATCAAGGATCTTCCTAATAACATTAAAGAAAATATTAGGCAATATTTCTCCATTGTTCTTAGGAAGGCGAAGCCTCGGAGAAGTAATATGAGAAAGCTTGAGTTTCTTTCCCTTAAATCCCTTAGGGGCAACCCTGACATCATCATCCTTAAGGCCGATAATGGTGGTGCAATTTTCATTATGGATGAATCTGACTATGTTAGAAAAATGGTTGACCATCTTTTTAATAGTGGTAGTTATGTTAAGCTTAATAAGAATCCCCTTAAATCTATTTCTAATGGGGTTTCCCTCGTTATTAAATCTGATCCATCTCTTAATCCTCTCTCAAGGAAGCTTATCGAGAGTAATCCCCTCACCCCAGGATTTATGGCCTTCCTAAGATTCATAAACATGGGGCCCCTTTAAGACCTATTGTTAACACAATAGGTGGTCCCTCTTATCATCTAGCTAAATTATTAGCTTGTAAGATTAAAATCTTTGTGGGTCTTACTGATTCTTATGTTAAGGACTCAAATTCTTTTGTCAAAGAATGTAAAGACATCAGTCTTGAGCCTAGGGATTTATTAGTCAGCTTTTATGTTGTCCCCTTGTTTACCAAATCCCCATCCCTGAAGCCATTGATGTCATTAGGAGGATCTCAGACCAGGACACTTCTAAATTGGTTGGACTTTGCCTCACCTTGACTTTTTTCAGTTTCCAAGGTGATTTCTATGAGAAAAATTGCAGTGTTTCCATGGGTTTCCCTCTTTCCCCTATTGTTTCTAACATATTTATGAATTATTTTGAACAGAAGGCCTTGGCCTCAGCTCAATTTCTCCCGAGGAAGTGGAATAGGTTCATGGATGATACCTGTGTCATTTGACCCCATGGTCGCGAAACGTTAGATTTTTTTCTTGGCCACCTGAATGTTGGAAATGTTGTCATTGATGGCAAAGGAATTGGAAAAGACAGGAGAAGCACCTAAACTATCCATAAGGCAAAAGAGACAGAGAGGTAGCAGAGGCAGCAGATGAAACAGAGGAATTAGAGACATAGCAGTAGAATTGAATTAGTGGATTAATATAGTTTTCAAAGGAGATGATAAAAGGGGGAGCTGCTAGGAAGAGACAAGAGGATACCTACAGGGCCCGGAGAGGAATGAAATCATTGTTGCAGAGTTAGGGATATGTGTATTGACTGATGTAAGTCTTGTGTGGAATCCCCTGAACCTCTGTGTGAATAACATCTGTAATGGAGTCGAATGATGTCCTGTGTAATTGGAAGGCTTGAATGATACTCTGTATCTGATGAGGGAGTTGATGGGAGATGGCGCAGATTAATGGAGTAGCGAAACACTTGGTGACGACGGAACGCGAAGTTGGACGGAACTAGGAGTAGAAAGGCAAAACCTTAGAGCGCAACTTAATTATAATAATACATTGAAAAGGCGATGAAACCCTGTGTGGAAGAGTGGAACCATGACCAAGTTAACAGTGAAGGCGGTTTATGGTTTTCATCGCACTGCCTATGCGGAGCAAGCAGTATTTCCTGGTTGAGGAGAGATTCCATAGAGTGCTCGACACGCGTCCCTGTACGATTTCACAAAACCACTTTTCACTATGCGCCATCGCGCGTTATAGTTCGACCCAGGACGCCCAACGATATTGTTGAGCACCGTTGATCTGGGAAGGGGTCATCAGACGGTCATCATTTGTTGAAGGTGCGCGAATATTAACGCAGGTACGGCGGACCATCGTACGTTAACGTTCGGCATCGAAGGTCGATCGATATGTATATACACCGTTGATTTGGAAGCTTGCTAATCTAACGGTGATCAGACGCTAGACTTGTGTGAAGTTTACTGTGGTACGATGGGCATATTGGATTGGCTATTGACTATTTATGTGGGCCAGGGGTCAAAGGTTTATCATAAGATTAATTTATTTGGAAGCGTTGGATATTTCTATAAAGTCCGAAGGGTTAAAATTTAGACATAAGGCTTGGGAATTCAAAAATTGTAAATATATTTATTTGTCAATTTCTTTAAAATTGATAAATAAAAATTAAAAAGAGATCAAAAAGCCCCGTGGGATAAACTAAAAGGAATACTGACATATTTATACCATTAGCGGTTCGTGGTTTTGACTCATGGTTTTAATAAAGGCAAAACTATAAAAGGAGAAGAAAAATAGAGATTGGGGTGTGCATTGTAAGGGTGGTGAATAAAAATTTCTCCAAAGAATATCTGTATGGGTGAGCTCTGTTCTTAAATGATAAATCCGACACTACGATGCACCCATGAATATAATGATCTGACGATGATCAATCTCTGGTTTGAATGACGGATGAAATCATGAAGAACTGGTGTGAGTATACAGAAAATAAATAAATCTGGTGACCGGCAAGGTATGTCGTATGGAAACTGGTGGATCCAGTATGAAAATTGATGAAATGAGGTCCACAGTGATGCTAAGGGTCGAAGCCTTCAGAGAGGGGGTTGTAGATCCCTTCCAGTGGTAGCTGGTAAATGAGAGCAGGGGGTAGTAGCTCCCTTCCAGTAGAGGATGGTAAATGAGAGAAGGTTGTAGCCTTCTGCAGGTGGGTGCCTACGTGCTGGTATAAGTCTGCACCAGCATATATTATAATAAGTTTTCTCTATAATAAATATTGAAGACTGAGATTACAACAGTGGTGGTTTTCTCCCGAATTGGGTTTCCACCTTAAATCCTGGTGTTCATATGTGTTGTTTATGTTTGATGGTTTGTTCTGTTATTTCTGTTCATGCTTAATGCTTATCTGATTCAATGTTCTAAGTAATGACATAATAAGATATATGGAAATACATGTTGGATGTTGTACTATAAAATATGGTTTTAAAAGAAAGAAAAGAAAAATAGTTTAGCCCTAAATACTGATTCACCCCTCCCCTCTCAGTATTTTTCCCAACAATTGGTGTCAGAGTTGGTCCTTCTGAAAAATCTTAGCCGCTAGAAGGAAGATCAAGCAAGATGAGTAATCAAGATGGAACAAAATCTATCAGGCCTCCGCTCTTTAACGGGAATAATTTAATCTTCTGGAAAATAAGGATGAGATCCTATCTTCAGTCTCTAGGAGCAGATGTATGGGCAATTGTTGAACAAGGATATCAATATCCAGCTGCAGTGCCAACAGATCCGACGGAAAGAAAGAATTATGAAACAAATGCAAAGGCGGTCAATGCTCTGTTGGGAAGTCTAACTGAATCAGAATTTGTCAAAGTCATGCAGCTGAATACAACAAAGGAAATATGGGACAAAATCATTCTAAGTTATGAAGGTGATGCAAAGGTAAAATGTGCTAAAATCCAAACTCTCATAATTCAATATGAGAATCTAAAAATGGAGAATGAGGAGAGCATTGCCAATTTCTTCTTACGTCTTGATGATATTGTAAATAGTATGAGAAATCTGGGAGAAACTATAACCGGATCTACTTTGGTTGAGAAAGTCTTAAGATCACTAACGACAAAATTTGAGTCAAAAGTTTCAACTTTTGAAGAAAAGCAGGATCTTCAAAATCTTATTGTGGTGCAACTTCATGGCATACTAACTGCATATGAAATGAGAAGAGGAGGACCATCTGAAGTCAAAGAGGTAGTCTTCAGAACTTCTACAAAAGGGAAGGAGGTACAGAAAACAGAAGGATCAGGATATATCTCAGAAGAAGATGAGATAAACTTTGTAAAGAAACTTCAACTTGGCACATGACAGTTCAGAGGTAAGATTCCTTTCAAATGCTTTGATTGTGGAAGAGTTGGTCATTATGCTGCTAAGTGTCCTCATAAAGAAACACATAACAAGGGGAAGGAAGTTACAAGAAGGAATAAGAATCGCTTTAGCACTAGAAAAAGTTACTACACTCATGAAGACAGTGATGGGTTATCTGATAGTGAGGAAGAATGTGAACAAGATCTTAGACTTCTAATGGCATTTGAAAAAGAATCTAGAGAAGAAAAGGATACTTTTATGGATGCTCTAGAAGACAATGATTTTCTTGATGAAAACAATCAACTCAAAATTGGCTTGGAAGAGAGTAAAATAATCATAGAAACTCTGAAAAATCAGCTTGAAGAAAAAGAGAAACACAATGAGAAATTAGAGTGTGAAGTAGTAAGTCTAAGAAAAGAACTTGAGAAAGTAAAGACTCTGAATCTTAGATTTGCTAAAGGATCTGAAACATTAGATGAGATTATCAAGGTACAACGTTCTCCCCTTATAAAGACATGCCTAGGATATATCGGAGAATCTTCTCAGGCTTCAGCACCAAATTATCTAAAAGCAGCTACTGCTGGTATACAACATGCTGCTACTCAGGAAGGGAATAAAGAATCTTTGCAGGTAAAGCATGATCATCTCAATTCAAAGAACACTAACAAGAATGTCTTTCAAAGAAACACCAATCAACAGGTAAATTCAAGAAGGAGATTTTATGATCGTAGAAATTCCTTCTTCAAAGGAAAATGTTTCTCATGTCACAATTTTGGTCATAAAGCTATTCAATGTGTAGCATATAAAACCATCATGACAAGAGAAGCAAGAAAGAAAAGGATTGATATGGAACCAAAGAAGAATACCTATAACAAATTTTCTCCTCTTCAAAATGAAGTTGAATGTGCTTATTGCAATAACTTTGGTCATGAAGAATCTGAATGTAGAAGCAAAGTTCAGCCAAAAGAACACGTTCCTTCAAGCTCCAAAGTATGGAAAAAGAAGGAATTACAGGTTGAAAATTGTGGCATAGTGTTATTTGCAGAAGATGAAGAACACCAATGGTACATTGATAGTGGATGCTCAAGACACATGACAGGTGACAAAAACAAACTTCTTGCATATAGTGCTTTAGAAAAAGAAAAGAATGTTACATTTGGAAATGATACTCCTGCGGTCATTAAGGGAAAAGGGTCTATTTTCCTAAAAGAAAGGTAAAAGCTAATGAAGTCATGTATGTGGATGGATTAAAGCATAACTTGTTAAGTGTAAGTCAAATGTGTGATCAAGGAACTGAAGTTGTCTTTAGTTCAAAAGAATGTGTGGTATGTGATCTTGATACAGGTAAAACAATTATAAAAGGGAAAAGAACTCCAAGCAACTTGTATGTATTAAAGAACTGCAAAGAACAATGTTATTTGAGTAAATCTTCAGAAAATTGGCTATGGCATAGAAGGTTGGGGCATCTGAGCTTCTCTCAAATCAACAAATCAAGAAGACTTAAAGCTGTTCGTGATCTTCCCAATATTACTCTACCTGAAAATATCATATGAAAATCTTGCCAATTCAGTAAGCAAACCAGAGTACAGTTTAATGCCAAGGAAGGATCGTCAAGTAAGCCTCTTGAACTCATTCATACTGACATATGTGGACCTATGAGGAAAAAGTCACCACGTGGTGAAGAATACTATATCTTATTCATTGATGATTTCTCTAGAATGTGTTGGATTGGGCTGCTTAAACACAAAGATGAAGCATTTGAGAAATTTCAGATATTCAAAGCACTAGTTGAGAATGAATTAGATCTAAAAATTAAGTGCTTCAGATCTGATTGAGGTGGAGAATATACATCAGATGAATTCCTTGAATTTTGTGAACAACATGGCATAAAAAGACAATTCTCTGTAGCTGGCACTCCACAACAAAATGGGGTTGCAGAAAGAATGAACAGAATAGTTCAACAAATGGCTAGAGCTATGCTTGATGATTTCAGAACACCTGACACATTTTGGGGAGAAGAAACACATACAACAGTAAATATTCTTAACAAGGCACATGTTCGTGTAAATAGTGATAAAAATCCATATGAACTATGGTATGGTAATTCTCCGACTGTAAAGCATTTTAGAATTTTTGGAAGAAAATGTTTTATCAAAAATAATGATGAAAAACTTGGCAAGTTTGAACCCAGAGCAGATGAAGGAATATTTCTTGGTTACTCCTCTAGGAGTAGGGCATTAAATGTTACAATAAAAGACTCCGGAAGATTGTTGAATGTATAGATGTTGTTATTGATGAGTCTCCAGTAGCTCCAAAAGAGGAAAAAAAAACAACAAATGAAGACGATGATGATGACATATATCCCTCTACATCAAATAGTAATGATACAAACAGTGAACCCAATGAAGATCCCGAAGATGATTTGTCTGAAAAGGCTCCATCCAGATATGTTCAAAAGAATCATCCAGAATCTCAAATTTTGGGAGAAAAGGGATCAGGTGTACAAACAAGAAGGACTCTTGTGGGATCTTCTATCAATCTGGCATTTCTGTCCACTATTGAACCTCACAATGTCAGTCAAGCTAGCAAAGATGAATGTTGGATTCAAGCCATGAATGAAGAGCTTGATCAAATTGAAAAGAATCACACTTGGGAATTAGTACCAAGACCTCATGACAAGAATGTCATTGGAACTAAATGGATATTCAAAAACAAGTTAAATGAGAATGGGGATGTTGTAAGAAATAAATCTAGACTTGTTTGAAAGGGTATGCTCAACAAGAAGGTATAGAATTTGAAGAAACTTTTGCTCCTGTAGCCAGACTTGAAGCCATAAGAATGTTTCTTGCTTTTTCAAGCTTCCAAAAAATCAAAGTTTATCAAATGGATGTTAAATCTGCTTTTCTCAATGGTGATCTAGAAGAAGAAGTTTATATAGAAAAACCAGAAGGATTCATTTTGGGAGATGATGAAAAACTTGTTTGTAGACTTAAAAAGGCTCTATATGGTCTCAAACAAGCTCCAAGGGCATGGTACTATCGTCTTGACAAATATCTTCATCAACAAGGTTTTTCAAAAGGGTCTGCTGATAGCAACTTATACACAAAAACTGAAAATGACAAACTATTGATTGTGGTTGTATATGTTGATGATATCATTTTTGGAAGTAATGAAGAGTCTATGAGTCAGAAATTTCCTTCTGATATGCAGCAAGAATTTGAAATGTATTTACTTGGGGAACTAACATTTTTTCTTGGATTGCAAGTGCAACAAGCAACAGATGGGATTTTCTTATCACAAGAAAAATACTTCAAGAAAATCCTGAAGAAGTATGGCATGGAAGATTGCAAACCTGTAAGTACACCAATGATAACTGGATGTAATCTCAGTTCTAGTGATGATTCCCCCACGGTGAATCAACTAGAATACAGATCTATGATAGGAAGTCTACTTTATCTCACTGGGACAAGACCAGACATCATGCATGCAGTTGGGATTGTTGGACGATTCCAAGCTAATCCAAAGGAGTCTCATCTTCAGGCTGTGAAAGAATATTCAAATATCTACAAGGAACTCAAGACTTTGGACTATGGTATCCAAAGAATGCTGATCTTACTCTTCATGCATACACTGATGCAGATTGAGCTGGAAGTGTTGATGATCGGAAAAGCACTAGTGGTGGTGCATTCTATATGGGGCCCCGGTTAGTATCTTGGTTTAGCAAGAAGCAAAGCTCTATTTCTTTATCTACAACAGAAGCAGAATATGTGGCTGCCGCATCATGTTGCACTCAAATTCTCTGGATGATGCAAACCTTACAAGACTTTCAAATCAAATGTTCACCTCCCATCTCCATTATGTGTGACAATACAAGTGCCATCAGTATCTCAAAGAATCCTGTTATGCATTACAAGACCAAGCACATTCCCATCAAATATCACTTCTTACGTGAACAAGTGCTTGAACAAAAGGTGAAATTGGAGTATGTTCCCTCCAAAGAAAAAGTTGTTGATATATTTACCAAACCTCTACCCAGGGAAGCGTTCGAATATCTCAGACAGAAACTGGGAGTAGTCTCTGCCATGCATAGGATCAGGTCTACTTAAATATAGAAGTTTAAATTGGTTGTGAGGTGATGTTAGGCATCTCTGAATGCACAGGCTCAAGGGGAGCATTGGTCATATGAAAAGGATGAATTGTTGGTCATATTATGTTTGAAGATGCAGCATGATCTCAGGGGGAGCATGGCATTGTCGGTTCAAAAGATCTTGATCAAACTCTTTGCCATTGATGTAAAATGAGGAGGAAAAGAAACAAAGGGTTTCTTTAAGGCCATTAAAGGAAGAGTATTGCCATCAATGCCAAAGGGGGAGATTGTTGAAAATGTTGTCATTGATGGCAAAGGAATTGGAAAAGACAAGAGTCGCACCTAAACCATCCATAAGGCAAAAGAGACAGAGAAGTAGCAGAGGTAGCAGATGAAACAGAGGAATTAGAGACAGAGCAGTAGAATTGAATTAGGGGTTTAATACAGTTTGCAAAGGAGATGACAAAAGGGAGAGCTGCTAGGAAGAGACAAGAGGATACCTATAGTTCCCGGAGAGGAATGAAATCATTGTTGCAGAGTTAGGGATATGTGTATTGACTGATGTAAGTCTTGTGTGGAATCCCCTGAACCTCTGTGTGAATAACCTCTATAATGGAGTTGAATGATGTCCTGTGTAATTGGAAGGCTTGAATGATACTCTGTATCTGATGAGGGAGTTGATGGGAGATGGCGCAGATTAATGGAGTAGCAGAACACTTGGTGACGACGGAACGAGAAGTTGGACGGAACTAGGAGTAGAAAGGCAAAACCTTAGAGCGCAAATTAATTATAATAATACATTGAAAAGGTGACGGAACTTTGTGTGGAAGAGTGGAACCATGACCAAGTGAACAGTGAAGGCGGTTTATGGTTTTCATCACACCGTCTATGCGGAGCAAGCGGTATTTCCTGGTTGAGGAGCGATTCCATAGAGTGCTCGACACGCGTCCCTGTACGACTTCACAAAACCACTTTTCACTATGCGCCATCACGCGTTATAGTTCGACCCAGGACGCCCAACGATATCTTTGAGCGCCGTTGATCTAGGAAGGGGTCATCGGACGGTCATAATTTGTTGAAGGTGCACGAAGATTAACAGAGGTACGGCGGACCATCGCACATTAACGTTCGGCATCGAAGGTCGAGCGATATGTATATATGTCGTTGATCTAGAAGCTTGCTAATCTAACGGTGATCGGACGCTGGACTTGCGCGAAGTTTACTGTGGTACGATGGGTGTATTGGATTGGCTATTGACTATGTATGTGGGCCCGGGGTCAAAGGTTTATCATAAGATTAATTTATTTGGAAGCGTTGTATATTTCTATAAAGTCCGAAGGGTTAAACTTTAGACATAAGGCTTGGGAATTCAAAAATTGCAAATATATTTATTTGTCAATTTCTTTAAAATTGATAAATAAAAATTAAAAAGAGATCAAAAAGCCCCGTGGGATAAACTAAAAGGAATACTGACAGAGTAATACCATTAGCGGTTCGTGGTTTTGACTCATGGTTTTAATAAAGGCAAAACTATAAAAGGAGAAGAAAAATAGAGATCGGGGTGTGCATTGTAAGGGTGGTGAATAAAAATTTCTCCAAAGAATATCTGTATGGGCAAGCTCTGTTCTTAACTGATAAATCCAAAACTATGATGCACCCATGAATATAATGATCTGACGATGATGAATCTCTGGTTTGAATGACGGACAAAATCATGAAGAACTGGTGTGAGTATACAGAAAATAAATAAATCTGGTGACCGGCAAGGTATGTCGTATGGAAACTGGTGGATCCAGTATGAAAATTGATGAAACGAGGTCCGCAGTGGTGCTGAGGGGTGAAACCTTCAGAGAGGGGGTTGTAGCTCCCTTCCAGTGGTAGCTGGTAAACGAGAGCAGGGGGTAGTAGCTCCCTTCCAGTAGAGGCTGGTAAATGAGAGAAGGTTGTAGCCTTCTGCAGGTGGGTGCCTGCGTGCTGGTATAAGTCTACACCAGCATATATTGTAAGAAGTTTTCTCTATAATAAATATTGAAGACTTAGATTACAGCAGCGGTGGTTTTTTCCTGAATTAGGTTTCCACCTTAAATTCTGGTGTTCATATGTGTTGTTTATGTTTGATGGTTTGTTCTGTTATTTATGTTCATGCTTAATGCTTATCTGATGCAATGCTCTAAGTAATGACATAATAAGATATCTGGACATACATGTTGGATGTTGTACTGTAACATATGGTTTTAAAAGAAAGAAAAGAAAAATTGTTCAGACCTAAATATTGATTCACCCCTCCCCTCTCAGTATTTTTCCCAACAATTGGTGTCAGAGCCGGTCCTTCTAAAAAAGCTTAGCCGCTAGAAGGAAGATCAAGCAAGATGAGTAATCAAGATGGAACAACATCTATCAGGCCTCCGCTCTTTAACGGAAACAATTTAATCTTCTGGAAAACACGGATGAGATCCTATCTTCAGTCTCTGGGAGCAGATGTATGGGCAATTGTTGAACAAGGATATCAATATCCAGTTGCAGTGCCAACAGATCCGACGGAAAGAAAGAATTATGAAACAAATGCAAAGGCAGTCAATGCTCTATTGGGAAGTCTAACTAAATCAGAATTTTTCAAAGTCATGCAGCTGAATACAACAAAGGCAATATGGGACAAAATCATTCTAAGTTATGAAGGTGATGCAAAGGTAAAAAGCGCTAAACTCCAAACTCTCAGAATTCAATATGAGAATATAAAAATGGAGAATGAGGAGAGCATTGCCAATTTATTTTTACGTCTTGATGATATTGTAAATCGTATGAGAAATCTGGGAGAAACTATAACTGAATCTACTTTGGTTGAGAAAGTCTTAAGATCACTAATGACAAAATTTGAGTCAAAAGTTTCAGCTCTTGAAGAAAAGCAGGATCTTCAAAATCTTACTATGGTGCAACTTCATGGCATACTAACTGCATATGAAATGAGAAGAGGAGGACCATCTGAAGTCAAATAGGTAGTCTTCAAAACTTCTACAAAAGGGAAGGAGGTACAAAAAACAGAAGGATCAGGATATATCTCAGAAGAAGATGAGATAAACTTTGTAAAGAAACTTCAACTTGGCACAGGACGGTTCAGAGGTAAGCTTCCTTTCAAATGCTTTGATTGTTGAAGAGTTGGTCATTATGCTGCTAAGTGTCCTCATAAAGAAACACATAACAAGTGGAAGGAAGTTACAAGAAGGAATAAGAATCGCTTTAGCACTAGAAAAAGTTACTACACTCATGAAGACAGTGATGGGTTATCTGATAGTGAGGAAGAATGTGAACAAGATCTTAGACTTCTAATGGCATTTGAAAAAGAATCTAGAGAAGAAAAGGATACTTTTATGGATGCTCTAGAAGACAATGATTTTCTTGATGAAAATAATCAACTCAAAATTGGCGTAGTAGAGAGTAAAATAATCATAGAAACTCTGAAAAATCAGCTTTAAGAAAAAGAGAAACACAATGAGAAATTAGAGTGTGAAGTAGTAAGTCTAAGAAAAGAACTTGAGAAAGTAAAGACTCTGAATCTTATATTTGCTAAAGGATATCAAACATTAGATGAGATTATCAAGGTATAACGTTCTCCCCTTATAAAGACAAGTCTAGGATATATCGAAGAATCTTCTCAGGCTTTAGCACCAAATTATCTAAAAGTAGCTACTATTGGTATACAACATGCTGCCACTCAGGAAGGGAATAAAGAATCTTTGTAGGTAAAGCATGATCATCTCAATTCAAAGAACACTAACAAGAATGTCTTTCAAAGAAACACCAATCAACAGGTAAATTCAAGAAGGAAATTTTATGATCGTAGAAATTCCTTCTTCAAAGGACAATGTTTCTCATGTCACAATTTTGGTCATAAAGCTATTCAATGTGTAGCATATAAAACCATCATGACAAGAGAAGCAAAAAAGAAAAGGATTGATATGGAACCAAAGAAGAATACCTATAACAACTTTTCTCCTCTTCAAAATGAAGTTGAATGTGATTATTGCAATAAATTTGGTCATGAAGAATTTGAATGCAGAAGCAAAGTTCAGCCAAAAGAACAAGTTCCTTCAAGCTCCAAAGTATGGAAAAAGAAGGAATTACAAGTTGAAAATTGTGGCATAGCGTTATTTGCAGAAGATGAAGAAAACCAATGGTACATTGATAGTGGATGCTCAAGACACATGACAAGTGACAAAAACAAACTTCTTGCATATAGTGCTTTAGAAAAAGAAAAGAATGTTACATTTGGAAATGATACTCCTGCGGTCATTAAGGGAAAAGGGTCTGTTTTCCTAAAAGAAAAGGTAAAAGCTAATGAAGTCATGTATGTGGATGGATTAAAGCACAACTTGTTAAGTGTAAGTCAAATGTGTGGTCAAGGAACTGAAGTTGTCTTTAGTTCAAAAGAATGTGTGGTACGTGATCTTGATACAGGTAAAACAATTATAAAAGGGAAAAGAACTCCAAGCAACCTGTATGTATTAAAGAACTGCAAAGAACAATGTTACTTGAGTAAATATTCAGAAAACTGGCTATGGCATAGAAGGTTGGGGCATCTGAGCTTCTCTCAAATCAACAAATCAAGCAGACTTAAAGTTGTTCATGATCTTCCCAATATTACTCTACCTGAAAATATCATATGCAAATCTTGCCAATTCGGTAAGCAAACCAGAGTATAATTTAATGCCAAGGAAGGATCATCAAGTAAGCCTCTTGAACTCATTCATACTGACATATGTGGACCTATGAGGAAAAATTCACCACGTGGTGAAGAATATTATATCTTATTCATTGATGATTTCTCTAGAATGTGTTGGATTGGGCTGCTTAAACACAAAGATGAAGCATTTGAGAAATTTACATAAAATTCACATAAAATTGACAATCGAAGTAGAGGTTGATGGCTGCCTCCCCTTATATATAATTCTCTCTAGAAGGGATGATGTTTCTATCTCTCACTGGGTTTTTCACAAGAAAACTCACATTAAGAAGTATCTTCATGCATATTCGCATCATTTTTCGGCTCAGATATTTGGTGTTCTCTACATTTTAGCTACCCGTGCTCTTAGGATTTTTGATGATAGCCACTTGGAATCAGAGAAATCCAATCTTCTTAAAGTGTATGAGAAAAATGGGTATAGTAGATATCAAGGTATTAAGGCCTTTCAAAAATCCTCTAAAGGCTTCGAATAGATCCTATCTCCAAGGTTAATATTTTGTTTACCCAAGGGACCACAGACATAATTTCCCTTGTCCTTAGGAAAAACAATGTCTCCTCTTCGTTCAAACCTCTCTGTACTATCATAATTCTCTCGGATCTGTTAAGGATCCTATAGACCGAAAGGACTTGAAAGGGGTTTATATGGTGTCGTGCTCCCGTGGTACTCCTTATATTGGTGAAACTGGTCGATCCATTAAATAAAGAATCTAGGAGCATGTTGTAGAAATTAGGCACAATCGATCCCACACTTATGCTCTTGCAGAACATGCTGAGAAATCATGTCACCATATATGAATTTAAGAATACAAAGTCATCGCTAAGGTGGATCATTTCCATCATAGGAAGTTGAGGGAGGCTATTGAAATTGAAAGGCATCCTAAGAATCTCAACAAAGTTGATGGATGGAAATTAAGTAATGGTTGGACTCCGGCCCTCTCCAAGTGATTTCTTCCCTTTGCATTGGATTCCTTTCGCCTTTTGTCTTTATATTTTTTCTACTCTCTTTGGTTTTATTTCCAGCCTTTTTTTTAATTTTTCCTCTCTTTTCTTTTTCCCCTTCTCTTTTTCTTTGGTTAGTGTTTTTATATAATTTTATTTTGCTATTTTATATTATAATTTTGTTTCTTTTACCTTATATATATATATATATATATATATATATATATACCCTTTCTCCGCTTATTATAATTATTGTTTTTAATCATTTTATTATATTATTCATTTTTAAATTATTCTAGATTATTTATTAACCTTTTTAATACTATTTCTTAATATATATATATATATATATATATATATATATATATACATTTACCCTTTCTCCGCTTATTATAATTATTGTTTTTAATCATTTTATTATATTATTCATTTTTAAATCATTCTAGATTATTTATTAACCTTTTTAATACTATTTCTTAAAATTTAAATCCTAAAATTTTTAAGATTATTGCCTCTTTTATTATTTACCCCTTCCCTTATTATAATAACTAGAATTTAATCCTTTTATTAAATTATTAAATTCTAAATTATTCTTTAATCATTTTTCTTAAAATCTTAAGAACTTTTAATATTATATCTTATTAACTAACTAGTCAAATAGCGACTAGTTTTAACATCTATTATTGTGCAATGACGCATCCTTACTATTGATTCAATGAGATTGGTTTCTTTCTTCACCTTGTCCTGAGGATGAACCAATTTAGATGGTTTGAAACGTCGACCAAATCCTAATGCTGTGATTAATCCAAAATACATTTATCTACATTATGGATCACAAAAGTATTAGATCTAACACATCATTCTTGTATTCACTTTGGAATAAATAATGGAAGATTGGATGCACTTTTTGCATCCGATAATCTTTGAGGATGTGGTAGGGAATCCAAGATAAGAGTAGCCATAGAGGATTGATATTCTTTGAGGACTAGAAATCCAAGATAAGAATAGTCTTGGGAGGACATACCCTGTGAATACCTGGGTGGGGTATGTGCATTGAGAGACAATGATTATGGTGTATATAAGGCATTAGTCTCACCAACATGGTGATCTAATCTTGTGGAGAGATAGAGTTTTTATTCAAGGAATTTCTATGTGACAATGATGGTTGATATGATGTTAAACAAATATGTTACCAATCCAACTCTTCTTATGAGAATGTTTTAGATTGAGAATGTCGAAGTACCTTGTATGGATTATGAATACCTCCCTAGTTAAGAGGGAGTGTTCAAATATTTAACTAGGTTCAGTATTTATAATGACATATGTAATCATGATTTTATGTATTTGATAAAATAAGAAAAATAAATTTATTATTGTTGTTATTGATACATAGGTTCCATGCTCAAGGAAATTTATTTTTAGGTCAAACTCCCATTATGAGATTCTAGGGCTTGTCATTGAATCTACAAGTCAAGAAAGTCATTGTCATTTATGAATGACCTATTTGGGCATGTTACATATTGTAAGAATAATTTATTTGAGTCAAAGTCAAGTCAAAGAACTCTCCAAGACCAGTTCACAATGAAAAGAAAAATTTGGGCTTCACAAGCATCAAGTTATCCTAGAGACAGTGACAAGTTGACCTAAAACATGAATGAGAAGCCTATATAAAGGAGACTTTGACCTCACTTTTTTGATATAACACATTCACTTAAGTTCAATAAAAAAGAAGTTAAAAAGAGAAAGAAGAGAAGCACAAAGTAAAAAGAGGAAGGATGAGATTTTTTATTTGGTTTTGGGTTGTTTCTCTCCACATGTGCAAGGAAACTAGGGAACATCCTACTATAGCAAGTCAGAAGTATAGTCACCTCAAGACGGCCGAAAAAAGTTAAGGAAATAATTTAGCTTGCAAGTAAAAATCACAAGGAGACTAGCTCTAGTCAAGAAAAGGAGAAGAAGGGAAAATTTTTCCCTAAATCTATCACACGTGTGAAAGGTACAATCAACTGCAGGTGGCCAAGAGTTGCATTAAAAGAGGCCAAAAATTTTATACTAGTGTTCCACGGTCAAAGGTTGAAGTCAAAGGAAAGATTGTAATAGAATCAAGAAAATGTTACCTTTGACTTGAGGCAAATTTGAGTTGGTCTTGGAGAAGTTTTTGGTCAAGGGTCTAGGTCTTAGAATTTTTCAATTGAAGATTATATAAGAAGATGAATTCTTGTGGGTTTTCCTCCTAGAGTTGGAGAGGTTTTAGCCTTGGTTGATTACCTATATATTGTGTCCTTTGTCTTATAGTGTTATTTATGGTTTGGTAGTTGTTTGATGAAGAAGAACACTAATAATAATCAAGTGAAAGAAGAAGAAAAATAAGTGAAGTAAAAATACACCACAAGCAGTTATCAGAGAAGAGAAATCATCTTGTGTTGTTGCCCCTAGATTTCTCAACAAGCTCATCTCAATGTGGTTCTCCAATTGTGTTGGTGTCAAAGAAAGATGTCACATGGATAATGTGCATGAATTATTAGGGTCTTAACAAGATCACAGTGAAAAATCGATATCCTCTATGTCATATAGATGATTTTATTGATTAATTGAAGAATTTTGTTTATTTCACTAATTTGGATTTGCACAGTGGATAACATCAGATTGAGATTATAGAAAATGATGTATGGAAAAATGCTTTCAAAACCAAGAAAGGACTATTTGAGTGGTTGGTAAGTCCATTTCAATTGGCCAACTACATTCATGCATGTAATGAATGATGTATTTTGACCATTCTTAGATTATTTTGTTCTTGTATGCTTAGACAATACAATTTTCTTTAGTAAAACATGGAATGATAATGTAAAACATGTCAAGCAAGTACTAGATGATTTGCAAAGGGAGAAATTATGTAAAGTTGTCCAAATGTGAATCTGGAAAGAATTATTTGGTGTTTTTGGGTCATATTGTTGGAGGACGTCAACTGTGGATTGATCCTTCTAAATTTGATGTAATTCTAAATGGCCTAAACCTACAAATGTGACATAAGTGAGAATATTATTGGGAGCAATTCAATATTAGAGAATATTCATAACTAAATTCTTAGTCATTGCATCTCCTTTGCAGGTCCTGACCAATGTAAAGAAAGTCTTTCAGTGGGGAGTGTTAGAAAACCAGAAAGGTAGAAATATTTTCTTATATTGATAATTACTTGTGATATTCTTATGTTCAACTAAATTTCTTATGTACTTCTTTTATCTTCCTTCCATCAAGCAATCATCAAAACAAAAAAAAATATCAATGAAATCAGATGTAGGAACTCATCTAGGGATAAAACCACTCTCTAGGGGAAAACCCATTCAAACTCTTCCACTAATAAAATTGAGATAGACCAAAAGACCTTCACCCTCCACCAATTCAAACCTTCCTTCCAATAGATGATCTCTATAAATTCATCAAATGTCAGTTTCTCCAATCTTGCTTCAACCCAGAATTTTGACCCCCAACTTCAAGACTGCAACTTCGATTTAGCAACCTCAACAACTTTAACCTAGAAGATTCATAACTTAGACCTTGATGCAACTTCAAAAATTCATCCTTGATGCAACTTCAAAACTTTGACTTTGATGCAACTTCACAAATTTGATGCAACTTCACAACTTCGATTCAGCTTCACAACTTTGATGCAGCTCCATAATTTCGTTGCACATGATATAGATAGAGAGATACCCAAAAAATTTGATTCCATCTTCCTTATTGAACTTCGCTAACCCTTTTAAACTTTTTCCTTGAATGCCACACTTTTTCTTGCCCCATAAATTTGAAAATTGAACTTGTTGAGCGATTGCTCCAAATGAGGACAAGTTCTTGCCTTTATATAGGATATTATGCCCCTCAATTAGGTTGGCTTGTTAATTTTTAGGATGACTTGGTGGAGGAGGCCTAAAAGACCTAATTTACATCAAATAAATTTGTTTCTTGATTAACAAATACTAAGAAGGGTCTATTACATCATGACATGGACAAGGACACTTGACATAAACCCTAGAAGCCTATAATGAAGGATTTGACCTAAAAATATTAACCGAAGCATGAAACCCATGCTTTAATAAGTCAATTTCTTTTTTAGTAATTTTTTTGCTTCTTTAGTTTGACAAATACATTACATAATGAATCAAATGCAATTATGAAGGCCAACAATAGTTACAATTTTCAACACTCCCTCTTAACTAGGGAGGTATTCATAATTACATATATATAGAGGTACATGGAAGATATAAAAATTATATACTATATGAAGAGTCACAACACATACATGGTGCTATAGATTAGGTACCTGACCAGAGTACTCTAATTGGGTGGGACTATGGTCAACTCAAGCTTTAGTCACTATAGGTACCATTACGATTATAAGCTCTACTGTCAAGCGAGGGGTCTAGGTGTGTATCCAAGGTCAGAGCTCTATGACCAACACCAACCTCCCTACTTCGAGATCTAGACATAAACAAACAGACCGACTAGATTTCCTCTCAGGGATTTTGTATTGCACATGATGCATCATCTCCCCTTATAGACTAAATCATATATAATAGTCATTAGGGGAATTTTGAGGTCTAAAATGGGCCTCCTAAGGAAATAATAAAATAATAGCTAAACCAATAAAATAATATTTATGAATTTGCAATTCACTTTTTGCACCAAAATCCAGGTAACCATGGTTAAATCCAATTTAAAAGTTGTACCAAAATAAAATTAATAAAAAAATTGTATTGATGTGACTATAATTAATAATGAGATTTTCAAGAAAAAGTCATTATCATTGCACAACTAATGCATTTGTCCTTTGTACTTAAACAAAATAAAATAAAATATAAATATAAATTCATAATTTCTTAATTATAGAATATATTATTAATTAAAATTTATATTATTTAAATTATATAATAACATGTAATTAATATACTTTATAAAAATAATATAATATAATATATTGTTTTATGTATGAATTTTATATTACATAATGAACTGATTTGATTTATAAATAAATATTTGAAAATATACAAATATAATATTTATTGAAAAGTGTGTAAATACATGAAGATTGTGTAGGAATACGCATTGTTTCTTTCAAAAAATATGAAATGAAAATAATAATATTTTATTCAAAAAGTGTGAAATGATATTTATTATGAGTACTTTACTTTGACTATAAAAGTACTTAAAGCACTACCATGGTTAACCATGATTTTTTATCCACCATTGAGAATATGACAAGTAAGTACCTTTATCTCAAGCAATGCCACCTCGACCATTATGAATAATGTCATCCCCTAAAATGTGATTGGTTCTCATAAAGTGAATTTTGATTGTACATTTTCCTTAGGAGGCCCATTTTAGACCTCAAAATTCCCCTAATGCTAAGCATGCTTCCAAAATGTTCAACCTTCTAGTGGAGAGATTCACATGTACATACACAACCCCAATTAATAACAAACTTTAAAATACATATAAACAATTAAACACAAAAATTTAGGGTCCTTAATAATCTTGATGTTGCTTATATCATCATCAAATATATCTTGTTGGAATATTTCACTTCTTCAACATCACCAAATACAACTCTAGTACATCTCAAGTATTTTGTAACTTTATGAATCATGAATATCCAATTTTAGTACAAGGTTTCTACCATGTATGTCATAATATGTCCTCCCTCTTAACTGGGATATATAGCTTTTCTTCTATTCAGGCTCCCTCTCAACCTAGGGATATCAACAACTTCCTTCCTTTATAACATCAGGGAAATTTTCTCAAGGTTTCATTTATTTAAGAACATAGTGGTATAATTATTCATCATCATTATTATAACTTCCTTTATTCATCATGTTCATTAATATTAGCAGACAACCTTTACTTATGAACATATTTAACATCATGAAGGTTATGTATCTACAAAAACTAAACAACAAGTACAACCAAGTACAAGTATACAAAAGCATGAAGTCAACTATATCAACAATATGATTATTATGTCATTATAATTGAAGCATCAAAAAAATCGAGCTTTCGACATCAAACAGTAAGGTTCATAATAAACAAAGGTTAAATATTTCATATTCTAGACTTTAACAACTTTCTAGGGAATTGTTACAAACCTTAGACTTTATCTTTGAGACATAAAGCCTTAACTATCATCAACAAAATAAAATCAATCAATCATAATACTATACATTGAAGGTTACAACAATATGCATTTAGGACTTCATGACAAATTTTACTAGGGTTTTTGCATATATACCCTAGATACAACTAAAACATCAACAATCAAGATGACATACTACCATATGCATATCTAGGGTTTCACCATCATATACTAGAGACTTATATCAATACCTACTTAGGTAAAACCTAGATACAATATCAAGGCATCAAAATTAGATATACAACAATTTCAATCAAGCTAAGGTTTTGATTATGCATAAGAATACACACTTAGGGTTTCATTCTTAGGACCTCATTAATACAAGGATCTTTCTCATAAAACCTAATTCACGAAACACTAAAATATAGCGTTTTGACTTATTAACAACAAACCCTAACTTATCCAAAATATTAAGGTCTAGGGTTTTGGTTTATAACATGGATAATAACAACAAATCCTAAAAGGCTAGGGTTTTTGTCATAACAATACCAAAACCATAAATATATAAATTCATCATTGGTTTTGGACTTTATTAACAACCCTAATAGGACAATGGTTTTAACGTTATTGTTAACATACCCTAAAAACAAAAAAAAAAGGCTAAGGTTTTATAGTGAACCCTAAAGCCCAGGGTTTCAGAAAAATGAACAAATGATCAGATATAGTATAACGAGGGTAGATTCAATCTAATGGTTAATCACCCTAACAATAATATTTATGATTAAAAAATCTAGAGATAAATGTGTAGTAATATAAAGAAAATTTCAAATGAAAAAGATAATACCTTTTGTATGTAGTTAACCTTGCAACAAAACATGTGATCTAAGACATACCTTTAGTTATATTTAACAAACCTTGTATGAAATCATTTAAAGGGGACTCTTTGGTAACGATAATTCCTTCATGATTCCCGTATTTCCTTTGAAATCACCTTCACCACCTTAATATCTCTTGTAAGCTGTCCTACCAAGGGAAAATACATAAATAAAGTGTTAGAAAATTAGAAAGGCATAAATATTCTCTTATATTGATAACTACTTGTGATATTCTAATTTTCTTATTAAATTTCTTATGTTCTTATTTTATCTTTGTTTCATCAAGAAATCATCAAAAACAATAAGGATAAGATCAAAGACACCAGATGCAAGCACTCAGCTAGGGCTAAAACCCCTTTATAGGGGAAAACCCAGTAAAACTATTCAACTAATCAAATTAAGATAGACCAAGGCCTTATATATGTCCAAAATACCTTCCTCCTCCACCAAGTTAGCCTTCCAGTATGATTCAACAGACTTCATTAGTCTCTTCTTGTCCAACAACTTCAATACAACAACAACCTACAACTTCAATCCCCAACAACTTCTAAAATTTGACCTAGCAACAATCCAACACTTCGACCCAACAAAAATCCAGCACTTTGACCCAACAACATTCCAACACTTCGACCCAACAATAATCCAGAACTTCGACCCAACACTTCGGCCCAACAACATTCCAGCACTTCGACCCAAAAATAATCCAAAACTTCAACCCAAAAACTTCACACGTGTGAGAGATAAATATCCCAAAAACTCAAATTGAGCCTTCCCAATTTTTTTTTTGCCTTCTCTAGCTACTTCAATCTATTTTCTACTTCTCTTCCTTGAATATCAAACTTGTGAGTGAGAGGGCTCCAAATGTGTTGATTTGGTGCCTTTATGTAGTATTTATGTGAGGTTGAATTACCTTGATCAGGTCGACTTAGTGGAGGATGCCTAAATGAATTATTTTATACAAAAATATTTTTTTTTTCTTGACTCAGGAAGCCCAAGAAGGCCTTCTATTACATAATGACATGGAAAATGACACTTTACATAAACCCTATAATCCTACAATGGAGGCTTTGACCTATAAACAATTTACCCAAGAATGAAACCTATGCTTTATTAAGTCAATTTCTTTTATAATAAAAAATATTTTTCTTTCTTTTAATAGATACATTACATCATGACTCAAATGCAATTATGAAGGCTGACACTAGTTAAATTTTTCAACGCTCCCTACTAACAAGCCTAGTTATTCACAATTACATATATACAAAGGTACATGGAATATCTCAAAATGATATACTCTATTAAGATTCAGGATGCACATGCAGTGCTATGAATTAGGTACATGACTAAGGTACTCTAATCGGGTGGGACTAAGGTGGAATAAAGATTTAAACACTATAGGTACCATTTTTCTTTTAATATATACCACCAACCCAAGGATCTAGGTGGGTATCCAAGGTCAGAGCTATATGACCAATGCCACCTCCCTACTTCAGGATATAGACATCAACACAAAGGCCAACCAGATGTCCTCCTGGGAATTTTTTATTACACATTGTTGTGGTCCTATGATTTGGCAGATTGACATACCAAGTGACAAGGCAACATCAAAACCAATCTTTAGAGCTCTAGGACCTAGCCTTCCTAGTCTCAGAGAGGGATATCTCAATTGTTTGCAAAGATATGACTTGTTTGCTTGTAAAAAGGTTGATTTTAAGCTAGTTATTAAGCATGAGTTTGTTTGATTGTTTGGTGAGACATGATGATCAAGATAGCATAGATAGAAAACGGAAATCTCTAAGTCATTGGGCAATGGAGTCAAGTGGAAATTGTAAAAAATTTGTAAACAAATTAGGGGTATCAAAGGGCAAATCTAACTTGGCTGGTGGATCTTCAAGGTCTTGCAGATGGAATGAAATGGACATCAAGGATTTAGAATGAAAAGTAGAACTAAGGGCAATTAAGAATCCTTAATTATATTTACTTCTCAACAAAGGGACTTAAAACATTATCTGAACACGAAGAAGCATTCAATAGATAGGGCTGACCATAAATTCTACAAATCACACTTCAACAAATAACAATTTCAAGACAAACTTTTCAAATGAAATCTAGGAGTCGAGGAACGCTCTATTTCATCCAAAGATTTCACTTTCAAGGATAAGAAAACATTCAAGATTCACAAATAACTATATTCATAGAAGATGGAACTCCTAAACATTTGTGATTACAGCTATAAATACCTTTAAAACAATTACCCTAGCAAGAACAAAGGGTATGATCAAAACAGACCTCTTTGACAGACTGTAAACAATGGTACTTTAAAGGGAGACTTCAGAAACAGTTTTTAAGTGGTAGCAAGTAAGCAGGGAAAACCATAAATCATTCTCGAGACAAATTGTTTAAACTATTTCTGAAATAAACAAGCATAAGGGTTCAAAAGAGAAATTAAGAATTCTCTAGAATGCCTTAGCAGAAGAAAACATTAAGACAATGAAGAGTAAAGAGAACTAAGGTGCTTCTAGGAGACATTTCTTAGCCTAAACTTTCTACTCTACTGTAATAAGAAATGATGAAATAGAATGGAAAACAGGAAAAAAATTAACAAATTAGAATACTTCACCAACAACCAAGCTTAGGGATCTAATGACAGAGATTTCTCCATCAACAAACAGGTCAAAACATCCACAAGTTCCAGAACATCAATTTTCTTTCAACTTCAGCAGAGCTATGTATTACTTCAAAGAGTCATCAAATGCCCACTTTACAATGAGTTCCAATGCAGTATTTATACTGCAAATGAGGAGGTGGAACTATTTTTTAGGGTTCAAATGTCATTTATTACAGAGTAATGCGTTCCTAGCCTTGATAACCATGCAAGGCATAAGGTAGGAACATCTGTAGATACCTCTCTATTTTAATAACTTTGTCTTAACTTTCTAAGGATAAAATAGGTGAAAATATTGACTTTAGGGCTTTATCTTTATCTTTACATTAACTGTTCTGATAGTTTAAAATATCTTTTTTTGTGTAATAACTGCCCAAATGCCTTTGTGTAAAGGAAAGATGCTATAGGTGGCAGTTTGATCTTTTGGAGGAGTAACTGCTTCCTTCTTGAATCATTTGAGGTTGCCACCGAGTTATCTGCATCTGTTTTAATCACGAATTTGTCTTTAGGCTCTTTAAACCTTGATTTTATCCTTGATACTCTACTTTTCTGCCTTTATCTCTGTTTTGATTTAACAACTGTTTTACTTATTAATCCTTTATGCCTTTGAAATTTTGACTTTCACCTTCAATCACTGTTTGAAGGCCTAATCCTTTTAATTCATCTTTGATCTTGGATTATCCCTCAAAACTCTTTTTGTTGTTCATGTCTTCATTGATGCTTTGTTTTATTTGTCCTTTATGTGCAGGGAGGGTTTCTTTATGCATTGGGGGTTTTATAATTCAATCAGTGGTCATGAGATACTGATAAAACCTTTAAACCAAGCCCTGAATCCCTTTTCTTCTATCTAGTCTCAAAGATCGTCATCCTAAGACCTGTTATTGTAGAATTCCGGCTGTGAGAGGGTCTGCTAACTCGGATCACCATTAAAATTGCACAAATAAACAAAACTTTAATAAAATCCTACGTTTTTCAAGATATATTACATTTCAGAGGCTCAGGCAGAAGCGAAGGAGCTGTGAGGAGGCAGTGGATGTAGCAGAAAAGGGCCTCATGGCGA
The DNA here is from genome assembly GCA_034641835.2 of Pinus albicaulis. Classification (NCBI taxonomy): domain Eukaryota; kingdom Viridiplantae; phylum Streptophyta; class Pinopsida; order Pinales; family Pinaceae; genus Pinus; species Pinus albicaulis. The sequence goes on from CM076581.1 coordinate 1,040,563,028, forward strand.
AAAACCATGAAAACTAGGGTCCGAAACTGAATTTGGCATGGAGAGATGCAATGGCGGTTTTGGAAAACTAGAGATGGTTTTCGCATAGGGTCTAGGTGGTAAGCGGTATTACCCCAGGCGAATGCAATAGGGCTTAGTTTTTGACACCTATCCCTCAAAAACCACTAATTTCACGTTGATATGGAGCGTTGAATCGTTATGGAGAAATGGGCGTGAAAACAATTCTGGACCGTCCAATCTGGGAAATCAACAGTGGAGATTGAAAGAAGACATGATGAAAAATCCCAGCATGGTCGAGTAGGACCGGTGAGATTATATGGGAGGAGAGCTGATGGCTGTCGGATCTAGAAGATGGAAGACTGCGATTGAATCGGGGGATTGACAATCTGCAGGGAAGAGGATCTGGGAAGAGGGAATTTGAAACTGTGATGTGCCGATGAGCAAGGACTGTCAGATATGAATTAGAATGGACAGCTCAGATCAAACGGGAGAGTATATAAGGCTGGTGGGGTGGAAGAAAGGGGAATCAATGCACGTCGTTGGATCTAGGAGATCCACGCTGGGGATTAACTCGGAGAAGCGGAGACTAAAAATGGTGGACGAGGGGTCAGTAATAATTCAATTGAGAATCAACCATTGGATCAGGAGGATCAATGGTTGAGATTGATAGCGGGTAAATGCGAAAGAAACATATGGACATGGAGATGGCGAAACTGTGATGGAGCGAGGACCGCCAGATCAGTAGCGAGATCAACGGTGGAGATTGCATCGCGGAATCACGCAAGGGTGTGAATGGTGCAAGGGGAGAGGAGAAAGGCGATGAACCGATGGGGCGCTTACAGTTCGATCAGGAGGATCGATGGTTGAGATCATATCGGGGAATGGCCGAAATGAATGAACGAGGTGGAGGAAAGCGATAATGCGAGATAGCACGAACAGTTGGATCATATTTGATCGACGGTGGAGGTTTGATCGTGGGATCGCATCGGCGGGGGGAAAGGGTCAGGAGACAAGGGAAGTGGAAGTTGCAATGTGTCGATGCGATGAAGTGCTGATGGAGCGATTTGATGGAAGGATGCGCAGACCGTCCGATCTGTGGAAAATGAATGGTTCAGATCCCATTGGAGTTTCGCATCGGCGGCAGATATTTTTAAAGGAAAAATGGTCGCGGGGACCTACAAAAGCCGATGGGCCGATGGGCCGATGCACTTGATCATAGAGCACAATTTTACTACGGAAAAAGGGGCTTGGGCTTAAGTGAAAGGAGCTTAAGACCCAATTTTATAAAAGGGCGGAAAAAGGCTAAAACAAAGGTTTTTGACTTTTTTAAAGGCTTCCGATAAGGGTAAATAGGGTTTTTAAACCATATAAAGGAGTTTATAATGGTTTAGAGGGGTTTTTAGAAGAAATGGGGAAAAAACAAAGGGAAAAAGGGGCCTTTTTAGAAGAGCAACAAGAGTTGAAAATAAATATTTTCTAAGGCCTTTTGGTGTTCCGATAGGTTAAAAAAGGACAAATTAAACCAAATAAAAAGGAATAAATGGTCTAAAAGGGGATTTGTTAGCCTTTTAAGGGGGAATGAAGAGTTAATGAAGATTTGATAAAGAGAAAATGGGCTATTTTTAGAGGGAAATGGACTGATAAAAACAGGGATAACTAGCCTAAAATAAGCTTCTTTTTGAGATAGAAGGGTGATCTTTTTGGGAGGCATAGATGAAGATTTCTGGTAAACTGATAGACTTAGGATAATAAAGGCTGTGAGTTTTCTAGAACTCACAATGTTTCTTCAAATGTTGTTTCTAGAAATATGATATTTTCAACTTAGTCATATTTGGATAAGATCAAAATTATTGATGACTAACAATGTCTCCACTTGGGGAGGACAACTATCTTTCTAGGTGTCCAGAACCTCAATTTATCAATCTCTGGCTTTTTATCAGATCAGTGCCTTATCCATTGGGCATATTTCTTCTTTTGAGTGCATTTGAGCTAGAAAACTCCTTTGAAATTTTGTTTTTGAAACAGAAATAAACTAACTAATCCTAACCTTATTTATTCCAAGAGTCAAAATTAAACTATTGAACTCTTTATTTCTCTACATAACTATCTATCTGTCAAGATTAGGCTGTTTGACAGATTTTATTTTCTATTTCTAAGACAGGAAATTTAAACACAGTCAAATCAAGATTAGACAGTCTGATTTGCTATGGAGGCTATGGCATTATGTACAAGCTACACATAGACTTTATTTGCAGAAAAATAAAACAAAATTGTGAAGGCTTAAGATCTAAAAATTATAAAAATCCTTCTTTATTTCTTTGGTTTAGGTTTTGAGCTTGTTTGAACCATTCTTTTATATCCTAATCTATCTTTCTTTGAAATAATTTAAGTCTGAAATAATGTTTTATCAATCAAAGTTTCTACTAACTTATCAACATAAATTTAAAGCATGTTCAGCCATGATTAGGCTAGATGACTGAAAAAGATATCATTTTGAAATAGTAGTGGCATTTAGATTTGCACACTTTCAGAAAATTCTCTTTTTTGGGTATGGGGCTGTACCTTTCTTCTTTTATTAATCTTCCCTCTTTTCTCTTTTTCTATTGTTTTTGGATTTTTTCAATTTTTCTTTAAAAGAAAAAACAAAAAACTAACTAAATGCTCACGGGCTGAGCTTTATTGACATTCCTACCTAACCTAATCTAACTTGGAAAGTTTATATATTTAGCTGATGAACATTATTTTCCAATACATCCAATCAATCAGATGATTCCATGATTGGTATTTGCTCATCTCCTTGAGAATACTAGATAAACCAAAGGGCCACTCCCATCTCACTTGTTTCTTAGCAGCCGTGCTAAAAAATTTTCTTGCACTTGGAAATAAATTACTCTTAACAACTTTTACTCCCTCTTCAAATGTCTTCAAGAATTTAACAAAGGGATCTTGAAATAAAACCTGGTTATGGGTATTTGTAAGATAGGTTTCAACCATGATTACCTTTTCCTCCACTGGATCAAGATTAAGATTCTTTTGAGAAAGAAACTCTTCCTCGTCTTCATCATCATCTGAACTGGAGGACTCATCATATATTGCCATGTTGTCTTCTAGCAAACCTGATCGAAAAGAGGTGTAGTTTTTGTCTTTCTCTTGTGAAGGTTGGACATAGGGATGAATGTGTTCTTTTTTGTTAAAATTAATACCCAAATATTGCTGACCTCTGATTGCATTAAGGTTGTCTTTGCTGAACTGAAAGGAAGCACAAAAAGGAGGTAAATATCCTTCCCTTTCTCCCAAAATTTCTGCACTTTCTTCTTCATTGTCATAGCTGAGTGGTATTTACTGATCACTATTTTTGAGCTGTCGAAAATGACTGTCTTTGTTCCACAAACTAGTCATTGATTTTTCTGCAGTGTTATCTTGAGTCTGGAGAACATAATCATCAACATATTGATCATATTTGGGCAGCTTATTCATAGGAGGAATGTCATCCATTGTGCACATTTGATCAACAAATTGTCCCATCATATGAAAAGGAGTGTTCATGGCTAATAACTTCTCCTTTAGCAATCTGAAATGACTCAAAGAACAAGGGTAGGGACTCAAGAGGTGTTGGCTCATCTTTCATTTCTGGTTTTGTAATCCAAACAGCCATACCAAGATGATTTGAGGGGAGAACTTCTGGATTTGAAAAAGGGTTTGTATTATCCATTTCCTCCCTTACTGATTCTTTAGAGCATTCTACCTCGTTTCTATCTTCAATTTTCTTGTAATACTCTCTAAATAGTGAAGCACAAGATGTAGGAAGACATATAGTACTTACTTGAAAACTTTCTGCATCTTCTTCTTTGCAATCTTGGTTAGCCAATATGTTTTGATAGCTACCTTTGCATTGAAATGGCTGATTTGGTTCCTCAGAAGAAAATGGTACCGACTACTCTGAATAATTAGCACCAATCTCAACCATGTACTCTCCCCCTTTCCTATCAAGTATATGCATCATTGTGTTGAATGTATCTATCAACATCTCTAGTTTTAACTATGAAGAAGTTATTTTCTCTTGAGCTGCTTTGTCCTTCCTTATTTCTTCTAACTTCTCCTCTCTTTCCAGTATGTTGAATTCCATAGTAATTTCCATATTATGCATTTCTTCTAGGTTTGAAGGGTCTTTTTCTCTTATCTGGAATTCCATCTCTGGGTCAAAAGTACTTGGGTAGTGCAAGAGATCCCACCCCAAAGGTGGCTTTATCTTAGCAGGTATTGCATTGTATACCTTATTGAACCTGGCTGAAAAGTCTTGTAATGTCTCCCCTGGTTGTCTTTTTAAATTCTTGTATTCCTCTATGATGAGAACTTCATTTCCCATGATCACCCACCTATCTAATAAGAATTGAGTAAATTGATGAAAATTGATAATGCTTGCATCTGGAAGGTCCTTAAACCAATTCCTAACTTTTACTTGTAATGATAAGGCAAACATTCTAATACGCACATCATATTATTCTATTTCATAGAGAGGTCAAGTAAATTCTCAAGATTTTGAATGTTTTATTTAGCGGTAAATTTTGAGCTTTCTCCATCAAATCTGGGTAGTTTATCTGCCAGATTTGCAGGGAGGGCTTGGAAGATAGGAGGAAAAATCAGAGGCTTGTATCTTTCTAGGACCTTTGTGGGTATAGGTAGTGTAACAAGAGATTTATGGTTGTTTTAGGTTTCAGCAAGAGGAGGGAAGGTAGCATGAGGCTCATGTTTCACTAGATCTTCCACAGGTGAATCTGGGGTAAGCACACGTGTATAAGACTAATCATGGTCTAAAATTTGAGGCTTAGCTTTTCGAGGCTTGAGATCCTTCCAATGATAAATGTAGATCTCATCAGTGTATTCTTGATCAGGCTTAAAGTAGGATAAAGCATAGTTATAGATAAAAACAATAATTTCTTGAATCCAACTTAGGCCTGAATGCTCTTTCTTTCTAGGATGACTGGTCATGTGTCAGGTTCTTCCTCCAGTGGAGTCTTTAGGTTTAATGAGAGTTGTGGAGTCGCCAGGTGAAAGATTTGAACTTTTTTGTCCACCAATAGTATGACTGGGTTTGCTCAATGCATTCCCAAGGGAGTCTACAAGGACTAGTGAGATAATAGGCCTACTGGAGGGCAGTGGAGTTGCCAGGTGGAAATTTTTAGCTTTTTGAAGGTAAAATGTTTATGGTCCACCACCAATGTTTATTATGAAACGAATCTGAAATGTTTTTGGGGTTTTCTGAGTTTCTATGGCTATTGAAGGACTAATGAGTCTATAAGAGCTTGCTGGACTATTATGTACTCAAAAGTCCCACAGTGATCGCCAAAATGTTGTGGTCCTGTGATTTGGAATATTGGCATACCAAGTGACAAGGCAATATCAAAACTAGTCTTTAGAGCTCTAGGACCTAGCCTTCCTAGTCTCAGAGAGGGATCTCTCAATTGTTTGAGAAGATATGACTTGTTTGCTTATAAAAAGGTTGATTTTAGGCTAGTTATTAAGCATGAGTTTGTTTGATTGTTTGGTGAGACATGATGATATAAATAGCATAGATAGAAAAGGGAAATCTCTAAGTCATTGGGCAATGGAGTCAAGTGGAAATTGTAACAAATTTGTAAACAGATCAGGGGTATCAAAGGGAAAATCTAACTTGGCTAGTGGATCTTCAAGGTCTTGTAGATGGAATGAAATGGACATCAAGGATTTAGAATGAAAAGTAGAACTAAGGGCAATTAAGAATCCTTAATTATATGTACTTCTCAACATAGGGACTTAAAACATTATCTGAACACGAAGAATCATTCAATAGATAGGGCTGACCATAAATTCTATAAATCACACTTCAGCAAATAACAATTTCAAGACAAACTTTTCAAATGAAATCTAGGAGTCGAGGAACGCTCTATTTCATCCAAAGATTTCACTTTCAAGGATAAGAAAACATTCAAGATTCAAAAATAACTGTATTCATAGAAGAGGGAACTCCTAAACATCTGTGATTACAGCTATAAAGACCTTTAAAAAAATTACCCCAGCAAGAACAAAGGGTATGATCAAAACAAACCTCTTTGGCAGACTGTAAACAATGGTACTTTAAAGCGAGACTTCAGAAACAATTTTTAAGTGGCAACAAGTAAGCAGGGAAAACCATGAATCATTTTTGAGACCAACTTTTTAAACTATTTATGAAATAAACAAGCATAAGGGTTCAAGAGAGAAATTAAGAATTCTCTAGAATGCCTCAGCAGAAGAAAACATTAAGACAATGAAGAGTAAAGAGAACTAAGGTGCTTCTAGGAGACATTTCTTAGCCTAAAATTTTTACTCCAATGTAATAAGAAATGATGAAACAAAATGGAAAACAGGAAAGACATTAACAGATTAGAATACTTCACCAACAGCCAAGCTCAAGGATCCAATGACAGAGCTTTCTCCATCAACAAATAGGTCAAAACATCCATAGGTTCTAGAACATCAATTTTCTTTCAACTTCAGCAGAGCTATTTATTACTTCAAAGAGTCATCAAATGCCCACTTTACAATGAGTTCCAATGCAGTATTTATACTGAAAATGAGGAGGTGGAACTATTTTTTAGGGTTCAAATGTCATTTATTACAGAGTAATGCATTCCTAGCCTTGATAACCATGCAAGGCATAAGGTAGGAACATCTGTAGATACCCCTCTGTTTTAATAACTTTGTCTTAACTTTCTAAGGATAAAATAGGTGAAAATATTGACTTTAGGGCTTTATCTTTCTCTTTACATTAACTGTTCCGATAGTTTAAAATATCTTTTTTTTGTGTAATAACTACCCAAATGCCTTTGTGTAAAGGAAAGATGCTATAGGTGGTAGTTTGATCTTTTGGAGGAGTAACTGCTTCCTTTTTGAATCATTCGAGGCTGCCATTGGGTTATTGGCATTTTTTTTAATCACAAATTTGTCTTTAGGCTCTTTAAACCTTGATTTTATCCTTAATACTCTGTTTTTCTGCCTTTATCTCTGTTTCTATTTAACAACTGTTTTACTCATTAATCCTTTATGCCTTTGAACTTTTGACTTTCACCTTCAATCATTGTTTGAAGGCCTAATCCTTCTAATTCATCTTTGATCTTGGATTATCCCTCAAAACACTTTTTGCTGTTCATGTCTTCATTGATGTTTTGTTGTATTTGTCCTTTATGTGCAGAGAGGGTTTCTTTATGCGTTGGAGGTTTTATACTTCAATTAGTGGTCATGAGATACTGATAAAACCTTTAAACCGAGCCCTGAATCGCTTTTCTACTTATATGGTCTTAAAGATTGTCATCCTGAGACCTGTTATTGTAGAATTCTGGCTGTGAGAGGGTCTGCTAACTCGGATCGCCATTAAACCTGCACAAAAATTTGATAAAATCCTATGTTTTTTGGGATATACTGCATTTCAGAGGCTCGGGCAGACATAGAGGAGCTGTGTGGAGGCAGTGGATGCAGCGAAAAATGGCCTCATGGTGAAAAACCATGAAAACCAGGGTCCAAAACTGAATTTGGCGCGGAGAGATGCAATGGCGGTTTTGGAAAACCAGAGATGGTTTTTGCCTAGGGTATAGGTGGTCAGCGATATTAACTTGGGTGAATGCGATAGGGCTTAGGTGTTGACACCTGTCCCTCAAAAACCACTCATTTTGCATTGATATGGAGCGTTGAATTGTTATGGAGAAACGTGCGTGAAAACAATTCTAGACAGTCTAATCTGGGAAATCAATGGTGGAGATTGAAATAAGACATGATGAAAAATCCCAGCGTGGTCGGGTGGGACCGTCGAGATTATATGGGAGGAGAGCCGATGGCCGTCAAATCTGGAATATGGACGACTGCGATTGAATCGGGGGATCAACAATCGTCAGGGAAGAGAGTTTGGGAAGAGGGAATTTGAAACTACGGTGTGCCGATGAGCGAGGACCGTCAGATTTGAATTAGAATGGACGACTCAGATCAAACGGGAGGGTATATAAGACTAGCGGGGTGGAAGAAAGGGGAATTAATGCACGCCGTTGGATCTGGGAGATCCACGGTGGGGATTAACTCGGAGAAGAGGAGACTGAAAATAGTGGACGAGGGGTTAGTAATAATGTGATTGATTTTCAACCGTTGGATCAGGAGGATCAACGGTCGAGATTGATAGCGGGGAATTGCGACAAAAACATATGGATAGGGAGATGGAAAAACTGCGATGGAGCAAGGACCGTCAGATCAGCAGCAAGATCAACGGTGGAGATTGCATCGCAGAATCGTGCAAGGTTGTGAATGGTGTGAGGGGATGGGAGAAAGGTGACGAAGCAATGGGGCGTTGACCATCCGATCAAGAGGATCGACGATTGAGATCATATCGGGGAATGGCCGAAATGAATGAACGGGGTGGAGGAAAGCGATATTGCGAGATAGCGCAGACCGTTGGATCAGATTTGATAGACGGTGGAGGTTTGATCGTGGGATCTCATCGGCGGGGGGGAAAGGGTCAGGAGACAAAGGAATTGGAATTTGCAATGTGCCAATGCGATGAAGTGCTGACAGAGCGATACAATGGAAGGATGCGCAGACCATCCGATCTGCAGAAAATGAACGGTTTAGATCCCATCGGAATTTCGCATCGGCGGCGGATATTTTTAAAAGAAAAAAGGTCATGGGGACCTGCGAAAGCCGATGGGCCGATGCGCTTGGTCACAGAGCGCGGTTTTATGGTGGAAAAAGGGGCTCGGGCTTAAGCAAACGGGGCTTAAGACCCAATTTTATAAAAGGGCGAAAAAAGGATAAAACAAAGGTTTTTGGCTTTTTTAAAGGCTTCTGATAAAGGTAAATAGGGTTTTTAAACCATATAAAGGAGTTTATAATGGTTTATAGGGGTTTTTAGAAGAAATGGGAAAAAACAAAGGGAAAAAGGGGCCTTTTTAGAAGAGTAGCGATGGTTGAAAATAAAGATTTTCTAAGGCCTTCTGGTGTTGCGATAGGTTAAAAAAGGCCAAATTAAACCAAATAAAAAGGAATAAATGGTCTAAAATGGGATTCGGTATCCTTTTAAGGGGGAATGAAGAGTTAATGAAGAGTTGATAAAGGGAAAATGGGCTATTTTCAGAGGGAAATGGACTGATAAAAATAGGGATAAATAGCCTAAAATAAGCTTCTTTTTGAGATAGAAGGGTGATCTTTTTGGGAGGCATAGATGAAGATTTTTGGTGAACTAATAGACTTAGGATAATGAAGGCTGTGAGTTTTCTAGAACTCACAATGTTTCTTCAAATGTTGTTTCTAGAAATTTGATATTTTCAACTTAGTCATCTATGGATAAGATCAAAATTATTGATGAATAACACACATGACGCCTCAATTCTCCCTATCAATTAAATCGGTAACAGCATATCTCTCTTGATTAATTAAATCGATAACATCAAAGAAACCAAGCATGCTTATAGTCCAAATCATTATTCCAAATATGCTTTCAAAATGTTAAACCTTTTGTGGAGAGATTCACTTGTACAAACACAACCCCAATCAATAAAAAACTTTCAAATACATATAAGACAAACCTTGAGGGTCCTTAATCATCCTGATGCTGCTTATATCATCATCAAGTTATCCAAACACATCTTTTTAGAAATTTTTTTATTTTACTTTTCAGCAGTAGAAAATACAACCTCAGTCTATTGTCCGCAACTATGTGAACTACAAACACCCATCTATAGTTCTTTTATTCATTCTTCTTCAATTTATTTACCATAAGTTTCATGCTCTCCCTTTTAACTGGGGAGATATACCCTTATCCAGGCTCCCTCTCAATTTAGGGAGATCAACAACTTCCTTCTTCAGAGAAATTCAACATCTTCAAGGCTTCATTATTCATCATGGAATGAAGGTAATCTTGATTAGATCATCATTCTTACAACTTCCTTTTATTTATCATGCTCAACAATAATAGCAGGTCATATTTAGTTATGAACATCATCAACATCTTAAATATTAGGCACTTGCAAAACTTCAACAATGAGTATAACGAGTATTAGTATACGGAAGCATGAAGTCAACTATATCATGTCATTATAATGGAAGTATCAATACAATCAAGCCTTAGATATCAAACTGCAAGTTTCATAATCAACAAGGGTTTCATCTTATGTATTTTTAGTTTGCTATAGCTTTGTTACAAACCCTAGACTTTATCTCCAAAACATAAAGCCTTAATTATTGAAAATTACACCAAGTTAACAATCAATCATAATATTATATTCTAGGGTTTCATTAACATGTAGTTACATGTCAGACTCTACTAGGGTTTGTTTCAAACCCTATATTTTGTCATAAAAGCTAAATCATATCAATAATAATAAACAATATCATCATGCCCTAGAATATCAATCTCTACTAGGGTTTTGTTATATACCCTAGATACAAATGGTAAAAAAAATCAAGGTTATCTATATATATATATAACTATAACAATTTCAATCAAGCTAGTGTTTCAATTATGCATAAGAACACACACCTAAGGTTTCATTAATAGGACCTCATTTATCTAATACAAGGGTCTTGCTCATAAACCCTAATTCAACAAACCCTACAATGTAGGTTTTCGACTTAATAAAAATAAATAACAAATTATTAAATTATTAAAGGTCTAGATTTTTGGTTTATAATGAGGATAACAACAAAAAGCCCTAAAAGACTAAGACTTTGGTAAAACAATACCAAAATCCAAAACATAAATAGAATATCGTTTTCATTATAGGTCCTAGAATTTATCAATAACCCTAAGAGGACTAAGGTCTCAACATTAATAGCATTAACATTCCATTAGCATCAATAGGTTAGGGTTTTACAGTGAACCCTAAGGGTTAGGGTTTCAGACAAATTAAAAAGTAATAAGAAATAATATAACGAGGGTATATTCAATCTGATGATTAATCACTGTAACAAGAACCTTTATGATTAGAAATCCTAGACATAAATATGTTAGTAATATAAACCAAATTTCAAATGAAAATGATCATACCTTTCATATGTAGTGATCCTAGCAACAAAACATGTGATCTAAGAAATACCTTGAGTTGTACTTTGATAAACCTTGTAGGGAATACTTCCTTCATGATCCTAGTATTTTCTTTGAAATTACATCCTCCACCTTAGTGTCTCCTGTAAGTTCTCCTACCAAGGGAAAATAAATAAATGAAATATTATGAGTATGTAATACAAGTAAATATTGATATGAGTAGAAAACCAAACATAAAGAGGAAATGAGGAACAAGATACTTATCTTTGGTAAAATGGTGAGGGATCCCTCTTAATCCAATCCTACGAAGGGATACTTAAAACTTAACAAAACAACTCAAGAACTTAGATAAAAGCATATTAGACCTAATAATACTTTTGAAATAACAAACAAAAATAATCCAAAACCCAATTATAATCTAGAACTTTGACCCGACAACTACCCAAAAACTTCACACGTGTGAGAGATAGATAGCCCAGAAACTCAAATTAGGTTTTCACAACATATTTCATCATTCTCTAGCTACTTTTCTCTATTTCCTGCTTCTCTTCCTTGAAGATCAAACTTGTGAGTGAGAGTGCTCCAAATGACTCAAATTTTTTCTTTATATAGTGCTTGTGTGAGGTTGAATTCCCTTGATGATGCCGCCTTGTTCTTCTTGAGGCCGAATTGGTGGAGGAGGCCTAAATGATTTATTTTATACAAAAATAAATTTCTTTCTTGACTCAAGAAGCCCAAAAAGGGTCTACTACATAATGAAATGGACAATGACACTTGACACAGACCCTAGAATCCTATAATGGAGGATTTGACCTATAAACAGTTGACCCAATCATGAAACCCATGCTTTAATAAGTCATTTTATTTTATACTAAAAAAATATTTTTCTTTCTTTCGAACATCATGACTCAAATACAATTACGAAGAACAAGACTAGTTACATTTTTCAGCAGAAAGGATTATGAGTATAAAATACAAAAAAATCTTGATGTGAGGAGAAAACCAAACATAGAAAAGGAAACAAAGAACACAATACTTATCTTTGGTAAAATGGTTAGGGTTCCATATTAATACAAAGGCTTACAGAGGGATATCAAAGAACAATTCAAGAACTTATAACAAAACATATTAGACCTAAAAATCAAAACATAAGAGAAAACATTACAAAACTTAAAGTAGAAGGATATAATATCCCTAAGAGTCTCTAGCAAACATTTATTTGACTTCAGATTCCTCAACTTTGTTTCTCTTTGATGGAGCTTCATCTGCAACATTTGCATGTTCTCTTCCTCTCTTCTTATTCCTTGGATTCTCTAGGAAATGACTTCTATAATGACCCATATTATAATAATGGTAGCATTCGATCTTGGAATGATCAACTTTCTTTCTGGGTCCTTTAAACTCCTTGAAAGTTACTTTCTTCTTGTGTTGAGAAGTGTAGGCATTTGAAGTGTTGATTTCTAAATTATCCTTCTTGTTACTAACTAATGAAATGCATAATTCTTCTTGACTGCAGGAATTCGACATTCGTTCAAAGGAAGGCATGTCTTTCCAACTGTTGATTCCTAAGGCAAAAGAGCTCCAAGATTTTGATAGACCTAGTAGAGCAACAATTACAATTTACCTTTCTGGAAAAAATTCTTCAATTGCTTGTATTTAATCTATTATTCTTTAGATCCTTAAAAAATATGATGACCTAGTGTTATCCTTTGTCATATTTTTTGTTCTCAGTTCATTCTTGATACTAGCTATTTGACCAATGTTCTTGATGGTGAACAACTTGGAGAGGGATTCATACATCTCTTTTCCTGAGTTTATATTAGATATGTAAGGTATGATATTTTCCTTTACTCCATCTGCAATTAATCTCATAACCAAGATATCACATTCCTTGTATTTTTCTTTTCCTTCTTCATCTGTTGGTTCCTTGACCTTTCCTTTAACAAAATCCAAAACCTTATTTCTTGCAAGAATAAGATCCATTATCTTTTTCAATGCCCTATAGTTGGTGACTCCTTATATCTTGTTTTACGACTTCATTGAGTTTTTCATATTGTTACCTTCTACTCAGTGTGACCTTCCTTGAAACCATTTCCTTATATCTCTCCTTTTAATAAATCTTCAATCTGCCTTTTTCCTTCCTCTTCACCTTAGCTCTGATACCATGTTAGAAAATATGAAAGACATAAATGTTTTCTTACATTGATAGTTAATTGTGATATTCTTATGTTCCTATTAAATTTCTTATGTTCTTCTTTTATATTAATTCCATCAAACAATCATAAAAAAAACAAAAAAACAAAAAGATCAATGATACCACATTTAGGCACTCAACAAGGCATAAAACCCCTATGTAGGGGAAAACCTAGTCAAACTAAGACCAAGACCTTAGACCAAAATACCTTCCTCCACCAAGTCAACCCTTCCTTCAAATAGATGAAGTCGTCAAATGCAAGTTTCTCAGATGTAGCTTTAACCCATAATTTAAATCCACAACTTCAAAACTTTGATCCCTAGATTCAAGACTGCAACTTTGATTTAGAAACTTCAACAAATTCAACCTAGAAACTTTACAACTCCAATCTTGATGCAACTTCACAACTTCTACCTTGATGCAGCTTCACAACTTCGACATTGATGCAACTTCACAGCTTCGATGCAACTTTAAAATTTTTTTGCACATGAGATAGAAAGAAAGGGAACCAAAAACTTCAATTCTAGCTTCCTTCATAAACTTCGCTAACCATTTCCTCCTTCTTCCTTGAATTTCACACCTTTTCTTGCCCTAGAAATTGCAGATCGAACTTTTTGAGTGAGGGCTCCAAATGATGTCAAGTTGTTTCCTTTATATCGGATATTTTCCCCCTCAATTAAGCCGACTTGTTCAGTTTGAGGTCGACTTGGTGGAGGAGGCCTAGAAAACCTAATTTACATCAAAATAAATTTGTTTATTGATTGGAAAAGTCCATGAAGATTCCATTACATCATGGCATGGACAAGGAAACCTGGCATAAACCATAGAATCCTACAATGGAGGATTTGACTTAAAAATATTGGCCTAAGCATGAAACCCATGCTTTGAAAAGTCAATTTATTTTATAATAAAAAATAATTTTCTTTCTTTTGAAAAATACATTACATTTTGACTCAAATACAATTATGAATACTGACATTAGTTACCATTTTCAACAAGGAGTAAAGAAACAAAAATATTTTGACACCTTAAAGGAAAAGATAATCACAAAACCAGTACTACCCTTTCCTTACCTTTAACAACCATTCAAGATTGTGACAAATTTCGATGGATGGCCTTTTTCAAAAAGGGGTCATGATTACTTGTATGTAGTATTGGATAGATTTAGCAAAATGTGTGTTTTGATGCCGTGCAAAAAATAGATTAATTTTGAGCAAACTACTTAACTTTTCTTTCAACATGTATGGATCCATTTTGGAATACCTACATCCATTGTCTCATATCGATATTCTCAATTCCTTGGAGAATTTTGGACAATTTTTTGGAGAATGATGGACACAAAGATAAAGAGGAGTACAAATTTCCATCCATAGACTGACAAATTTACAGAGGTCATGAATAGAATAGTGGTTCATTTCCTCCAAGGGTATTGCAGTAAGCATCCTAAGTTGTGAGATGAGCATATAAATTATGTTCAACATGCACATAAAAGGGATTTGCACTCTTCTACTCAAATTTCACCATTTGAGACATGCTTTGGGTACCTCCCAAAATCACTGTTAGATTTATTCTTCGGGAAAGATGAGGATGTCAATAAATGAAGTGATGAAGATAGAGATCACAATTTCATTCAAAGGATCCATATGATACATCAAGTAATGCAGGAAAATTTAGAGAAGAGTCCTACACAATATAAGGCCTACCATGACAAGCACAATTTTGACCATCAATTCTAGGCTAGAGACCAAGTATGGCTTCAAATCAACAAAAATATGTTGAACGAAGAAGGAAAAAAGTTGAAACCAGTCTGATATGGTCCATTCACCATCCTAGAAAAGGCTGGGACAAATTCCTACCACCTTGATCTTCCAACATATATGCAATTATCCCAGGATGCGAGTGTTAAGACGTAAGGTTACAGAGAGGTGCCTGCGGGACGGTGTGTGGCAAGGCCACATGGCCACCCGCAGGCCTCACTTATGGTGCCTCCAAGCCTTTAATTCTCAAGGTCATCACCCTATGCGGCATTTATGCCATTGCGTAGGTCAAGGCCACCAGCATTTCAAAATGCCACCCTCTGGTTCATCTTCTCAGCTCCTCGCCTCTGCGCTTGGGTTTCAATTCCTGCCTCAGCTCCATCTAGTGGTTTCCATGTTGTCTCTGTTTCCGCCTGTCTAGTTTGGTTGCTCCCCGGAGGCTGAGGCACCCAGCTCTCGCACCTCCCTTGGCAGGTGCTGCAACCTGGGCTGCTGTGTTGAATTCCTCCCTGGATTTCATTTTTCTCAGAGCCCCTTTTTCCCTCTGCAATCTTCCCCCTCGCTCGAGCTCAATTTGCCCTTCACCTCCGTGCCCTCTGCTACCATATCTTTCAACTCCCTCTCGCTGCATGTAGACATGCCTCAGTTCAAGCACCACTTGAGATGTCGACGCGGCAGTTCCAGGGCATGCCCTTCTGGTCGGCATTGGTCTTCCACCACCAGCTTCTCGTCGTCTTCTCATGAATGCATTCAAGGTCTCTACCCCGACACACGCAGTGGACGTGGTCGTCTAGCCATCTCCTCCCCCAGGCACACTGCCTCTGATTTTATGGCGCCCCCTCCGTCTCGTCCCACTGCCTCTGCCTCCCTGTACATCCCGACTACTGCTCATTTTCACTTTCAGTGCAGCACCAACCGCCCTCTGGTTGTGGCGACAGTCACAGTTTCCTTTTGAGAAATTCCTGAGGTAATCCCTGGCCCCTCCTCGCCCACTCGCCCAAGTAATATGCCCAGTCCCTCTGACCTAGTGCAACCTCCTCAAGCCTCAGACAGGGGTGCTTCTCACAAGGCGAACGATTGCAGCTCGAGCCATCTTCAAGACAAAGGCAAGCAGGAAGGCGGTTGCAGTGCAGGTGCGGCAACAACTCAACATGGCCCCTTTCCGGATGATGATGATGGTTATTGGTGCAGCATTGAAGAAGAGCCCCCCTCGGATGACTATGGTCTTTAGTTCCATTGGCATTGACCAAGTAATTTTCTCCAAATCTCTTGTTATTTTTGTTGTTTTGGGTTGTATTAGTCTATGTCACGATGTAGCTGGTTTCCTCCATAGAGGCAGCATTACAAACCTTTCATGGGCTAGTTTCCCCATGCGGGCAACTCGATTTTTGTTATTTTGCTAGACTTGTGACACCACTTCTGGCCTGCATTATTGAGGCCATGGCCTAGTTGTAATATATGTTTCACTAATAGAATTATTTTTACTTAGAAAAAAAAAAACATATATGCAATTATAATTCGTAGTTAATGTAGAGAACTTGAAACATTATGAACATCCCATGATCATGGATCTAGGGGAGAATGATCAAGTTCCACCAGTGGATGATTTTTCTCCAAATTACTTAGACAAGTTTCCAGAATACATCATCCTAGATAAAAGGACCAAAACTTCACAACATGGAGATGTGGAGTACTTATGAGTGGGTTTCAAATGAATGAATCCTAGCAAGGCATGATGGATTGAAAAGGATGAAGTGAGGGAGAAATTACCTCACCTACCTATTTATTGATAATGATTTTGGAGGTCCAAAAACTACTCAGTGGGGAGGATTGATATAAAAGGATTCCAAAAGAATCAAAATTTGAAGTGCTAAAATATCAGCAAAACTAGCACCAAGTTGTATAAATCATCGACATGATTCCAGCAATGCAAACGACACCACAATCGAAGTCTTTATGAAAAAGTTATGCTCATAATGAAGGTTTTGGAAAACAATAAAAAATTTAGCACTACAAGTGCGACCATGTGGCATCACCAGATGGTGCCACATGAAACCACCAAAAGAGCACCACATGGAACTAACTAGAGGGTGCCATGTATCATCCATTATAGATTCCATGTGGCATGACATGGAAACCCAATGATGGTTGACGTGGCTAGACATGCAGGCACTTACAAGGCATCAAGTTGGAAGGTGACGTGGACCAAACTGTAATTTCCATGTAGGCCAATCGTTGGGTGCCATATTGCACCCACGGTTAGCCAGATGGGTCTACCTATTTAAAAAATTTGGTTGTAAAAGTGGGGGGTCAAACCCCCAACCTCGACAAAGTTGTGCCAACGGTCTAATCATTGCACCAACGGGGATGTCATTTAAAAACCATTGGGCGCCAAACATTTTTACATAATTTTTTTGTTTCAAAACTCAAATGGGGATAATGATCGTGGGGTTTGACCTAGAGATCCTCACCTAATAAACACCCTATTATTACCATTGTGAAAAACCATGAATGTTGAATATTGTTCCCTCGAGTCATTATTTAAACCCAAAGTCATTTGACGACGAAGGGAGAGCCCATGACTGACCCACAGTATACAGATGTAGATTGGGAAAATTAAAACTTAGCATTCAGGCCGAGGTCAGCATAATTTTATAGAAATATTCCTAGAACATATTCCAAAAAATATTTTGCATTAATACTATTCCTAGAATATTATGATTTTTTGTGGCAGTCTTGAAGATTCCATGAGGGGTCCATATGTGAAGGTGACGAAACCATATGAAGTTAATAGACATTTTTCACAAAATTTTGAGATGAATCCACTGGTGTATTATGATTTGGTATCCAAGCAGTGTATTTTTCGGTCATCCCTAGACGTAAGGTATTTCCATGTATTTGCCATTATTTTTCTAACATAATATAGAGGTCTCTCCACTTTGAAGCTAGGTCCAAATAAGTTGAAATCCATTATCAAGTCTTGGTGCATTGTATGTGATTCCTTCTTTTTGTGTTGTTTATTCATGGATGTTGCATTTATGGTATTTTCATGCTCTCTAAGAAATTTTGTTTAACATCATTGAAGGAAAGATCTCAGATTAAGTGGGCAGAGTAAAGCATTGGATATAAACTCTTTAGTGAACAAGGTGATGTTGTTCAATTGATAATTACCTATAGTGTATGAGCAATGGAATGGACTTGATTGTCGCATAGGCACATTATAATTATAAAGTATCATTTTTTTTTTGCCTTTGATAATTAAAAATTTACATTGTAGAGCTTAATTTTTGTGTAAACACCAGATAATTTTTTTAGGATGTAAATTTATCTTGAAGTTTAGAGACCTTGTTGAAACTAGTCCATAATATGCAATCTATAAAAATTTTGGTTATATGTTTTTATTTATGACCTAGAGGAACCCAATAGCCCACTTGAAACATAACTAATTGTACACCTAAGGGGGGTTTACAACATGTCCTCCTCTCTGTAAATGATGTTAAAAACATGGGTATTTGAAAATAGGTATCTCAAGTTTCAACGATTTCACATATCTCAAATTACCAATTGAGCTGTCCCCCGAGATGTTTGGTGATATTTAAAAAAAAAATATTCATATTTATAATAATTTTATAGTCTCTATATAATTTTTTGTGATTTTTAAGGTAAAATAATTGATACTATATAATTTGGTCCAATCAGTTAAAAAAAAAATGTAGTGAATCTTTTTTTTTTTGGGAAAAACATGGAAAATTAGCCCACCTACCAATATTAACCCCTACAATTTTCTTTCGTAAACAATTTCAAATAACATATTTTAATAATTTGATAGAGTATGTACTCATATGTGAATGTACAATATGTTACAATTGAAATGCATTGATATTTTTCTCAATAAAAATTTGTGAGAGGAGTTGTAAACTAAACATTGACAAAAAATTTGAGCCCATATTTGAAGAGGGATACAAATCCAAACCATGAATAGTAGTCTTGTAATAAATTATAAACAAAGTAACTGCATTGACATTTGATGGTATTTGTATATTTTAAAGAATTAAATATAATTTCCACAAAGGATATGTGCTCATACAACATGTGTACTATCAATTCTTCATTTAAAAATCACACACACACACAAAACAAAAAATTAATTATACACTAGTTAAGATCCATCTCAATTCTTGTTCTACCAAGAACCTAGAGAGATCAAGTCTCCAGGTGAAAACCTCTTTTAAAGTGAACATATATTTGATTCCTCTAAGTGCTTGGTAGATGGGGTTAAAATGGACATATGATGGTTAGTTATATATATATATATCGTTGGAAAAACCATAAGTAAATTAAATCATGAGAAAAACCTACAATTGATTATTTTGTAATTTAATTTATGTAATTTGACAAAGTCAAAATGTTTAATAGACAAGATATTACAACATCTCTTACATGTTATATTAGAAAGTAATTCAAATCCAATGTAACAGAAAAAAAAATTGAACATCTTCCTTCTTATTCATGCTACCTCTTAGCACCTCTTACCTCGCTAAACAAAAACGTATCAAGATGTCCTCATAAAATAATTTCACAAAAATTTTCATACTGGATGTGGGTAGAAAAGGGTAAGGCACCTGTTTTAGTACTCAACAACCCCCCATTAATTTTTAGGTTAGTTAGCTAATAAATAACGGGGACCTTTTTTAATCCTAATAAAGTTCTTTATTTCCAATAAATAAGGCAATTTTTAAAACTCTTATACCTTCTCATGTAAGGACCTCTCTTATTGGAACTTTCATATCGGAGATTAAAACCACCTACGGACCCAATAGGATTTTATTATTTAAAAATGCATTATCGGAAAGATTCTATTGGAGAATTCCTATATCATAACATTCCTATATCGTAACATTCCTTATAGGAAAGTTACGATAAAACATTCCCTCGATGAAACTTTCTCGATATCAAAAGTATAAAGCTATATCAACACTTCCTCTTTGAATATTTTAAAGAAATGCTAGCCCTACCATACTGCCATGTGGTATATCAAAACTCCAAAATATCGTAATTTTTAAATAAGCGCCATTACAAAACCTTATTTGATATCTCTGATACTCCTTATCGCTGATACTCCTTACCTTTGATATTTGAAACTTTCGATACTCAACATCTCCAACATTCCCATACTTATACATATCGAAACTTTTATATCAGATGACACTCTTTAGAATCTTCGATATTTCATTCCATGATATGAAATCTCCGATGTAGCTTCTCACTTGCACTCGTAATTGTTATATATTTGAAAAAAAATATATCGCAAATCCTGAATAGTGTAAGTTTTAAAGTGTGACCACAAAATTTATCCGATAAAATTATTCTGATATGCTGACATGTAAAGGGGCCACATGAATGTACATTCATCATTTAATTGACAAAATTAATGAATTTATGGTTTTTCTAAGTTTTAAACAACTTAATCGTTACAACTTGATACCACCATGATTTTCTCTTAAAGGCATAAATCGTTATGAGAAATAGTTATTTGCGCTAAGGACTCTTTGGTAAAAGGATTATCACTTATTCTTGTGTTATCTATTGCAGACCAGTCCCAATAAGATAAGTTCAACATATATGTCTAAATTAACTAAAGGAAAGAAGAAGCCTGTAGCCCAAAAACAACCAGTTCCTCCTCCAACGGAAAGAACTGGAATTCATGGGTTATTTTTTGATACAACCTATACTCGAGATGCTGGAAGCACCTCTTGGGAAGCCATTTATATGATTTTTAAGAATGAAGGACCCAGGGAGAAAAAAATAATTGTTACGACTGATGATTCTACCCAGGTCTCTAGTTCCACTTACATCAATGTTACGAATTCATTCTTATGTAGGATTGCACCTCGACCAAAAATAATTCCTTATGAAAACATGATCAGATGGGTTGTTTACAACCTAAAAATTGCAGAAAGAAATTTCGTTACACAGAGGAAATTAGTCATCATTTCATTCACCAACAATGATTTCAACAAAATGTAGCACTTGCCACAACCCGAGAAAAAATATGACAAACATTTTATAGATAATTTCATGAGAAAAAATTATCATCCATCTGAACCTATCAGGGAATGGCAAATAGATCCTAACAAACATAAGTGAGAAGACAAGGGTATGTATGTTGTTTCTTCACTTGTTGGTCCATATTGTCAAATTTCCACTATGTTATGTAGGATCTATGCTTACCCTACTACTCAAAAATTATCCGACTAATGAGTTCCACTCATTGTGCTGTCTCTGATGGCTATATCATGGATTGGGGTAATATTTTATCTGACAACATGGCCACTCAAATAATGAATTAATGGAACAAATGAAAATTTTCACAAAATATAGTTCCTCCTTTTTACATGAGTTACTACATAATGGATACCCTTTGTTTTACCTCTGATTTTACCTCTATGGGGTGGAAATGGACTTTAGATGACCCAAACTCTATTCCGTTTATCATGACATGCTTTGGGATTCAAAGTATCAACCTCATTTATATAAAAAAATTCTTGGACTAATGTTTCTCATTCACCAAAGTGCTTTTGACAAGAAATCCCCTCGGATTCCCCTGAAGTTGAAAATGACTTATTACCTATTGGAAATTTGTTTGGTGAACAATCATTTACTTATGTCTGCATCTTTGGTAATATTTCAAAACCCCACATTTTTCCATTTTATATTCCTGATAAACTTCTAGCCTGAGAGATAACATACTAGACCGTAGGAAATGGTCTTTCAAAGGTCTTGCAGGAACCTAAAAAGAAAATGTGGCCTACTTTTCCTATTCCGTGTGGTGTTTATGCTCTAGATAATTAGAAGCATGCATGTCTTGAAATTAATTTTATTCATAGTTTGGACTTCCCAATTATTCCTAAAAGGCAGCATGATCGTAAAAAAACTACCAAAAAAGTCATTACATAGTCAAGTATAAGGTAATTTTCTCATGAGCGAGATAAGTTTGACGAATTATTTGAAAAAGCCTCTGCCTATTCAGAAGTCATGAAACTAGTAACATCACAGCTAACTCTAGAGGAGATAACTCAGTTCAACCAATATAGGGATAATAGGATTTCTAATTTTCCTATGGATTCATTAAAGCGTCCTAAAAAAATCTCAGAGAAAAATGTTGTAGTATAATTATTAGTTCCACTCAGACTACTGATATATCTAGCAAAAAAGGAATAGGTACTTACTTCTCTCCTCAGGCTTAAGAATTTTTTCGTAATAATAAGATAGATGCAATATGGGAGTAGTTTAATCGGGTTATTAAAGATACAGGGCCTCAGGATCTTGAGAATTCATCACAAGAGAAAGTCTTAGACACTTCTAAAACTATAGAGAAGACCCCGCTTACTATCGGAGCTTCTGACAAGCCTTTGGAGATTGATGATATAGACATTATGCCAACATTTCCAAGCTCTGAGGTCATTTTAAGGGTTGAATAAATTCCTCCCCTTGACATATTCTATAGTCCTAAACATAAATTCGTTGCCAAAAGACAAAGAAAAAGAAGAAGAATTGATCAATCCCAGGCCTTAGTCCCTAAAAATACCTCTTTTGAAGTAGTATGGAAGGTTCTCAGTCTACCCCTACAGAAGATCTCAAAAGACTCTCTCAATTTGCAGGAGCATATGCTACTGTCACTATAGACAAATTCATTTAGGTACAACAACTTATTAAGGAAAAGGATGACAAAATTATGCAGTTGGAACAAGGCATTGAGAATGAAAAGAAAATTATTTCTCAAGAATGGTAGGGACAACTTGCTGAACTCCAAAAGAGCTTTGATGCTCTTAAAATTCAACATGACTATGATTTAAGAATATGGGATGCTCAAATCCAGGAATTACAACACATGATTGATCAACTGAAAGTTAATCCTGAATTGACTGAGTTTAAAAGGAAGCATGAGAATTAAATTATCTCTTTTCCTAACAAAAAGTCGCTTTCTGTCATAAATTAAATATCATTATAATATCCCAAAAGGGAGATTGCAGTAATACAAAAACACAGTATATGAACTGAAGTAATGTAAACATATAATCTAAATACACCATAGAAATGTATAGAATAGCTGATCCATTTTATTATATAGGAGGTGGAATACAATTACAATAGTGCTTAAAATATGAGACACTCAAGCCAAAGAAGTGGCCTAGAATGAACCTGAAGTGTTCCCATAAGAGGGATTGTGTAACTTTTGGACTGTTGGAAGGAATACTACGTTGTCCCTGTTGCAAATGTCGGGACTGCAACTGTTGGAAAAATATAACAATGTAGCTCTAGCAGTTCCTGATCTCCGATGATGCCGAGATTTCAAATCCGGGCTCTATGATGGATACCCAAGATAATCTAGAAAGGATTTCCAGATCTGAAAATCTTGGAAAATCACCCTCTTTGGCCTGCAACTATATGACTGCTGGGTATGCAAATATGAAGAATGAATTGAAGAATAGATGGCTACAATTATATAAAATTATCTCAATGCTTAAAGGGTTGATCTCTTAACTAGATCCTCAAGCTAGAAGCTCAAGATGTAGCTCCTCCTTCCTCCTCCACTGATTGTAGTTGCTGAATACACAATAGCTGAGTAAAACTGCGCTGTCAAGGAGGGAGGTGCTATAACCTGCTACTAAATAATGCAAATCAACTCAATAATGATGGATACAATATGCAAAAAGTGAATGAATTGTCCCTCACAATATTTCCAATTGAAATACTAGAAACTTCCCTCCTCCAATAGATCTACAGGACTGGATTGCGCAATCCCTTAGGGAATTGCTACTGCATGGAGGTATGAGATGTTGGCCTAAATGTGTTGTAGAGAGATGCTGAATGTGGCACCAATGCTTGATGATGTATGATAGCTCAAAGAAACCTTCCCAGAGTAGGCACTCGAAGTCCCCTGTGGGTAAGGGTGGGATTTCCGCTTGGAAACACCCGTGTGCTAAACAACACTCCAAACTTAGCTAAACAACTTAAGCATGCATAGAAATGTCAAATGAAAAATCTAGATCTAAACAAATAAGAAATAATAATTTAAAGCCTTCCTTCTATTGCTGCCTTCATCTCCCTTATATGTTTTGTGAGCCTTCCATAAACCTAGCCCACTTCATAACTATGCTGCACATGTGGCCACTAGCCTCCATGAAGACTGTGATGTCTCTCCATGTTCTCCACCATATCTGCATTTAATTCGCACTCTCTCCATCATGTGTGCATTAGATGCATCATTTCCTCCAATATTTCACCATTAGTGCTCTATTATCTTACTTTTAATGCACCATGATCTCATTTGACTTCCTCCATGATCTCCATGATCTATCATTAATGTGGCATAATCTCCACTTTTCCTTCATTTAAGAACTACTCCACTACTCCATAATGCATATCTACCTATAAATTATCCATAAGCACACAAAAAAAGTGGATTTTATTCATCTATGGGGTTTATGGGTCCCTCCACCCTCTTATCTACTAAAATAATTAAGAAAATTAAGAACTCTAACATTCCAATTAACTGGTGGAAAATTGGGAATACTACAGTCATCCCTGCAAAAGTGTTGCTTGCCCTCAAGCAACTAAAAAAGTGGATGCTACAACAATCCATCTCCCTCCAAATGGAATCCTCATATGGAAGGCCTACCCATTTTCTCCAATGTGTTATGCATGCCCAACTCAAAATCTTCCTCTCTAGAATGTCTAGAATGGCCTCCAACTGAAAAGTTAGATGCCTCTGCTCATAAATGAGTCTCCAAGTGGAAACCGTATGCTGTCCAAGATCCTCCTCTATGCATGATATACATAAAGTGAAGTGGTCTCTTCCCAAAGTGGAAAGTCTCTTATCATAGACTATCTCTCCATCCCATGTTACATGAAGTAGATTGTATCTCTCGATGCTTCCCTCCTTAGCCCTATTGGCCTTGTTGGATCCATGCATCATCCCAACAATGTGAAAAATAAGAAGTAGAGACATATGGATGAACATGGACAATGTCAAACCATACTCTCCCGATAACAACCATCACAGCAAGGCCTTCTTCTACCATGCCAAATCATCATAAAACCGAGTAAGAGAGCCATACTCTCTCAATAGAAGCCACAGCAACAATGCCTCTTGAAGCCATGCCATATTAGCATTAATATAAGTATGAGAGCCATACTCTCTCAAGAGAATCCACCACAGCAATGCCTCTTGCTGCCTCATCACATCATCATCATACCAAGTACAATGACCATAATATCCCAATAGAAGCCAATGCAGTAAGGCCTCTTGTTGCCATCCTATATCATCATCATGAAATGTATGGGGAAAATTCAGCCCATACTCTCCCAGTGGTAACCAAAGCAACAAGGATTCTTTTTGACACCTTACATCATCATGATGCAAGTCATGGAGAAACACCATACTTATTGACATGTGGGATGTCATATCAGAACAATACAAACAAGCTCCCTGCTACCACATCATGTGAGAGTTATGCCATGTCCCAAACCCAAGTACATACATTAACATAAGATATATCCCAAACAAAAGTGCATCTATGGACATGAGACATATCCCAAACAAAAGTAAATACATGGACATAAGATATATCATGTGATGGCCAAACTCTCTTAGCAATAACCAGCACAACCATGTCTCTTGTTGTTGCATAACATCAGTGACATCCATGGCATGGGCCACACAAATGTGAGATTTTTGGTAGTGACCATACTCACCCAAAAGCAACCAGCGCAACCATGATTCTTGCTTCCATGTATCATAGATATGCAAGAAGGTTGGCACCCCTTGCTCCTCATCCAGACCCATTCATCCCAATGTGGATGATGAATCATACCATGCTCAATATTGGTATCCACGCAATGTAGAATACCATTCTCCTCCAATTGATAATATTTTCACTCCATGAAATGTTGAAGTGCACCTCCTTTGAGGTCTCTCCATGAGATCCTCTCATCAATGGCCCAATAGAACCCATAGGTTCCATGTATGTTGTAGGTATAAATTCCTCTTTGATTTGTGAGGTGCTCATCAAGGAAACTTCATCTTGATAATGAAGAATGATCTCCATCATAAGATTTCTACCATCTATCGTCTATCCTTCTAGTGCTTCATGAGTGAAGCTACCTTCAGAATGCTCCAATAATAATGGGGCCCTCATCTCATCATTGTTGCTCAGTGATAGCGTCGTAGATCTACATGGTGATACATTTGTTGTCTCCTGGTGATACACAATGTTGAATTCATAGTCCAACATTGTACTAAATAGGACTGTGCTCTTCCCATCCTATGCAATTCCACATTTTAACACAAAGTGTTGGGTGTAGCTCAACCATGATAAATTGGGATAGCTATACATATTCTCCTTGATCAAATCAAGGGTTCTTTGTGTAGTGATAATTTTCTGCTCCAAATCAGCAAGGTAATCTAATCCTTGGCTATGCAATTGCCATGAAGGCATGGTCTCACAAATATCAATATGAGGTATTGAAATAATATGAGATGAAATTTTTTGCAAACCTTGGATAAGCTAAATCTTGGGAACATCTTGCATACCTACAAGAGTTCCTCCAACTGGTGCAATGACCTCTCCAATTGCTGGTAATGATGATGGACACATATCTTCTACTGTACCAGCAGTAGTATCTGCCTCCTCCTCCTCATGAATCTCATGAATCATACATGGGGTTCCCAATGTCAAGATATAAATACCATCTTGCAAAGATGCAAGTGCTCCTTCTCCTGATGTAAGTAATTCTACAGCTGGTGGTGGTGGTAGAGGCTCCTCTTCCAGAGTGATAATGAGGACATCTTCGTTGGGCTCTTCATGTACTCTCTCATCAATGATGGGAGATGTCTCTATGGGAAGTGTCTCTGGTTTCTTTCTACCAAACTTCTTCTTCAGTCTTTGCATGAAATATTCATAAGCAGACACTTTGGAATGTGACAAATCACTGAACCACTAATATTTTGCTTCACCCTCAAGGTGCAGTGCTGCAATCTCAACATCCTTTATTTCTGCTATTGGGTATAGTTGAAAGAATGTAGCTAACTCTTCCCTCCAAGCATTCAATGTGCTTGTGGATGATCCATCAAATGTAGGCAAGAAGAATCTATGCCTCTTTCTTCTATTGCTACAGGATCTCCTTTCATATTTGAGTTGTAGGAACTATTGGAGAGTTAGATTCTCCCTGAGTGCTCTAGGCTGTGATTTGTACTCGGAATATATTTATATGGGTCTCATACCCCAAGTATCCTTCATATTCACACCATTCCCCTTACCTTCTCAAAGAAAGTGGACCTAGTAGAATGATGTGGAGCTCTTTGCCACTCCGGTTGTTTTTGCTGCTGGTAGGAAGTGCTTGGACCTTCCTCTTTCTGAACTCTTCTTGGTTCCCCCTTTTGATTTTCTCTCTTCATTTGATTGACCTCCTTGAAGAGATATTGCATAGATCTAAAGAGAAGTGATGCAAAACTGAAACCCTCCTTCATTGTAGATATCTACTATTTGTTTCTTCTTTTTATGTTAAAGATGAAGTACCCACAAGCTTAGCCAAAGATCATGCTCTGATACCACTATAATATCCCAAAAGGTAGAGTGTAGTAATAAAAAAACACAATATTTGAACTGCAACAATGTAAACATATAATCTAAATACACCATAAAGATGTACAGAATAGCTGAGCCATTTTATTATATAGGAGGTGGAATACAAGTACAACAGTGCTCAAAATATGAGACACTCAAACCAAACAAGTGGCCTAGAATGACCATGAAGTGTTCCCACAAGAGGGACTGCGTAACTGTTGTACTGATGGAAGGAATACTGTGTTGTCCCTGCTGCAAATGTAGGGACTGCAACTGCTGGAAAAATATAACAATGTAGATCTGGCAGTTTCGGAGCTCATATGATGTTGGGATTTTAGATCTGGGATCTATGATGAATACCCAAGATAACGTAGAAAGGATTTCCAGATCTGACAATCTTGGAAAAATCACCCTCCTAGGCCTACGACTATATGACTATTGGGTATGCAGATCTGAATCATGACCTGAATAATAGATGGCTGCAATGTTATACAATCAACTCAGTGCTTGAATGATCCATTCAATAGATCCTCAAGATAGAAGCTCAAGATATAGCTCCTCCTTCCTCCTCCACTGATTGCAGCTGTTGAATACACAACAACTAAGTAAGACTGTGTTGTCAAGGAGGGAGTGTTGATTTTGGAAAACTAGGTCCAAACTCCATGCTGTGATGCTCAGATGAAGATGCCAATATTTTTATTGGATTCCTATTTCGGAGAGATGCAAGACCAATCTAGAGATCATCTTGATCCAATGAGAAGAACATTTATTTTGAATTAATTCCACTTATGGGCAAGGTCGGCCATAATTGTAATGTAGGCTTGAAGCCCCAACAGATGTGTCACACACCCTCACTGATGGATATATATAGGTCAACGTTGGAGCTCATTTTCACCATCACTCATCACACATTCTCTCTCATCATCTTGGAGGCTCTTCTTCTCTCACACGTGGGAAAACACAGCAAGCGTTTTTCTGTTCTGACCTAGGGTTTCACCGCAGCTTTTGACTATCATTGACTTTGGTCAATGCATGGTCAACTTGACCTCAAACTCTCCATAAATTCTGATTTCTGCAGTCCACATTTTATGGCACAAAAACCGAGGCTAGACGTTGACTTTGACTTGGATGCGTTGACTTTTTGCTACTGTTGTTTTGAGATGACCGTTGAATGGACAATGCTGACTTTTGTTGACTTTGGGTTGACTGTTGTAGAGCTGTCCGAGAGGGTTGTGTGACACATTCGGGTTGACTAACAGTGTAGAGAATTTGCTAGTTGAGGCATCCTGTTGACCACTGTAACGCACCACAACACATATATTTTTCTGATCATGTTAAGTGTATTTTTGGCTTATCTTTCATCGATCTATTAGTATGCTCTATCAGCATCTTACTTTATTTTTTATGTGATTGTTGTTTGATATTGGGTATAAAAGTAAATTTTCATCAAGCATATAACATCTACAAAAATTTACATGGTATCAGAGCTAAGGTGAAGACAAATCCCAAGTTTGTATTAAGAGCAATCATCGAAGAAGGAACATTGGTCAAGGACATGATAAACCATGGGCTAAGATACACTGCCAGGAACGTGACACTCAATAGATATATTGATGCCGATTGGGCTGGTAGTGTGGTGGATCGCAAGAGCACATGTAGATGCTGCTTCACACTTGGGTCTGCTTCAATATCGTAGATGAGCAGGAAGTATAATTCAGTAGCTTTGAGCACCGCTGAGGTCGAATACATTGTAGTGAGTATGGCCTATTGTGAAGCAGTTTGGTTGCGAAAGCTCTTCAGTGAGTTTTTCGGGCATGTGCTAGAGACCACCGTTATCCTTTGTGATAACCAGAGTGGGATTCGTTTGTCAAAGAATCCCGTGTTCCACGATCAATCCAAGCATATTGATATCAAGTACCACTTTATCTGGGATATGGTATAGCGAGGCACCGTAAGGCTCGATCATGTAGGAACTGATGAGCAGGTCGTGAATATTATCACAAAGCCCTTGGTGAAGGTCAAGTTCCTAAGCTTCCGTGAGAATCTTGGTATCATGGAATGACCCTATTATGAGGGTCCTGTTGGACGATGAGCTCTGGGAGCTCCACGGGGCTTTGGGGATAGCTTGTTGGAGCTATAAGCAACCACATGGCTAGGCTTGCCAAACCTTGTTGGTATGCTTCTGCTCCACCATTATGATATTGAGTTGGTTCACCTCTCTTTGATCTATGCCCCATATGCATCCTACCCATGGAGTCCCGGACTCATAGGAAGTACCTCTCATTTGGCCAATGAGGTGGGAAAAGCTAGAGACCAGTAGAAAAGACTGTCGGAGATTGTCGTATTCTCTATGTCTAGTATGACACGTCTCCAACCACTTGATCTGGGATCAAGTCTAGTGAGGTTTCGGACCTCCAACTAACTTCGGGGCAGTTAAACCAACTTCGGGTTGGTATGTGAATCCTTTGAGTCCTATAAAGGTTTCAGACCTCTGAGTTGATTTTGTCAGTTGAGAGTGATGTCTTTGCGACTCACATTTTTGTTCTGAAATAAAGAAGCCAACAAAGCAAGTTACGGCGGGATATCACACGATGTGTGGATGGCACAGGTGGATGGAGTTCTCCCTATTTGAGAGGGAGTGTTAATTTTGGACAACTAGGTACAAAATCCATGTTGTATTGCTCAGATGAAGATGCCAATATTTTTATTGGATTCATCTTTTGGAGAGGTGCAAGATCGATCTAAATATCATCTTGATCCGATGAGTAGAACATTTATTTTGAATTAATTCCATTTATGTGCAAGGTCAGCCAAAATTGTAATGTAGGCTTGAAGCCCCAACAAATGTGTCACACACCCTCACTGATGGATATATAGGTCAATGTTGGAGATCATTTTCACCATCACTCATCACACATTCTCTCTCATCATCTGATTGGTTCGATCATCATCTTGGAGGCTCTTCTTCTCTCACACATGGGAAAACATAGCAAGGGTTTTTCTGTTCTGACCTAGGGTTTCACCACAGCTTTTGACCAGCATTGAATTTTGTTAACTCATGGTCAAATTGACCTCGAACTCTCCATAAAATCTGATTTCTGCAGTTTACATTTTTTGGCACAAAAATCGAGGCTCGACGTTGACTTTAACTTGGCTGTGTTGAATTTTTGCTGTTTTTGTTTTGCGTTGACCATTGACTGGACAACGTTGACTTTTGTTGAGTTTGGGTTGATTGTTGTAGAGCTGTCTGAGAGGGTTATGTGACATATTCTAGTTGGCTGACCATGTAGAGACTTTTCTGGTTAAAGCATCCCATTGACCGTTGTAACGCACCACAACACATATATTTTTATGATCAAGTTAAGTGTATTTTTGGCTTGTCTTCCGTCGATCTATTGGTATGTTCTATCAGCATTTTACTTTCTTGTTTATGTGATTTTTGTTTGATATTAGGTATAAAAGTAAATTTGCATCAAGCATAAAACATCTATGAAAATTTACAGGGAGGCTCTATAGCCTACTGCTAAATAATGCAAATCAGCTCAATAATTATGGAAATAGTTTGCCCAAAGTGAAGGAATGGTCCCTCACAGGATTTTTCAGCTGAAATACTGGAAACTTCCCTTCTCCAATAGATCTACAGAACTGGACTGCACAATCCCTTGGGAAATTGATGTTGCATTGAGATATGAAATGTTGGCTTGAATGCCAGATATGAATATGCTATTCCTGTAAGATTGATTTTGAAGCCCAAGGTGAAAGGATGAATTCTCCACTAATTTCCTAGCTGAAATGATAGAAACAACCTCCTCCTCTCAAACCCTCAAGCAAGAATGCATAATTCCTAAGACTGAATTTGTTGTAGAGAGGGGCTGAATGTGCCACCAATTCTTGATGATGTATGATAGCTCAAAGAAACCTTCCAGAGTAGGCACTCTAATTCCCCCATGGGGAAGGGTAGGATTTTCACTCGGAAACACCCGTGTACTAAACAACACTGCAGACTTAGCTAAACAACTTAAGCGTGCATAGAAATGTCAAATGAAAAATAGAGATCCAAATAGATCAGAAATAACAATATAAGGGCTTCCTTCTATTGCTGGCTTCATCTCCCTTATATGCTTTGTGAGCCTTCCATAGCCCTGACCCACCTCACAATTGCGCTGCACATGTGGCCACTAGCCTCCATGAAGGCCACATTGTCTCTCTATGTTCTCCACCATCTCTGCATTTAATACCCACTCTCTCCATCATGTGTGCATTAGATGCATCACTTCCTCCACTATTTCACCATTAGTGCTCTATGATCTTAATTTTAATGCACCATGATATCATTTTACTTCCTCCATGATCTCTATGATCTATCATTAATGTGGCATAATCTCTGCTCTTCCTTCATTTAAGAAGCTGCTCCACTACTCCATAATGCAGAGTTACCTCTAAATTATCCACATACACACATAAAAATTAGATTTTATTCATCTATGGGGTTTATGGGTCCCTCCACCCTCTTATTTAGTTAATTAATTAAGAAAATTAAGAACTCTAATATTCCAATTAACTGGTGGAAAATTGGGAATATTACAAGCTTCCATGATTTGTGTCAAACAACCAATGCATTAGTAGATCAATTGTCTGACCTGAGGACATACTTCAAAGATATCGAGGAGAATTTTGCGGGCCACATAACATGCCAAGAAAAAACCGACGAGAATTTAGCCTATATCCCAAGGATAGAGAAATCATAAAAAAAAAAAGCTTTCAGAGAATGGAAAATCGTCCTCAAGCACTTAGAAACAACAATATTCAATGCAAGGAAATCTCGAATGACCTCATTGAATCTATCAATGATAATTTAATGCAGGAAAATTAATTTCAGACTCCCCTGAAGGAATATTTACTGATATCAAATTTTTGACCAAGACATGGTGGGAATTATCAAAGAAAAAGGGTGAGAACATTAAAAAGTTATCAAATATTGACTTAGAATTCCATTAGAATTTCTTAGTTAAACCACATAGTCAATGGTTAATGCTAAGATTCTTATCTATCACAACCACTCATATTCTTCCAACGATTAGGGATGCTATATTTAATGGTCAAATGTGGATACAACCACTGTATCCACCTACATTAAAGCCTATGACAGATATATATGAACTACACAAATGTATGGGAGGGAAATCTTCATCACAGTCTTAGTTGAGTTGTTGTAACAAGATCTAAATTTTTTTTATTGTTTTTATTTCAAGCGTTGTTTGTTAAAACCACTTCAGACTTTTATTCTGCTTTGATTTATTTGTATTTAATTAGAAACTATAAATCCACTTCATTTCGAATGGAGAAAGGGTTCTGAATTTTAGAAAGGAAGCTTTTGTGTGCACTACTTTAACTCAAGTTATCTTAATAGAAGGTTGAACCACTACTATTTTCTCATTAGCATAGTTACAATATATCGGGTAGTATTATCTATTTTTTTTTTCCTTTGCTTACGAGTTAAATGGTGATTTGATTTAGGTTTATCATATATGTGTTGCAATAAGTCATACATCTTTCACTATTGTTATGTGTGATTGAAATAATATGGTATATGTATGTTGGCTTGAGGGGTTCTGACCCAGGTTCAGAGTTATTATAAGAATCAAACCTCCATCCATCAGTCTTTTTCTAGTGATCACATACAATTAAAAAAAAAGGTTGGGGAAACAAGATTGGGGGATAGGGAACCAAGTTTCTGCACCCTGAGGGAGCTTTTGATGTGGTATATATAATCAGATGTACTGTAGATAATATAACTAGTTTGTGTAGCCATGGTTAATAGTAACAAATCTAACCCCTTTAAATATTGTCACAGAATGCTACAATATATTTCGTGCATAGTAGCTAAGTGTACTTCATTCAGGTCTATTTATCTAACATAAACTAATTCTCGCGCATATATGCAATGAACCAATTACAGAAGTAAATACACACAACATAACATATTCAGATCTACAAAAAATAACAGATAAGCAAGACAATAAATCACATAAGAACATGAGTTCGCCAAAAATGCCTTATTTATTAAGAGATTTTCAATTCAGTACAATCTATCTTCTACACACACAAAAGCAGAGTCTACACACAGCTCAGGACATAGGTCTCTGCGCACACAGCCAGCAGGAGCCTTTCTACACAAAAAAAAGCCTATACTAACAAACAAAAATAATCAATATTTCATTCATTCATGTCTTCATTCATATCTCTCCTCGATCGACTCTTACATATTTATATTATCAAAATGCACACATACCATGGTCTCTAACCATGGTTTGAGACACATGGTTTTACCCTTTACAATAATTAATGGAATTTTACCTGACCCATGGCCCCTTTGACCATTTGCGCACAATGCGTACAACCAAAATTAGACAAAATTATCCCAAAAAAGTACCCTAGGGGGCCTCGCTCCAACATGCCCCCAATGCAATCTCGTGACTCGTCCCGATTCACTCCGGGGTGGTCACCTTCATCTTCGCCTTCAATGGTTTTACAGAGCTCTTGAGTGGCACTATGACTTCACTGCTCTACACTTCATCCACCAACTTGGCTGTCGTTGGCCCCTCAGCTGCCAGGCTGAGTCTACTACAGGATTTTGAGGGCGTTGTCGAGGTTTTGTGACAGCTGCAGGGCTTCCTCGCCCCAAGGTTGCATCCATGTCTCTAGTAGCTACTCTCGGTGGTGTAGGTCCTCAATATCCATCTAAATGGCCTTGCCTTCATGAATTATTGCAAGCCTCTACACTATCACAAAGGTTGGCACCGCCATTCTGATCTCTGTAAACTGATTCTCTTTAATTATGAGTTCATTCCTTATCTTCTAGACCATTGGGTTGTTCTGAACAGAAGTCCAAACACCCATGGCCTCATCCAAGAGTGTACCACATTCTGCAACTACTGCTGCTACACTATTAGTTGTTGCCTTTACTTTAGTTATGCTCAGACCTTCGGTGGTGTCTCTGTTTGTAGCTTCAATTCCAGCTCGGCTATCTGCTGCTCAAACTCTACACACACGGTCTGGATTTTGGTGCGCGATGATTTTAGCACAGTGACCGAGATTTCTAGATTTGTTGTTGGTGCGGCTGAGGCAGGGACAATGACCTTTGGCAGGTCACATCACAAATGATCAATCATTCCTTCTAACATGGTGTGTTGATCCTCAACTACTCGCCACGCCTCCTTTTCATTCTCCTACTCCTTCTGCAGCATTTCTACTTGTTGTTGAGACTTAGTGGTGACTTGGAAGGCATGGGCATCTCAGTATTTCAATTCATCCACGATCATGGTGTGGATAGCATGGATTTTTCCTCCAGGTAGCATCGCCAGTTCGATGCTGACCTCTGCACAGGCTTGCATAGTAGTGTGTAAAGCAGGCGACTCGACTGTAATGGCAGGTCCCGAAAACTAAATCATTCAGTTGTCTAAGGGGGATGGCAGCACCGTGCTAATGGCATATGTGCTCGTTTGACTGATGCTAGATGTCGACACACTCGATTGCTGCAGGATTTCTTGTTTCACACTCTCTTGAATTGTGCTATCTTGCATATTTTAGCTTGTGAAGGCCCTACTGTACACCCTCGAGAACTAATTTTTATTGTGCTTCCATATCACTCCAAATGTCCTTCGTGGTAGTCTTTACCGTGTTCTCAATCTCGTTGAGATCATCTTCTATGAGGGTGAGGTATTCTATTCCCTCTTGCTTGGACCCCTTCCTGTTTTTGCGTGGGCCCGAGGATGCTTGAGAACCATGCTTAGTTCCTTTCACTGTTTGCATTGTAGGGGCCTCAGTACCATCAAGATATTTCTCTTCTACTTCCTTCTCTAAATTAATTGTTTCTCCTGACATGGTAGGCTTGTGTTCTATCTTTGTATCATTTCCTTTCCCCTGAGTGTCCTTGGTTGTGTGCAGCTTTCTCGGAGCCTTCAGCACAAATGAAGAGGCACCCCTAGTGGTATGCGACTCTAACCATGTAGTTAACCATTCTGGTGTGATGCACACTATGTCATCCTCCGTGACCAGGTATGGAAGTTCATACCAAATTCCTTCCACAACGCCTTTCCCGCGGATGTGCATGTTATGAGCCATAACTTTAAAATATGTTATTTTCTTGTATTTTTCATAGAGGGTTGGAAAAAACCATGATTTTGACTGAATTTCATGGAATAATGCATCTTGTTCTCTATGATTCTGGAGCGGATCTTAGAGTTCCATAAGGTGGCGTAACACGCGGCTTCGCAGAGATCTAGCACAATGTCAGATAAATGGGTCTCCTGTGGCATCTTCCACCCAATTAGTGTGATGAGGAGCAACAAACAAGCATAATAAATATTCTTGCCTTTTTCCTAGACTTCGTGCACATTGGCTAAAAATTTGGCATAGAGGTATTGGGACCAGTTAAATTGCACGCCCTTCTCACATTGCCCCACTAGCGCAATGACATGGGCCATAAATTTCCTCAGCCAACACTTCCACATCACCTTGCACACGAGGATCAATGTGCCAATCTGGATTGCTGGATCATTAATTTCATGAACCAGGAAACTCTAGGTATTGCGCGAGACCGTGTACTTCTCCTTGAAATCCTCAACCACTTTGCACTCTTGGATTTTTCCTCCAAAATCCGTCGCATGGTCCTCCCCCTGGTCGAGCAAGTTTTTGATCCAATCAATCAACACAACATCAATGGGAATCGACCCTCCTATCCATAGGCAGTCTTCATGCACAAGTGTGAGCAGTTGTCACACACATATGTCATTGATTGGGCTACGCCCGAAGTGAGGAATGTGCAGAAGGTCAAGCAACCCTGATTTCTATAGGCCCAACGCCCAGGACTTCGACTCAACCATTACCACCCCACCATCATATGGTATCTTTTACAGGTACATGGTGGGCATAAGCTATGAGAATTTATCTTGGCCTTCTAGGTCCTAATATTCCATCTTCAATAGAGGGATGTTTGCAAACATATCACCTTCAATGAGCACGTTTTCTAGGAGCAGTGGCATGTTAATGTATGGCCACACCTTGCCTAAATTCTTTGGGGCCTTGACTGAGTATTTGTGCGACGCTACATACGTAGGAAACTACAAGACAATATCGACTACTTCCATGACATCCTCCTCCATGATGGTTTTGAGTAATTCAGCCATAGGTTTCTTCTAGCGCTCAACAATGGTTTATAGAGGCTTCAAGGTCTTTTGGTGTGGTGAATTTCAGGACCCCGAGGACTTACCCTTCTTAGATTGGACTGATGCAGGGGTCTCAATGGCCTACATAGGGGTCTCCTTGGCCAGTGTTGCAGAAGGGGTGGGCTTAGTGGTAGTCATACTTGGCAGAATGAGATAACCCAAAAATTGGTGGCGCAACTCCTCCTCAAATATCAGATCAAGGCCAGACTTAAGCTTTAGAAAATACACAGAGAGTAGAGGGAACAAATTGCATAGAAATAAAAGGGAACTAATGCAACCCTTATGGTCACATTTATAATGTAGGTGTGTCTTAAATGGTCTTCTGCTCATTAATGTAACCCTATAAATGCTAAAACGATTCCAAATCTAGCATAATTTCCTTATTAAATGCAGTTATTCGCTCCTCGAAATGGTAAGAATGTTGTCTTGTCTAGATTTACTATTCCAATGACTATATTTTGGCACCTCAGCGACCATGTCAACCTTCTCCCGCAGCTACTGCGCGCGCAATGCACCTGTTTGTGCATCCACCCTCCTTGTTGAGTAGACCCATACTTCTAGCCATATAGTCATTTAGTGCGCACAGGGAGAGGGTTATCCTTGTATGGTTTCAATCAACTTCTATTGATATAACCAGGAAGTTCTTCTCTGCGTAATGTGGCTAGGCGTACCACACCTCCTTTTTTTATTTCTTTGACAATATACAGTCTAAGCCAATGTATTTTGAACTTACGTGGGTGGCTCGCAAACTTGATTTCATATAGAAAACCAGAGCCTCTTCTTTAAAGACCTTATGTCTAATTTTCGTATCATGCCAAGAATTTTTGCGTGCCTTTTTCACTTGTTGATTGTCTTCACTGAGGGCTGCACCACTCCTAGTAATTATATTCACACTTGGTTCTTCTTCGCACAGCTCAGCTCTTACCATCTAAATATTTTGAGTGGGGGTCTGTGTTTTCTTTTCCTGGATTTTTTCAATCAAGACATGGAAATATTCAATAACATGATCAAATTTTCTACAATACCTGCACAATTGTTGTGATGGGTTTGGACATTCACGCACATAATGACCCACATCTCCACAATTATAGCAGATGAGTTGCCCCCTTCCTCGACCAACTCCTCCTGCTCTTCTTTGTCCTCTGCTTTGGAATCCACCATGCCGATACAGGGATGCAAGTGAGGTTGGTTCAACATGCACCCTATATAGGTAAGCTCATCAATCATCAAATTGAAGTTGCGAAAATGCTACTCGTCATGTCCCACCAATGAGAAAAATTTGCAGAAAGGTTGCTTAAGCTCAGGGATATATTTACCAATCCTCAGGTAGAATTTTGTTGTGTAGAAGTTGTTACCCATTGCCTGAAAAATATCACACCATAACGTGGGATTTCCACTTGGTACTGTTGCGCTCTTCAACGGGCTTGGTCCTCCGGTTGTCAAATAGTTATTGAATATGGGGCACTAATCCTTGTGATTCTTGACAACTTTACATCGTATAAACCATACATCTTTGCATGCCTCCTTTTCATTATCCTTTCGTAGAATATGTATTTCTTAGTGAATTTCCTCCAACTGGGTTTGGATCTACTGGGTCCCGATCTGTGCAGCTGGTACCAGTGAATATTCTAGCTTCATTGTGATCTCGACAGCTTCGGCCTGTGTGGAAATCTTCTATTGACTTAAGGGTGGTGCAGATGTGGTAGAAGCATGGAAATGAACCACTCTTTGTGTTGTGTGTCATCAATAGTAAATCATCCATCTATGATTGTGTGCTTCAACCGTTGATCCGCATCCCACACGGATTCATTCAATTCTTGGTGAATCTCCTTCAACTCAGTTACACATTGAGAAAACGATTTCGGCTTCTTGAATTGTTCCTTCAATACGGCCTTCAGATTATCAATAGTTTCATTAGGGTTTTTTGCCACATACCTTATGTACCAATCCAATGTGTGGTCTTGAAAATAAGTGACCAACTGTGCTTTCTTAATATCCTCATTATTAACCTGATGCATTGTCCATACAACGTCAGTAACAAACCAGAATTGGTCTGTTTCTTCGTTCCCGATACCACAGAAAGTGGGTAACTTCATGGAGGCGGACATCTTAGCATCTGGTGGTGGAGATGGAGGTGGAGTGGATGTCTTGTTAGAGTGAGATAAGTTTGGGAGTGGAGTATATGGGATCTAAACTATGGCCAATGACGCAAGACTATCTTGATCTTGCAATTCCTCTTCTTCAGAGTCCACAGATTCACCAGAGCTATTGTTTTCAGACTCTTCAACATTGTCAAATTTACCTTTGAGAGGGCTATAAACAAAACCTTCTTATATATCTACTTTGTAAGTTCTTCCACTACGCGTAGTTGGGCCTCTATGGGACATTCACTCAGTATGGCTGCACAAAGTACCATGTTCACACAATAGCATTTTAATCCACATCTTCAGGGAGTACATGAACTTACCTCTAAGGCCCTTGAAAAACCTTCGTTCAACTTCAGAATATGATACAAATTTATCAATAGCGAATTCAGTCACAAATCCTCCCAAAACACTATCGATCCAATGATCTACCGTGTGGGTGATCTTGTTGTTAGTTTTCTCTAGTTGTTGTACCAACTCCGAGGTCCACTGAGTGATCACGTAGTCCTTTGCACAGGCCTAGAATTCAAAAAGCTGAGACAACCACTCATGCAACTTGGTTGCAAAGGAAGCAAAGAAAATTTCATGGACCTCTGTGTAGATATACCTTTGTGCCCAATATTCGACAGACAATTTAGATCTTCTGTTTTCTTGGATCGCAAATTCACGTATCTTCTTATCGAGCCAATCTTGAAATTTGTTCTTTCTCAGGTGCCAATACATCAAATCTCCCTCAAAATCATCCTGGTCCTGACAACAAAACCACTTGTTGGCTTGAGGGGTCCTGACCCAGGTTCGGATTTATCGCACAACCAACAAAACCCTCCAACTACTAGCCCTTTCGACAGTGATATGCTTGCACAGACCAAAGTCTCACCCAAAGCAGTATGAGGGGTGTTGGAACCAAGTTTCTGCACCCTGAGGGAGCATTTGACGTGGTACATCTAATCAGACTTACTATAGATAATATAATAGATTTGTACAACCACGGTTAATGGTAACAAATCTAACCCCTTCACAGATTGTCCCGTAATTCTACAATATATTTCTCACACAATAGCTAAGTGTACTTCATTCAGATCTATTATCTAACATCAACTAATTCTCGCGCATAGATGCAATGAACTAATTACATAATTAAATACACAAAACATAACATATTCATATCTACATAAGAATAAGAATATGGGTTCGCCAAAAATGACTTCTTTATTAAGAGATTTTCAATTCAGTACAATCTATCTTCTGCACACACATCAACGGAGTCTGCACACAACTCAGGACTTAGGTCTCCATGCACACAATTAGCAGGAGCCTTTCTACCTAGAGAAAAACCCACACTAAAAAACAAAACTAATAAATATTTCATTCATTCATTCATGTCTTCATTCATATCTCTCCTCGCTCGACTCTTAAATATTTATATTATCAAAACGTGAACATACCATGGTCTCTAACCATGGTTTGAGGATCATGGTTTTACCCTTTACCCTTTACAATAATTAAGGAACTTTGACCTGCCTTGAAGCCCCTTTGACCATCTGCACGCAATGCGTACAACAAAACTTAAACAAAAATTAGACAAAATTATCTCAAAAAAGTATCGCAAGGGGTCTCACTCCAACAATGTACAAACAACGAAATCATATATATGTGATAAATTTTATCAGCAAATTTAATTAACAAATTAATTAAATTTAGCTATCATTAACTCTTTTAACTTCATAATCGTTTGATAATATACATTGTCATATTGCTTATGAGATTATATTTAGATCACATATGTATTTATAAGCTTTCTCAGGATAGATATTAGTTTTAAGTATTCATTATGTTTCGAGTCTTAATTAAATTTAAACCATTATAAACACATTTCGTTATTTTATAGTTTTATTTTAATGGGAAAATCATCCCAAAATTCCAGTCGGAGCCACCAATCCAAATGGAAAAGGATCTTCTCTAAGGTCCCAACTGGGTTGTTTTCCCCAATGTTGAGGCATACATTCCGAGCCACCAAAAATACCATGCTATTTGTTATTCACACATGAATAATGTGAAGAATATCGAAACACATGCTTTCACATGAGAGTGAATCATATATATATATATATATATATATATATATATATATGATTCACTCTCATGTGAAAGCATGTGTTTCGATATTCTTCACATTATTCATGTGTGAATAACAAATAGCATGGTATTTTTGGTGGCTCGGAATGTATGCCTCAACATTGGGGAAAACAACCCAGTTGGGACCTTAGAGATAGATATATAGATATAGATATTGTAATCTTGTCCTTTTTTCATTAAATTAACAACAAGTTACAACCTGTTTTGAATATTGTTAGGTGGCCTCAACTTGCCCTGAGGGAAACCAAGTATTTTGGCCACCTAACAACATGGTATGCCATCCAAAAACAATAAGTTTTAAATCTTTATGTCCATGCTATATATGACTGTATGTATTTGCATATCCTGCCATCTACTTTATGAGTGGCATCATTGTTTATACAATGAAAATTAAAAGCTATACACATACTTGTAAATAGTAATTAAAAAAACTACAAAAAGACATCAGAATAGCTAATTTGCTTCCTCCGTAGAAGCAGATTCCACTGATGTCGGGTCATTTTAATTAGACCCTGGGAGTTCTGTATGAGCAAGGATGCAAGGTAGGTGGTTTTCAATGTGCCAAAGGCACCCCTCTTGCTTCTAAATCTAGAACTGGAGTTTATGGAAATCTTAATTGGAGTTCGGGTAATCCTGCATTGTTGTGGCCATGCTCACAAAAATATGCTCCAGGGCCTTGCCCAATATCCCTTTCATATACCATTACAGAAAAAGGGCTTGTTTAAACTATGTTACACTACCTCGAGTATGCCCAGGATCGCGCACTAAGGTTCGCCAATCCTCTACGTTAATCTCCATTGAGCCTACCTAGTGGTTTAGATCCGCCTCCCATTCCTCAATAAATTTTCTTATTTCCTCGGCTGCGATTTTGTGATAGGAGTCCACAACATCAT
Source organism: Pinus albicaulis (assembly GCA_034641835.2). NCBI lineage: Eukaryota > Viridiplantae > Streptophyta > Pinopsida > Pinales > Pinaceae > Pinus > Pinus albicaulis. The sequence continues at coordinate 1,040,605,049 of CM076581.1, forward strand.
TGATGATGCTCGCATGAGACTTTTTGCGTCTTGGTTTCCCACCAAATGAACTGAGTTGTCCCACTACTTTCTTTCCTTTACTCTTCCTGTCGCAACCCCTCGGGGCAGGGATTTGGGTTCTAGATGCCGCATGAGGCATGGATATAGTATCGCTGGATGGGCGGATTTTATATGACTGAGTACTCGCAAGTGGTAGACCTATCCCAAAGTAGCTCGTCTTTCGGGACCTGTTACCAACTTTCCCACCTGCCTAGAGATCAACAGAAAAACATAATTCCAAAACAAGGGTCTGAACAAGCTTCATTTCTTCACAAAAATTTTAATAGTGTTCCCCGATACGAACAAGGGGTCCATCTCCATACACCAAGAACAACAATTATCATGCACCAGACTTTCAATATAGACCCTATTATCACTCCACCGGATCTCTGAAGGCTGAGAAGGAGACCAGCAAAGGTAACCACAAACCGCTTTGACCTAGTAGCTAGCCATACTGCACAAGAGAGGGCTCTCTCCATGAGATCACAATCAAATTGACTGGATAATGAATATTTTAGGCTAGTTATAGTAAGCTCTAGGGTTTATTGATTTATTTTCGGTGTTAGATGGTGAGTTAGGTCTAGGAAAGACTAGGCCAGGGCACTGAAAATCAGACTTGCAGAGATCTAATGGGGCAAGGTAGGAACACACTTTAGCACTTTAGGGTATCTTGATGAGTGTAAGAGACTGCTAGGGTTTCAAAAAGAGCATGGAAACATGAATTCTTTTATATCATAAGAAATTGAAACACAACTGTGATAACTTCTCCAAAACAGAGCATCAAAATAATGAATTCTGCTTATCAAACTTAGAAATCAATCACATAAGACATGGGAATGAAAGATGGAAGGCAGAATAATTTCAAACATATGAAAACATAAGAATAAACACTGCTAAAACACATACCACATGAATCCCGCCAAAATAGCTGCAACTTTGTCTATTAGTTCCTCCCAAAATCACTGAATACACTAGTGTTCAAAGATCAATTCTACAACATCCAACCCTTGAAATGACAAAGGAAAAGAAAGATATAGACCAAAAAAGCTTCTGCCCACTCTCAGGGGTCTAATCCATGACTTGTGGAGTTTTTCCCCAAATTCCTCAACTAGAATCATAATGACTAGGGAGGTTAATAAACTCATCCCTATCTTTGATGAAACTGATTCATTTGACCCAAAAATACAAATTCACTTCATGCATCTACCTCTAGTAACTATAAAATACATAATTACATTTACATCAGTAAAAATCCATGGATTCCATCAATCAACTGAGAAAAATTGAAATTTCTGAAGAAAACAGGGGACTGGAAAAGGCGCAACATGCCCCTGGGAAAAGCACAACATGAGATTCCAATTTATTTTTAACTGCCTTATTGAAGTCAAAATTGAGCCCAAGATAACTCATTGGAAATCTCTTCCTGTATAGTTGTCAGACATGTCTAAAGCAATGAAAATGATGGAGTTAAGCTTCTCGAAAGTGAAATATACCAAGACTGGTCAAAAAGCGCAACGTGAGGCTGAAAATACTGGTAGAAAGGTGTTTTTAGGTGGTTTTTGAGCTTTTCCACTTGTCAAAATCTTAGTTGTTGGAGTGCCAGTAGTCAAAATATGACGTAGAGGCCATTATCTATCCAAACCCACTGAGTTTTCATCATTTGGAGGCTCCCATAAAAATCACATTATGACCCACACTGCGCTTTTTGCAGGCTAACTGTGCAAAAAGCTTGTAAAATTTGACCAAAATGCCCAAAATACCAAAAAATTGCCCAAAAACTCTCAAAACTGTTGAATGAGGTCTTGATGAAGTGTGTCATGATACCAAGGAGGCATCAACAAGCAAGTCAAGTTTACCCTTCTCTTTTTGGTTGATTAGGGTTTCCTTGAGCTTATCCTGCAATTGTTTAACCTTGAGGTTGTTTCTGGTATGGTAGTGGTCAGCCATGTGCCTCAACATCTTATTATCCTTGTTGGCCTTGTGAAGGAGCTTCTCCATGTGTATGTTTACTCTATCAAGCCAAAATTCCATATTATCATTAATTTCCATGACAATCCTCTCCTTAAAGGTGAGTTCTTCTACAAGAAGTGCCTCCTGTTGTTTTTCATGCTCCAATGCTATTTTTAGGCCCCTTGTTTTTGGTCTTTTCTTAGTGGTCTGAGCCTCATCCTCATCAATATTATCATGTCCCATCATTTCTTTTTCTTTGACATCTTGTCTCTTAGCTTTCAACAAGTCCATTTCCAAGAGTACTTGATTTTCACTCAATTGTTTGCTTTCTTGCTCAAGGAAGGAGATAAAATACTGGGACCTTGCCAAATTATCTTGCAAATCTTTGATTTTGTAATATTTCTCTTTGATGACTAGGTTTAGGTTTTATTTTTCATCTTGGGCCTCCAAGTCCACCATCTCAATGTCATGGTGAAGGTATTCCTTCTCTTGGACAATTGACTCTTGCTGCTTATGATATCCCTGCTTTGATGATGTAGAAGGCAAGGCCCCTTCCACAATTTGTGGAGAAAACAATTGCCTATGTCCTCTCTAATAAGTTCTAACCTCTTTGTCCTTTTTAATCTTCTTGACTATAGCCTTTCTATATGACCTTGTTTCTTTTTGAGCAATTGATGCTGATGGTGGAATAGGTCTAGCAGGATGATTGGGCGCTAATGGGAAGACCTCTACCTCAATGAAAGTCTCCCATGCAATGTTCAACTGTTTGAGGTGATGAGGGACAATGATTTTAATGAGTAAATTATGGAAAAAATTGTTCATTTGAAGCTCATACTCTCCGTTTTGTACCTTGTAGGCCATATTGTCAATGCTCGGGTATAAATAATAAGGAACGTTGAGCAATTTCACCCTGGTAAAATGCATGAGTAGCCTGATGTGGTAGTTGTATAGCCTGGAGAATCTGCCCTCACAAGTGAAATATTTCATGATGATTTTCATGATGGGAGAAAACCTATTAGGCAGTTGACCAAAAGGGAATATTTTCTTGAAGTATGGTGCTTTGAGGTAGGGTTCATACAGTTGGGCATCCAAATCCTGAGTTTTGAACCACTTTTCACCTGCATTAGGTATCCCTATTTTTGTTGCAATAATGTATGAATAAATGGTGAATGTCACCCATGCAATGGTGGCTTGGTATTTTTTTAGGTTTTTGATGAATATCCTGGTCAAATTAGGATGGTTCTACACTCTTTGGACCATTTCACAAAACTCAAAACAACCTACATGCTGGAAAAATTTGACTGCTACGGGTGATCACATCAATTCCTTGGTGTCTGATGGCTCAAGCCTTAAGATTCTCCCTCCTTTTTTGTAGGTATTTTTCTCTTCTTCCATGGTGTTTCTCTCTTCCTCCATGATGTTCAATTTTCTTATAAACCCTAGGGGAGAAGGGGAAGGAAAAGGGAGTGGGATAATGGGGTCAGAGAGTTGAGATAGGTGTGGGAAAATTTAGGGAAGGGTGTAAGGGAGTTAGGAACCTTAGGGAAGTGACAGGGAGTTAAAATGACAAGGGGTATGGGGTAAGTACTTTTATTACAGGGATGTAGTCTAGCCGCCTAGAAAAGCGCAATGAAGGGGTATGGTTTTAGGGAATATGGTTTAGGAGTGGGGAATGAAGGGATGTGAGGGTTGTGGGGGATGATTTAGAGTGTGAGGGAGATAAAAGGGTCAATGGGAAAGCAAATTTATCTTGCAAACTTGAAAACTAGGGTTTAACTACTAAAACATAGCATGGAGGTCAATGGGAGGTTTTCACCGCAAAATTATGAAAATGAGCTACAAGGAGGGGTTTGCAAGATGCAACTTACTTGAAAATAGATGAAGAAACCTTTAGTTTCCCCTCATAGCCTTTGCAGATGAGTTTTATGGTTGTAGCTACTTCATTGAGAAAAGCGCAGCTAACTCTGCAAAAAGCGCAATGCCTTTGAAAAAAGTGCAGCAAGTGCAACAATGGGCCAGAAACTCAATTTATCGAAGCAAAAATTGGTTTTTTTAAGTGGGCAAGTTGAGAGCTCAATGCTGGAGAGTGAAAATGAATGACTTATGGTCTTTTAGGGTCTTGTAAACTTCGAGAAAAATCATTAAATGAACATTGACCCACATTTCCCTTTGTCAAAATCAACCTTTCATTTGCTTTTTACTTTTAATCTTGAACTTGATTTTTGAACTTTAAACTTTTGGTGGCTTTGGAACACTCAATTTCTTCTTGGAACCTTGAACATTTGCTAGTGGAACTTGAGAATTTGTAGTTACTTGGAACTCTGAAGTACTTATTACAAATTAGAAACATAAAATTACATTTTTCTTTGAAATCAAATTCATTGATGAAATTAGTTTATTGTCACTCCTTCACTTACTGGAATTTATGCAAGAAATGATGATTTGATGACCTTGGAACCCTAAATACCCAATGGAGACTCTAGACTGAATGAAATGATGATGAAAATGACTGTAATGATGATGACAACTAATGAATGATGGTACACTTAGCTGAGAGGTGAAATGAGCCAACAACTAGTAAAATTTTGGGAGTAAAATCAAACCTAGATCTACATCCAGTGACCAAATTTTTGCATGATGAATTAATGGAATGAAAAAAATTTGACAATGGGACCCTAACAAGACATGATAAGATTCCATTTGATTACTAGTGGCAGGATGCAAAAACTGACACTAACAGACCCTATAGGGATGTCGATCATCATGTCCTTCATTTTTGAAAAGCAGACTCGACACAGACAGACTCACAAGGGAAGGGTCGAAAGGTTTGCACCTATAGGGAATGATCCAGGGAATATTGGTAGCAGCATAACCCCCCCACACTGGCGTACATATCAACAACCCATCCCGACCTGACTCAAAATCCGAGAAGCCGTAAGCCTGAAACCACACAAGATTATCCCAGATCCATACTGGGTTCAACTAGGGAAAATTAGGAGCTATGGGGTCATTGACCATGATGATACCCTGGATTATTCCCCTTCGAGACAACCAAATGCCAAAAAAAACATAAACAAGAACATATCTTGGAAAATTTCCATAATTTATCCAGCAAACAGACACATGCATTGTCGAGACAGGATGCAAACCCTCTACCCCCCATGAATTCAGACCAGGCCAACCCATTTCTCTTACCCATGAGACTCACTTCATGGAGAAAAGGGAGAAGTATCAGACTACATACCAGGTATCCAACACCAAAGGATGTTGAAGGCACACTGATGCCGGCCTCCCACCGCAGTAACTTGCACCAATCACTAACTCTTGTTGATCTAGGACTAGAGGTTTTCCACTCAAACACTGCATGCATACCACTAGATGCCAAAGCCTTGAATGGCTACCATTGTTGCTACCCATGATATTAATAACAACCCCCATGCATGAGGTGACCCTGCCAGCCTCGCCATGCATGTGGAAGGTGGTGGGCTTGTCCTTCGAGGAACCTCTATGCTTATGGAACAAATTTTTCAAGTTCTTCTCAAAATAGGTTAACATTAGTCATACCATCAAAGGAAACTCTCGTACCTCTGAGGATATGCACTGAAGATATTTTGTCACTCGATTGCAGTGCAACATAGAGACTTCATGCTGCTAGTTCTTCTAGGTCTCCATTTCCTCATATGAATCTGAGAAGAAGGAGTTATCCTTCTCCCAGTTGAGTCTTCCATCGGTTGGCGGGTTAATCCAATATTCATCCCGTGCAGGCAACTTATAAATATGATCAACATCAGCATCTCCGCACACCGACTCTGTATATCTTTCTCCTTTTGGAGAATCTAGGGGGACCACAACCCTGGTTCCATTATTCTCAAATACCATACTTCTGCGGTTAAGAATGATGATGCCACCCATATCGATAGCCCATTCTAAACCCAACAATGCAGGATAGGGGTTGGTATCATCAACAATATGTATAACTTCAAATTCTATGAGTACCCTTACTCCTTCGATATCTATTACTACTTCCGAGAGCCTTCCTAATGGGATAATATTTTTCTTATTTTCCATGCGCAACTGGATAGTAAACCACTCCAACTTAGGTTCTCCCATTAGTTTCCAAGTCTTCTTTGGTAAAACATTGACATCAGATCCCAGATATAGAATGACCTGATCCATATTGTATGCACCAATCTTAGTGGTCAAGCACATTTCTCGTCCAGATCTTCTTTTATTCTTATAGATCTTATTAACAGCCTTCTGCTCCATCTCGGGCTGTTCTTTCTCTGCACATTTTTCTATTAATGCTTGGAGGTTCTCGGCTGCCTTCTTATTGCTCAATAATTTGATACAAGCATGAAGAAAGGGATTTATCTCTTCATCTCCCCCAACCACGTCCATAGGCTTGCCTGATGCTTTAGACGTTGAGGCACCCACCCATGCCAAAACCTTCTTTGCTTCTTCAAATGTTTCTTTTTCTCTGTATGTTGAATCCTTCCTTCTTTTCAGATGCTTTTCGGATCTAGAGATCAGTATCAGGATTTTTCCCCTTGTCTTCACCGATGGTTGCACCACTCCTAGTAACGATATTCACACTTGTTTCTTCTTCACGCAGCTCAGCTCTTACCATCTGAATATTTTGAGTGGGGGTTGTGTTTTCTTTTCCTACATTTTTTCAATCAAGACATGGAAATATTCAACAACATGATTAAATTGTCTACAATACCTGCACGATTGTTGTGTTGGGTTTGGACAGTCACGCGCATAATGACCCACATCTCCATAATTATAGCAGCTGAGTTTCCCCCTTCCTCGACCAACTCCCCTTGCTCTTCCTCATCCTCTGCTTTGGAATCCACCACGCCCATACAGGGATGTTGGCAAGGTTGGTTCAACGTGCATCTTATATAGGTCAGTTTGTTCAACCATCAAATCAAAGTTGCGACAATGTTGCTCGTCATGTCCCACCGATGAGTAAAATATTCAGAAAGGTTGCTTAAGCTCAGGGATATATTTACCAATCCTCGGGTATAATTCTGTCATGTGCATACACATTACGAGGAAAATCACGCACCATAATTTGGGAGTTCCACTTGGTCCTATTTTTGGGTACCAAATCTGTATACTTCTCTCTTCTATTTTCACCCACCTTTCTACCCCTTTGTATCATTAATTTTTCTAAACACGCAAGGTAAATCCCTTTTCACTATCTTATATGGAATTTTTCATTAATGAAGTTATAGTCATGGATATTCTACCTATGCAAGTATTAACTCCATTATTTCCGCAAATTCGGCAAGTAAAAGGATTACATCTGCAAATCATGAAGCAACTCCTAATTCTTAGCATTATCTCGATATGCTGCAACAACGCAACAGATTCCAACTTACCCCAGATCTATTTCAGGCCTTTCAAGGTTTTCTCTCAGCAACTAATTGGATGTTGTAACAATTGTATATTTGTAGATATTTAGTTGTTAGATGGGAAAGACAGTTTCCTGAACATTTGTATAAAAAGGGCAGATATTGTAACAAAAGAGACAGATATTGTAACATAAGTATTTTTAATCAATTGAATGCACATCGTTTTGAAGTTCTATTCATGAGCTGTGAGTTTATCGCAGCCCTGATCAGAGAGTCGAGCACACTCTTTTGATCAGGTGCTACATTATTTCCCTTTTTTTTATTTTGATTTCTATTTGTTATTGTAACTGTTGTTCCGGTATGATTATGTAATTGATGTGAATGCTTTTATAATTCAGTGGTTTATATTTAATTTTTGTTACAATAGCTTTCTTGTCTTAATTATTAAACCTGTGTTCATAGAGGATTATGTTATTGCTCTTGCATATACTGTGTGCGTTAGTCTTGCAATAATCAACGCACCCTGATTGATAATTAATGTGGAAAAAGGGTTTGAATATTTGTTCACACTTGGACACCAACATTTTGCGCCGTTGTCAAGGAAGGCTAACAGGCGCAAGAACACGATCTGCAATTGATCTAAAGATTAATCTCTCGTCTTAGGGAGGGAATTCATCACCCTGCTCTCAATCCTGAGCGTAGTGTTCTATTTTCTCTGCTTTTTCATTTCTTTTTAAGAACTAATCTCTTTTCTTGGGGAGGGAATTTATTACCCTTTCTCTAAGTCCTGAGTGTAGTGTTTTGTTTTCTTTGATTTTTCATTTTTTTTTAAGAACTAATCTCTCATCTTAGGGAGGGAATTTTTTACCCTGCTCTAAGTCCTGAGCATCGTGTTCTGTTTTTCTGCTTTTTTATTATTTTTCTAAAGGGCCAATTTCTATTCCTAGGGAGGGTATTTGATCACCCTACTTCAGGTCCTAAACTTTGATTTTTTTTAGTTTAGTTGATTTTCTCTCTCATCACGGGGAGGAAACTATCCGTCCTTCTCTGGGTCCTGAGTGCTTCTGTTATTTTAATGATTTCTGCCCACGAATTGCGTGAACAAAGATCTGAATAAGAGGGGCAAAGTAAGACCCCTAATAAAGGGAAAGGATTTGTGAAGGAAGACGTGTATCCAGGATATCATTGCAAAGGCTGAATCAGAAGCATCTTCTCGTGTTGCTGTCAGGGTAAGGGTCCAGACGAAGTCCAAAGGAGAGTCGGTTGAGCAGCCAGTGCCATCCACGGTACGAGAGGAAATTATTTCAACAACAGGAGGAGGAATAAAAAGGTATCAATGGAAGAGATACCCCTGTTTCCAGCAAAGGGGGAATAAATAGCAAGCAAGGGGTCAAAAGAATTTAGCAATTCCAATTGGGAAGAACTCCTAAAGGAGTTTGCGTCACCACGAGACCAAGGGAGTACTTTGAAACCTCTTGCAGTTGAATTGAGAAATTCCAATTGGGAAGAAGAGCTCCTGAAGGAGTTCACATCACCACGAGACCAACGGAGTGTTGTGAAACTTCCTGCAGTTGAATCAGCCAATTTTTCAGTTGCAGAACCAGTTGAAATCCTAGGTGAGTATTGGAGGATATTCATGGCACCTACAAGTTCCTCTATTGATTTTCCAATTGGAAACATTATAGGTGATCCACCGATGAAGCCCATTCCTTTAACAACCCTGCCTAATTTTCATGGGTTTAGGGGGGAAGACTATCTCCTCATGAGATGCGATGAAGGAAGTATTTTTGGATAAATACCAGGATTACTGTAAATCTTGTGACATCAAAGAGGAGATTCTTAAGTTTGCATAGGAAGAGGATGAGAATATGGAATAATGTGTGGAACGATTCAAATACATACGATAGAGATCTGGCCATAGTGACCTGGATAAAGATATTCTGGAGATCATCCTTCTCTGGGAACTTAGGGAAGATTCCCTGCAACTTTTGAACATAGTAGGAAAGGGGGACTTTTCGAAGGAATACTTCAACACTATCTGTGAGCTGTGCATTCAGTGTTCACGAGGGGCTACAAGAAGTGGACAAGGAATTCGGTCATCAAAAACTTCTGGTGGAGGGGTCACAAAGGTAGAAATCGGAAACCTACTGAATAACCTAAGGACTGATATCCTAAGTACATTATCTGCCCAGATGGACACTTTGCAAGCAAAACAGAAACAAATGGAGTTGGAGAAGACTATGGCTATATTCTCCCCACGGTGCATAAATAAGCATCTGCTGAAAGAATTCCCATTAAACAGAGTTGAAGCCTGCTCAATTTGCGAATAGACCCATGTGACCAGTTCGTGCCCTTCCTTGCCATGATTGAAGGTAGTTTTTCAAGGGGCAAGTGAAGAAAATGCGGTATATAAACTTTACTTCATGGGACCAAAGAAGCCATGGAAACCTCGACCATCGATTATGAATCCATGTACGCCCCAGGACCCATCTCAGTATTTTAATAATTTTAATATGGGTCCCCAGTTTGTACCTTTTTCACCAATGTGGTCTCAGTATTAATATTCCCCTGGCAACAATGGGTTCCCCAGACGAGTTCGAATCCTTCATGGGCTCAAAACTGGCGTGGACCCTCTCCTACTAGGAAATTTCCCAAATCTATGCCTCAACAACAACTTTAGTTGCCCTCCAATGTACCTCTAGGCAACCCATCCCTTCGACCCCAACTTCCTATCCAACCCAATCCGAATCCTAATAATAAAGGGGTCCAACAAACTGACACTCTTAACCTTCCATCATATAGAATTTCTACCGCAGGACTTAATGCGATAAACTTACAATCGGGGCGAGTAGTGAATGCTCCAACTTCACCTATTATCATAGAACAGATTGACAGTGAAGTTATAGAACCAGAACCAAAAACATTTGGGGATAAACCAGACCAAAACATGATAAGTCAAACACCTCCCCAACCTACTCTTAACCAAGGTCATCCAATTACTCCACCATATCCTGAAAGATTGACCCTGAGTAAACAAAGCCCTCAAGTAGAGTTTGACTTCCTAGGGGAATTAAAAAATATTTTCATTAAAATACCCCTAGTCCAAGCTATGAGGGATGTACCTATATATGCAAAAACTCGCAAAGAATATTGTTCTAAGAAACCTAGGAATAAACCAAGGGATCCGTTAACCATTAATGTGATGGGTAGAATTTCTGACATCATGCTAGGAAAAACTATGCCTATAAAATTTGGGGACCCAGGGAACCCAATTCTAATGGTACAAATAAATGGGGTTGAAATCCCAAATGTACTGGTAGATTTGGGTGCTGCAATGAATATCATTTCCTCTGAAACAATGAATGCATTAGGTCTGGAAAAAATTAAGCCAACCCCTACTATCTTGGAATTGGCAGATAGGTCTACAATTAAACTAGTATGGAAGTTGGAAGATGTTACTATTTCAGTGGACTCATGGCACTATCCCGTGGACCTCCTTATATTACAGACATGATCCTCAGTCGGTGGTCATCCATTGATATTACAAAGACCTTGGCTTGCAACTGTAGATGCCTATATTGTGTGTCAATATACACATATGATTATATCAAATGGGATGGTTACAAAGAACCTCACTGTCTATCCTCCCACGGAACCCAGCCCATCTGAAAAAATTATTAGCCAGACAGAAACCTCTGCCAATGGAAGATTCTGAACCTAAAAATAAAGAATTTAGACTAATCCTTACCATTGGGCATGCCCTTCAATTCAAAACAGAAACTAAGGACGATACCATTGACACTTTTATTAATGATCCATGTTCTGTTTCTGATTCAACTCGTCAAATTTTAGATTTTTCCATGAGCTGTGAGACTCAAGAAAATATCGAACCAGAAGATGAAATTGAAGACATTCCTATAAATACATCCCATGATAGTATTCCAATTGAAAGTGAACCAAGGAAGACACTCAATATTAACATGAATTTGTCAGAATCCCAAACAAAGCAGCTCTTAAAATTCCTTCAAAACAATCAGGAAGATTTCACTTGGGATTATACCGACACGAAGGGGATCCCTTCTAGTTTATGTACTCATCATATTTATATTAAGGAATATTGTCATCCTGTGAGACAACCCCAACGAAGAATGAACCCTGCTCTAAAGAACACTCTCAAAGACGAACTGCAAAAATTATTGGATGTAGGTTTTATTTAGCCCATCTCGGATAGCCAATGGGTGTCCCCACTAGTTATCGTTCCCAAAAAGAATGGTAAATGGCTGATCTAAGTAGACTATAGGGAGCTAAACAAAGCAAATCAAAAAGACCATTTCCCTTTGCAATTCATTGACCAAGTACTAGACACCCTGGCTGGGAAAAAGATCTTCTCCTTTCTAGACAGGTTTAGCAGGTATAATCAGATCTAGATAGCCCCAGAAGACCAGGATAAAACAACATTCACATGCCCATGGGAGACCTTTGCATACAAGGTTATCCCATTTTATCTGTGTAATGCACCTGCAACCTTCCAGAGGGAAATTTTGGGAATTTTTTCTGATTTATTCAATGACAGTGTTGAAATCTATATGGATTATTTTACCCCATATGGGAACTCATTTGAAGAAGGATTGGAGAATCTGGAAAAAGTACTTGAAAGATGTAAGCAAAGCCATGTATCTCTGAGTACAGTTAAATTTGATATGATGAGGGAAGAAAGAATAGTATTGGGACATTTTCTCTTAGCTGCTGGAATTTGAGTTGATCTGGCCAAGGTAGAGGTAATACTGCACTTCCCAGTACCTAAGACACCCACACAAGTACATATATTTAATGGTTGTGTTGGTTATTACAGACATTTTATAGAAAATTTTGCTAAAATAACACATCCACTTTTTCAATTGCTAACAAAAGATGTAGAATTTTTATGGACAGAAGACTATGAAGCTACTTTCACGAAAATCAAGGGACTAGTTTGCAAAGCTTCGATCCTTCGAGGACTTGATTGGGCATTACCATTTCACATACATGTTGATGCCTCTTAGATAGAAGTAGGAATAGTCTTAGGACAAAAGGTAGACAAGACACCGTATGCAGTTTACTATGTCAGCAAGAATTTAATTCCTGCTGAATTGAATTACACGGTGACTGAAAAAGAATTCTTGGCTATCATATATGCTATCAACAAGTTCCGACACTACATCACCAGGTATCCTACTTTCATACATACTGGTCATGCAGTAATAAGGTATTTGATGAATAAACATAACACTCCTGGTCTCATTACAATATGGTTGCTATTTCTTCAAGAATTCAATATCACACTAGTAGACAAACCAGGAAAAGATAACGTAGTTTCTTATTTTCTGTCTAGAATGGATAATAATGATGAATGCATACCTATAGAAGATAGTTTTCGTGATGAGAATATTTTTACAATTTCTCCGTGGTACGCAGATATTTTTAACTATCTTGCTACGGGGAAGGTGCCCCATCAATTGTCATATATGGAACAACGAAAATTATTCATCATAGTGCCCAATATTCCTGGATGGCAGGGTACCTCTTTCATACATGAGCCGATAAGCAGATTCGGCACTGTGTATCTGAGGATGATATTTATGAATTTTTGAAGGCTGCCCATGATGGCCCTTGTGGCAGGAATTTTTCAAATAAAAGAATAGGCCATAATATGTTACAAATGGGATATTACTGGCCTTCTATCTTTCGAGATTCGCAAAATTATGTCTGGAGGTGTGATAATTTCCAGCGCATGGGGCAACCCGGTCGATCTGATGAAATGCCTTTGCAGCCACAGGTACTACTCGAACCTTTTGAGAAATGGGCTATTGATTTCGCTAGACCCTTCAACCCACCCTCCCAGCAAAAGTTTCACATTTTGGTCTGCACTGATTACGTGACTAAGTGGGTAGAAGCCAAAGCTATTGTGAAAGCAACAGAACAGGCGATTTCAGATTTTCTATTTGAAGAAATTTTTGCTCGTTATGGTACTCCGAGGGAGATTGTTTTAGATGGAGGAGTACAATTTACATCACACATGATAGCAAAGCTTATGCAAAAATATGGTGTCAAGCACAGGGTGACATCTCCATACCACCCCCAGGCGAATGGACAAGTGGAAAGCATAAACAATACATTGGAAAATATCTTGACAAAAACTGTGGTATACCATTGTCGAGATTGGGCTCAAAAGCTGCCTAAAGCTCTCTGGGCATACAGAAAAACATGGCAGAACAAAACTAGGTTTTTACCATTCGAGATAGTTTATGGGAAATCCCCATTGTTTCTAATAGAATTTGAAATCAATACACTCAAACCAGATCTTGAAGTAGGTTTGGATCTGTGAGATGCCTAGAAACAATGACTAGCTCATCTTGAAATCTTTTCAATGGTTGTCCATACGAAGACTACTATTCAGTAGCAGAGGATGAAATGGCACGATAAGTTTATAAAAAACAAGGTGTTTCATAGGGGAGACTGGGCATTACTTTATGACTCCCACTTTAAGGTTTTTAAGGGCAAACATTGCACTCACTGGATGGGACCTTACGAGGTTGACGTTGTATTTGATAATGCAACAGTCAGGCTAATTAAAATTGATGATACATGTGCTTCTTTTGTAGAAAATGGACATCGTCTAAGATTATTCCACCGCCCAGCCTCTAAGGATGCTTTCATCAAACATCTCTCCGAGAAATCTGGTTTGAAGGTTATCGACGCAGAGAACTCTTCCTCTGCACCCTCGCTCTAAAAAATAAAAAATAAATAAAATAAATAAAAACAATAATATATATATATAATAAATACTGTTACTATTTATTTGTTGCCTTTTTGCAAGAGTTACTACTAAGGAGTAATGTTGCAGAGCTTGAAAATTTCCTAAGTATTGATGTTGTTACTTTGGGTGCTACTACTCGTAATATTGTTACTCTAGATGTTGCTACTCCTCGATGTCTTTACTCCATCGACATCATTAATGTGTCGTTATTCTATCAACCGTCACTTCCTCCAGGTAGGCCGCCAGGTATTTCTCCATTTGAATCTTATGGATTTAATTAAATATTCCATGAATAAGACATTGATGCCTTGGACGACTACTTTTAAGTTGTGTGGGGTGCCGTCATAACTAAACAATGTCATAATGATTATTCCAAAAGTCATTATTACAACTTCGTGTGATGGTACACCCTACGATACTTACCATATTCTGTATAATCATTAAAGATGTATTGGGATCAACAACATGCACATGATACCAATTGATTAGTCCTTTCCACCTCATGCAAAACAATTACTATTTCATCCATCCCACTTACCATAATTTTCCATGATTTTCATCATTTCACGAGAAATCATCGGTCGTATTTACCATTATTTCACCTCATTTTTCACCATGCTGTTTTTTCCAAATTTGGTACCCACTACTCTTTCGAACGGTTTGATGTGTCCATAGTGTTGTTACAGTCTCTACAGGATGGGAGGACTGGCTGTGCGGCATGAACCTGAAGATACATCCTTATTCCACAACAATGAAGATGTGTGGCAAGTTTTCTTCAATGCTAGATGGGATATCTACTTCAATATATTGCAGGGATTCAACAAGGGAATCACGATGGAGTTTGCGCTAAATTTGAATGAGAATTTCTCTCGGGTCAGAGGATTAGAAATTCCTGGCACAGAAGAAGTAATCGTGGAAGTTAGCGAGCTAATACAACAAAGGAAATAGTGGTTTTATCGAAGAATTCCCCTCTCGAAGTTTCCTGAACTGTTTTTGCAGGCAGGAGAAAGCGTCGTTCAATATGGGAGAGGGTACGAGCACAAAAATGTACCGTATCCATGGAATGAGGTAGTAGGCTTTGTTATGAAATACATAACCTATGAAGGACGAACCACAACTCTGTTCAAATACCATTTCAAAATCCTGGCTCACGTTTGATTTCTGCAGGTACAGGTTTATTCCTTAAACATGCCTTTCTTTTTATTAAAACAACTTCAGCACATGGCATAGTCCACTTGGTGTTTGTGCCAAATGCTGGCAGTCCTTTCCAATCATGGACTGGTTCATTTTTGGGTCAAGCATGCAATAGTTCGATTTCAAGTTTCCTAGGCAGAACTCTGTGGATCATCGGAAGAAGAGATAGTAGTTTTTATTACTGCTATAGAAGAAGAGCCATTACCTCTGGCTGATTTAGCACAAGAAGAAGATTCAGAGGAAATGGAAATAGATCAAGAAGGACCAAAAGAAATGGAAATGGAGACAGATCAGGAAGAACCAGAAGAAATGGGGATGGAGGAGACAATTGGTGATGCAGTCGAGGCTTGCACACAAGAACCATCCTTGTTTGAGGAACCTACAGATGAAGGAATCATGGGCATAAGGGATGAAGTTGATACTTTCCTATAGTCATCGAATTTCATTAATGAAGAGCAGGAAGGTGGAACACCAGCTAGAGGGTTGGCAAGTGATGTTGTTATGCAAGAAACAACATCACCTGCCCAAGCAGATATGAATATTGAAACAAACAAGGGTGTTACACAAGAACCACCCCTGACTCAGTCAGAACATGGAGACAGAGAAGAAATAACCCGCGAAGTCGACACTTCTCCATATTCTCCTTTTCAGTCTATGATGCCTGGAGGAGCAAGGGGGTTTCGCTTGTCCCAACGATTAATGGAGATTGCTGTCCCACCAGTACTGAGGTTTGTCGACTTAGGGAAAGATATGATCAATATCGGTCCATCAATTGTTGATTCTCAGCAAGGGCATCCAAAGGCTCAAAAGGGAGAAGGAAATTCTGTGGAGACAACGGAGCATAGAATGGTCGATGAAAACATTGACTGGGAGACATAATTCCCTAAGGTAAATGAGAAGAAGAATGCTCCTGAAGAAAGGGAACCAAGTAAGAAAGAACTAACAAAAAAACTAATTGATGACATTAACAACGTTCCACCAACTCCTGAGCCTGATACAGGTCTGGGAGATGAATTCATTATCAAGCAAGAATGGATAGAACAATGTGAAAACATGATATTACCTCTCAAGAAAAGGTATCAACTTCAGTTTAATGAAACCATGCAATTGAAGAAGGAAGTTCGGAAGCTGAGGAAGCAAGTATCTCGATTGAAGAGGAAGGTAAAAGTATATAAATGGAAGGCAATAAAACCTAAAATTGAGGTCTCCTCTACGGCTACACAGACTGGTCTAATTGAACATTTGTTTGAAGCCCAAGAATTCTTCCTGGCTGCTGAAATTCAAAGATGCAAATCTGCTACGAATGGACATAAGAAGGAGACAACGCCAGTTCGAGAGCAGGCTGTCGGGATTGTTACAGGGTATATAGACCAATTAGATAGAGCACGACAAAGGCAAGAAAAACAACAGGGTAAGATAAAGGAGTTAGAAGAACAAGTGCAAATGTTGCAATCAGATAAGGAGAAGATATTTACCTTGGCACAGCAGGTAATGGCTTGTATGCCTCCCACTCATAGTTATGACTTATTCCTTCATGAAAAGTTCCTTTTCTTTTGTCTGGAGAGTATATATAAGGAAATTTTTCATGAAATTGAGGATCCAATATAGTTCCTCCGTATTTTGAAAATTCATGATATCATAGGTCAGCACTTAATGTGCGAACTTTACATGCATGGCTACTTCCTAAAGCATGATCAGGCCTTCAATCCCATTCCATTTGTAGGGGATATTCATTTGAGAGCCTTCACCTCCTACACTATCAATCAGGTTAAATGGAGAAAGGCTTATGATACATTTGAAGAAAATCAAGTTACAAGGCCGCTGATGATAAGGAGAGAACATGGCCAGGCAACAAATATTTATAATAAGCATTTTACCTTTTTACAGATTGAGGGACATAAGGAACATATGCTGGCAACCCAGAAATGTTGTGCTGACCTCTATGTTAGACAGATAGGAGCTTTCTGAAATGAAGCGCTGGACATTTGTCAAAGGAGGTGGATTTTGTCATCATCAATCGTCGGAGGTCGAGAACCTTTTGGAGCACCCAAATTTAGATGAGCATTAGAAAGACTGCCACGTTTTGTAGCCTGTATTCAAACCTGTGGGGTTCGGTGGATGGGACTAAGGTTTCAATTCCCCCTCATTTTGTTGCCAGCAGAGCAATATACTCTTGCATAAAATGTTAGCCAAGATTGGTTGAAGGATGTTGTTCTGACAGAAGGATATAAACCCCTAGAACAGAGATGGATGGAGAATATGACCTCATTCAACTTCATGCCATCCATAGTTAGTCCAACCCTGATTTGAGAAGACGACGAGCTACATGAGGACATGCAGATAGACTAGTTGGGGGGAGATGTTGGGTACCAAACCTGTATACTTCTCTTTTCTATTTTCACCCACCTTTTTACCCCTTTTTATCATTAATTGTTCTAAAGACACGAGGTAAATCCCTTTTCACTGTCTTATATGGAATGTTTGATTAATGAAGTAATATTCATGGAGATTCTACCTATGCAAGTATTAACTCCGTTATTTCCACAGATTCAGCAAGTAAAAAGATTACATCTACAAATCATGAAGCAAATTTGAATTCTTAGCATTATCTCGATATGCTATAGCAGCGCAACAGATTCCAACTTACCCAAGATCTATGTCAGGCCTTTCGAGGTTTCCTCTCGGCAACTAATTGGTTGTTTTAACAATTGTATATTTGTAGATATTTAGTTGTTAGATGGGAAAGACAGTTTCCTAAACATTTGTATAAAAATGGCCTCAGGGCTGTGAATCGGGGTTAAGCAGGAAGAGACAGATATTGTAATAGAAGTATTTTTAATCAATTGAATGCACATCGTTTTGTTGTTCTATTCGTGAGCTGTGAGTTTACCGCAGCCCTGATCAGAGAGTCGGGCCCACTCTTCTGATTAGGTGCAGTGTTATTTCCCTTTTTTTGATTTCATATTTCTGTTTGTTATTGTAACTGTTGTTCCGATATGATTCTGTAATTGTTGTGAATGCTTTTATAATTCCGCGATTTATGTTTAATTGTTGTTACAGTAGCTTGCTTGTCTTAATTATTAAACCTGTGTTCAATAGTGGATTATGTTATTACTCTTGCATATATTGTGCGCATTAGTCTTGCAATAATCAACACACCCATATTGATAATTAATGTGGAAAAAGGGTTTGAATATTTGTTCACACTTGGACACCAACACCTGTCACGCTCTTCAGCGGGCTTGGTCCTCCGAATGTCAGATAGTTATTGAATACGGGGCACTGATACTTGTGATGCCTGACAGCTTTATAGTGTATACACCATACATCTACGCATGCCTGTCCATTATCTTTGTGCAGAATCTGTATTTATAAGTGCATTGCTTCCAACTAGCTTTGTATCTTCTGGGTCCCAATCTGTGCAGCTGGTACCAACGAAGATTCTAGATTCATTGTGATCTCGACAACTTCGGCTTGTGTGGAAATCTTTTGCTGACTTAGGGGTTGGCACATATGCGGTGGAAGCATGGAAATGAACCACTCTTTGTGTTGTGTGTCATCAAAAGTAAATCCTCCATCTGTGATTGTGCGCTTCATCCGTTGATCTGCCTCCCACACAGATTTGTTCAATTCTTGGCGAATCTCCTTCAACTCAGTTACACATTGAGCAAACGATTTCAACTTCTTGAATTGTTCCTTTAATGGGGACTTTAGATTATCAATAGTTTCATTAAGGTTTGTTGCCACATACCTTATGTACCAATCCAACCCGCGGTCTTGAAAATCAGTAGCCAGCTGTGCTTTCTTAACATCTTCATTATGAACATGATGTGATGTCCATACAGTGTCAGTAAAAAACCAGAATTGGTCTGTGTCTTTATTCCCGATACCACGAAAACTGGGTAACTTCATGGAGGTGACCATCTCAGCATCTAGTGGTGGAGGTGGAGGTGGAGTGGATGGATTGTTAGAATGATATGATTTTGGGAGTGGAGTGGATGGGATCTAAAATATGGACAACGACCCAAGACTATCCTGATATTGCAATTCCTCTTCTTCAGAGTGTGCAGATTCACCAGAGCTACTGATTTCAGACTCTTCGTCACTTTCAGATTTACCTTTAATAGGACTATAATAGTTGGGCCTCTACGGGACATTCACTCAATATGACTACACAGATTACCTTGTTCACACAATAGAATTTTAATCCACAGCTTTAGAGAGCACATGAAATTACCTCTAGAACCCTTGAAAAACCTTTGTTCAGCTTCAGAATACGATACAAATTGATCAATAAAAAATTCAGTCACAAATCCTCCTAGAACACTATCGATCCAATGATCTACCGCGCGGGTGATCTTGTTGCTAATTTTCTCTAGTTTTTGTACCAACTCTGGGGTTCACTGAGTGATCATGTCGTCCTTTGCGCAGGTCTAGAATTTAGAAAGCCGAGACAACCACTCGTGCAACTCAGTTACAAAGGAAGCAAAGAAAATTTCATGGACCTCTATGTAGATATACCTTTGTGCCCAATCTTCGGCAGACAATTTAGAGCTTTTGTTTTCTTGGACCAAAATTTCACGTATCTTTTTATCGAGCCAATCTTGCAGTTCATTCTTTTTCGGGTACCAATACATCAAATATCCCTCAAAATCATCCCGGTCCTGGCAACAAAACCATTTTTTGGCTTGAGGGGTCCTGGCCCAGGTTCAGATTTATCGCACAACCAACAAAACCCTCCAACTACTGACTCTTTCGGTAGTGATTTGCTTGTGCAGACCAAAGTCTCACCCGAAACAGTATTGGGGGGGGGGGGTGTTGGAACTAGGTTTCTGCACCTTCAAATATATTTTGATGTGCTAGATCTAATCAGACTTACTGCAGATAATTTAGCATATTTGTGCAGCCACGGTTAATGGTGACAGATCTAACCCCTTCACAGGTTTTCACAGAATGCTAAAATATATTTCACGCATAGTAGCTAAGTGTACTTCATTCAGATCTATTTATCTAACATCAAATAATTCTCGTGCATAGATGCAATGAACTAATTATATAAGTGAATACGCACAACAACACATTTTCATATCTACAAAAAATAACAAATAAGCAATACAGTAAATCACATAAGAATATGGGTTCACCAAAAATGCCTTATTTATTAAAAGATTTGCAATTCAGTACAATCTATCTTCTACGCACACAACAACAGAGTCAACACACAGCTCAAGACTTAGTTCTCAGCGCACATAGTTAGCAGAAACCTTTCTACCCAAACAAAAACCCAGACTAACAAACAAAACTAATAAAGATTTCATTCATTCATTCATGTCTCCATTCATATCTCTCCTCGCTCGACTCTTACATATTTATATTATCAAAACGCGCACATACCATGGTCTCTAACCATGGTTTGAGACTCACGGTTTTACCCTTTACCCTTTACAATAATTAAGGGACTTTGACCTGCCGCAAAGCCCCTTTGACCATCTGTGCGCAACGCGTACAATAAAACTTAGACAACATTATCCCAAAAAAGTACCCGAGGGGGCCTTGCTCCAACAATGTATAAAAAATGAAATCATATATATGTGATAAGTTTTATCAGCAAATTTAATTAACTATTTAATTAAATTTAGCTATCATTAACTGTTTTAACTTCATAATCGTTTGATAATCTACATTGTCATATTTCATATGAAATTCTAGTTAGATCACATATGTATTTATAATATTTCTCAGGATAGATATTAGTTTTAAGTATTCATTATGTTTAAAGTCTTAATTACATTTAAACCATTATAAATACATTTCATTATTTTATAGTTTTATTTTAACGGGAAACTGGTCCCAAAATTCCAGTTGGAGCCAACAACCCAAATGGAAAAGGATCTTCTCTAAGGTCCTGACCGGGTTGTTTTCCCCGATGTTGAGGCATACATTCCGAGCCATCAACAACACCATGCTATTTTTTATTCACACATGAATAATGCGAAGAATCTCGAAACACATTATTTCACGTGAGAGTGATATATATATATATATATATATATATATATATATATATATATATATATATATATATATATATATATATATATATATTGTAAGCTTGGTAGCACCTCCTTTTTTCATTGAATTAAGATCATATTACAACCAATTTTGAAGATTTTTAGGTAGCCTCAACTTGCCCTGAGGGAAACCAAGTCTGTCGGCCACCTAACAACATGGTATGCCATCCAAAAAAAATAAGTTTTAAGTCTTTTTCTCCATTCTATATATGACTATATGTATTTGTATATCATTCTATCTACTTTCCCAGTGGCATCATCGTCTATACAGTGAAAATTAAAAGCTATCCAGATACTTGTAAACAGTAATAAAAAAAACTTTACAAAGAGACATCAGAATAACTAAAATGCTTCATCTGTGAAAGCAGATTCCACCTATGTCGGGTCCTTTGCATTAGACCCTAGGAGTTTTGTATGAGCAAGGATGCAAGGTAGGTGTTTTTCAATGCGCCGGAGGCGCCCCTCCTGCTTTTGCATCTGGAACTGGAGTTTTTGGAAATCTTAATTGTAGTTCGAGAAATCATGCACTGTTGTGGCCATGCTCACATAAATATTCTCTAGGGCCTTGCCCAATATTTCTTTCATAGACCAATAAAGAAAAAGGGCATGTTTAAACTATGTTACACAACCTCGAGTATGCCCAGGATCGGGCACTAAGGTCCGCCAATCCTCTATGTTGATCTCCATTGAGCCTGCCTCGCGGTTTAGATCCGCCTCCCATTCCTTAATAAATTTTATTATTTCCTCGACTGTGATTTTGTGATAGGCATTCACAACATCATTGATGATGCTCACAACAGGGTTTCTACCTCTTATTTTTCGACCAGATGAACTGAGTTGTCCCATTTCTTCCTTGCCTTTACTCTTCCTATTATGGCCCCTCGGGGCAGGGCTTTGGGTTCTAGCTGCCGCACGAGGCATGGCTACAGTCTTGCTGGTTGAGGGGATGTTATATGACTGAGTACTCGTAGGTGGTAGACTGAGCCCAAAGCAGCTCGTCTTTCAGGACCTGTTACCAACTTTCCCACCTGTCGAGAGACCAACATAAAAACGTAATTCCAAAACATGGTTCTGAACAACCTTCCTTTCTTCACAAAATTTTTAATTGTGTTCCCTGATATGAAGAGGGGTTCCATCGCCATACACCAAGACCAGCAATTATCGTGCACCAAACTTTTAATATAGACCCAAGAGGGTTGTCGACCATCATGACCTTAATTTTTAAAAAGTAGACCTGACACAGAAAAACTCACAGGAGAAGGGTTGAAAGGTTTGCGCCCACAGGGCATAGTCCAGGGAATCCCGGTAGCATCATAACGCCCCCCACACTGGCATACATATCAGCAACTCATCCCGGCCCGACTCAGAATCCCAGAATCCGTAAGCATGAAACCACACAAGATTATCCTAGAGCCATATCAGGCTCAACTAGGAAAAATTAAGAGCTATGGGGTCATTGACCGTGATGATAACCTGGATTATTCCCCTTCGGGACAACCAAATGGCAAACAAAATAGAAACAAGAACATATCCAGGAAAATTGTCATAATTTATCCAACAAACAAACACATGCTTTGTCGAGACATGATGCAAACCCTCTACCCCCCACGAATTTAGAACAGGCCAACCCATTTCTCTTACCCAGGAGACTCACTTCATGGAGAAAAGGGAGAAGTGTCGGACTACATACCAGGTATCCAATGCCAAAGGATGTTGAAGGCACATCGATGTCGGCCTCCCACCACGATAACTTACACCGATCGCTAACTCTCGTTGATCCAGGACCAGAGGTTCTCCACCGAAACACCACATGCATACCACCAGATGCCCAAGCCTTGAATGGCTACCACTGTTCCCGCCCGCGATATTAATAACAACCCCCATCAATGACGTGACCATGCTAGCCTTGCCACGCATGTGGAAGGTGGTGGGCTTGTCCTTCAAGGCGGCCAAAATTAATTAGGATGGATACGTCATGGATCGAGTACACACACTGATCAGGGAGAATAATATTTTTTTTAAAATGTGGAGAAAATATAAATATACAAATTAATATATATATATATATATATATATATATATATATATATATATATATATATATATATATATATATATATATATATATATATATATATATAATTAAATTAGATCGTATGTGGATCAAGTACACACCCTAATCAGGGAGAATAATATTTTTTTTGAAATGTGGAGAAAATATAAATATACAAGTTTATATATATATATATATATGACAAGTAGCATTATTAAAAATTTCATTAGGAAGGTGGTCTCAATCTTTCCAAAGATATTTACAAGAAATTCAAAATATTTGATCATTTACTAATAACGTAATTTGTTCAAAATTCTAAGAATTTCAATAATTTTAATATAACTAAAGTATTTATCTTTATAATATTAAAAATTAAAAAATAACATTCAGACCATAAAAATCTCAAAAAATGACAAGACTAAAATCCCTAACCCTAACAAGTGGAAAAACATGAAAAGCAAATCTACACTAAATATATTTATTTAATTGAAAAATAAATATTATTAATAATTTATTATTTTATATTTAAATATTTATTATTATTTATAAAAATATAATATATTAATTAAAATATAATTGTAAGTATTCAATATATTATTTTACATATAATTTGAATATTCATATTCAACATTGAGATATATATAATGACTATGATAAGGTTTAAGGAATGGTAACTTTGGTGGTTTCTAACCATTAGTTTGGGCAATGCCTCAAAATTAAAAATAAAAATATCTCATTAGACCATTCTAAATGTTAAGTTTTATTTAACTTGCATTTTCATATATTTTATTTATAAATGTTCATCTTAACAACAGTTATATACATTTTATAGGTTTTAAATTTTAGTTTAAATATTTATAATGAAAAATGATAATTATTTCTAAAATTATCATGGAAATTTAATATATTAGATTTTTATTGATAATAATAATATTAAATAAATAAATAATTAGAAAAAAAAAAAACTATTTTTACATTATTATTAAATTGAATTTTTTTTAGCATATAATTGAAAAAATCAATAAATAACTAATATTAATTATATATATATATATATATATATATATATATATATATATATATATATATATATATATATATATATATATATATATATATATATATAAATTAATAATATATTTATTATTTTCTTAATACGATAATGATTTAGGTTTTCTTTTAAAAAAATCATATTATGTTTGTTTGTTCATTTATCTATTTTTAAATTAATTATTTTGTAATTTATATTAATTATTAATTTAATTTTTTGAATTATATTAGATATTTCTTCTTTTATATTACATTTTTTTAAGTTAATTTTATTTAAAATTTGAGTGAAATTTGTTAGAATAACAATTTTGAGTTATAAAATATACATTATTTCAACATTTAATTTTTTTTATAATCTTAAATTTATTAAAAAAATCATAACTCTTTCTATTTTTATATTTATGTTTATGTTTAGAATTAGATTATTCCAAAAGTGTAATTTTTTTTAAAAAGTTTTAGGTAATTATTTTAAGTTAAATCCCTTATATATATGTAATTTAACTTAAAATAATTACCTAAAACTTTTTTAAAAAAATTACACTTTTGGAATAATCTAATTCTAAACATAAACATAAATATAAAAATAGAAAGAGTTTCACTAAAATTTCATTTTTAAAATAATGACGTGACACCACCAACTAAAGCTTAAAGAATTATTTATTACATTCATGAAAGTAAGATTGCATCAATTACATCTTTTGAATGCTCCGATTCTAAATATAAATATTGATATTGAAAGAGCTTTGCTAAAATTTCATTTTTCAAATAATGATGTGACACCTTCTACATAGCCTTCAAGAATTATTTTACTACATTTATGAGATTGCATCCGCCTTCAAGACTTTTTATTTATTTATTACAGTTCTGAAAGCAAGATGGCTTGAATGCATACTCTCAATTAAGGTATAATCAGCGGTCTGTGAGGTATCATAAAAAGAAAACATGGAACCGACGGAGATTGAATTTGGTCATATATCTTACACTTTGAACCGTGTCTGATGTGTGATGGTAATTATGATCACTAGCTTTCGACATAAAAACAAAGATAGTGGGCCATTTGATTGACAATTTAACATGTCAAATATTCCATTCCTTGGACAGGGTATCACGTCGAATGCTTCGACATTTCAAATGTAATTCATTAATTTAGTTTAAGGGTATAATAATTATTAATATGGAGTAAAATTGGAATAAATGAGTGATATTTTAAAGTCTATATATTATTGCTATCATATTATTATAGTTGTTTTTGATGTCTTTAAAAGCATATCATATTCTAAAATGAAATGATTTTCTGATTCCATTGTCCAGAAGTGCAAAAAGTGCACACTTGTTCTTTTCAAATTTCTTTAGGTCTTTTCCACGGCAATAAAAATCTTTTCTCTCCACATAATGCTAGCACCAATGTATTCTTTTTGTTGGAGATCATAAGTTAGATTGAATTCAAGAACATAATTCTTCTTCTTTCTACCTAACACTTTTCCCTACATATGCTTACAGGACTTCTCCATAACAAAATTCTTTAACTCCTTGCTATTTGTGGGATAAACATTGAGGTAATATATTGAATATTAAATCATTTACAAATAATACATTGAATTATAATAACATGAATATCTAATATTGATAAGTTAACATACAAAGTCAGGTGAGTGGGGCGCCTACTCTTTAAACTTTAGAGGCCAAAAGTTCCCTTTGTAAATTGAACCTAAGTGGAAGGGAGAACAAACCATGTATTTAACTGCTAGAGATATGAATCATTTTTTGAAGTGTTATTACCACAATGCTTTGAAATATTTTTTTGGTCTAAGTGTTTGGAACAAATGTGGGGTTATTTGAGAACCTGAGAGGAAACACAAAATTGGTTTTTTCATGGAATCTACAATCAATATCAAATAATCAAACTAAAGCCCATGCTCTATACCTAAAACTTAAGCTTACCTCACCATTCCACATCCCTAAGCTCATATGCTCAGTTGCATGGTATAAACTCATTCCTTTTGCAATGCCTCTCATCTCCTTCTTCATGTTCTTCTTATCAATAATTCACTTGTTGATTGCTAAACCAATTTAGCTTTCCAAGGAAAAATGGAGACCTCTTTATTCATGCTCATAGTCCCAACCACACAATTCCATGAAGCCTCCCCTCCAATTACTCATCCTTCCACAAACTCCATGTGGCATCAACTTCTCCCACAATGCATAGGTTCATGACACATCCATCATCTCCGAGCATTAATTATTGACACTACTTTTTTAATAGGCACCTCCCATACTCTTCTCAAAATCAAGGTGGGATTTCCCTTGATGATGAGTTATTTTGTTCATACTCTTCATTATTGCAGGGCAATGGTGTCTTCAGTGATGGGCTGGTAGTTATGGTTCAATTTGATAATAAGACCCTGTCCAGTATCCTACAACAATTTTGAATTTTCCTTCAGCTCTGTCATAGCCTATATTTTGCTCCTTCTACTCCCAATTGTGTGATCATGCCGCTTTAGTTGCACCCCTCCTTTGCTAAGTCCACGGAAAAGTGTGAACTCTTGGATCTCAAGTCTCCCTCCTTAGCTTTCAAACAAAATTGAGGAGCTGCATGCCACACTTATTCACATCTATAGTTACATAATTTAATAGTGCAAATAGAAATGTCTATGGATAATTTAATCCAACAACACTAGGCGAGTGACGCAGGACAAATGTGATGCCTTTCAAATTTAGCAAAAGGACCTTATCGGAAAACAATTGACTGACATGCAATGTAATTCTCGTTAAGTACACTAAAAAATAACATCAATAGAGATAGCTAATCATCTCATTCCACAATAATATGCTTAAACCCCTAGGAAAATGTTTCCTCCATTTAAA
Source organism: Pinus albicaulis (assembly GCA_034641835.2). Classification (NCBI taxonomy): domain Eukaryota; kingdom Viridiplantae; phylum Streptophyta; class Pinopsida; order Pinales; family Pinaceae; genus Pinus; species Pinus albicaulis. The sequence goes on from CM076581.1 coordinate 1,040,632,427, forward strand.
ATAATGATTTTTAGTCTCTCCTAGGTGTTTTTTTTCTTGTAACAAGTGTTTCACATTTCTCATAATAGGCATATTTAATATGGACTATGAAGTTAGGTTTTTTTTTTTCTTTTCAAAATTTAAATTTATTCATATAGGAAATTTATATTTACTTATTCATATTTATAGTAAATTTATATGTACTTGATTGGTGTATTCATAGCAAACTTTCAAGTTTTATGTATTCTTTTTCTAAGTATTGGGAAGACCTATCATAACTCAGTTCTCAAACCATCCATGAATGCACGCTGACTCATCAAAACCACCCCAACAGGAATTACTAGTTAGTGGTTTGTAAGGATGCAGGCTTTCACTCCTTCAAGATGTCTTTGAGTCTTAGATCATTAACATGTTTCCTCAAATCTTAAAAAGACAAATTCTTAGCCAAACAAAAACAAAATTAAAGCATATTTCAAACCATAAATTTTATGTATTTTAAATATGCAACTTTAAATATTTTCTAGGTACATTATTAATAATGAGGAGGAGTGAATGATTTACCCATTTTCCCAACCCACAGAATATTTTGACAATCCTAGCTGTCGAACCTCTGACTTTGGAAAGAACATGTTAAACATACTTGAATCATCACAGGCAATGCCTTTTGGAACATTCTTGCATCCTTCATACACTATCCGTCTTACAAGTAACCGACAACAACTAGAGACCCTTTAAATTTCTAAGGAATAAAAACTTGTTTGCCCAGAGGAACAAGCTTCCTCTGTCGGTCCTAAATTTCCAAAAAAGAAAAACTTCAACGCGAAGAGAATAACTTGTTCCTACAAATCACTTTTTCTCTTTTCTGCAACAGAAAAGAGACATAAACTCGAACATTTCACAGAACAATGTATTTTTCTTGTGACCAAATTCCGGTATTTCCTATATTATATATTACTATCAACATCCATTGTGTGTATCTATTGAAATGTCTCATTAACTTTCAAAGGTTTTAAGATTTTAATCTTGTTACAGCTTACCCAATTGGAAATAAATACTGTTTCGATAGGTTTTATGAGAAGCGTTAGAATGGTGTTTCCTCAAATCATATCAAGACTCTGGTCATACTTTATATTTCTGTGCAGCAGAAGGGCAAGGTTGACAGGCCAGTCCCCTGATGGCAGAGAAGCAGTCCTGCTAAACTATGTTCTAAAAAATGCAGAGCAGGGAAATGCAGAATCTGTGCTGAGTGCAATTGAGAGTTATGCTCAGCATACATGGCTGATGAATATAGGCAAGGAGAAGAGCTCTTTGCTGGATGGTGCAGTGCAGAGAATTGATCCCAGAGTGGCCTTAGAGCTTGGAACTTACTGTGGGTATTCTGCCATTAGAATTGCTTCCAAGATGACAAAACCAGACAGCAAGGTCGTTTCTATAGAAATCAATCCACAGAACTGTAGTATAGCCAGAGCAATTATTGATCATGCAGGTGAGACTTAATTTTTTATTATTATTTTTCTTTCTAGAGATCGTTATTATTATTTTGAAAACCTTTCAGGCCACCGTGAAAAAGTGGTTTCCTGAAGTTCTGTTTGAGGCAAGCTTCACCAGCTCAAAACCATAATATAGTGTAATGTGCCAAGTTCTGAGAATGTCTATGGATTGTAATGAGAACTCACATACTACTTTATGTCAAAGGCTTAGACACAGGTCTAGAAAATATGTATGGAATCGTATGAATTACATGTAGATAACAAGAAATCCCAAATTCCAAAGGAAAGGTATAAAGTTTTCAGATATCTGTGAGTATAATGAGTGAAAGTATAATTATTGCTAATTGTAGTGTTTTACAATCCTTATAGTAATCAGTCTGTTTAGTTTATACTCACTCAGTTTGCTTTTGGTTCCAATGTGTGTGTCCAAAGGACTTTGATGGTTTCTATCAATGACTATATAATAGATTTATCACTGAAAGCATAATTAGAGATGAGTAGATTTAGTCCATAGATACGTTAGCTTGTTTAGGGATCATGTTAATGTAAAATCCAAATAGCTAAATTGTTGAAACTTTATCTTGAACAGTGAATTAAGGGTGTGTTTTACTGTATAACAATGGATTTAGCATAATCAGGATTCATGCTTATCCTTATATCTCTAGCCCATTTATGGTTTATTCTTTATTGCATTCATATATTTAAATCTTAGCAATTGGTGTATATATACAGCATACTAGTCTTGTGGGCTTTTCTGTTCATTTGTTCAAGCATTTTAAGAAACAAAGTACTGATTATAAATCGTATAAAGATAATATTTCATAAGGCAATGCATCATTTCTTTGTAGTTTAAAGAAAAGTCTTTCTATGCGACTGTAAATGCAGAAAATACACAGAACTTAGTTTTATTAACAGCACTTACAACAATTATAAATTGAACATAGGACATTACATGCATAATTTAGTGAAGGTAATTAGACATATAACAGAATTCTGTGTTAAATTGGAAAAAATCCATTCAAAACATATCTTAATTCAATAATGCTGAAGGTGGTCATTTTATGCTGGCTAATAAGATGACAGAGATCCAATCTTAGCTTACATGGAACAAAAAAATGTATTATTTCTATGTTTTCAAAGTAATAAACTTTAAGGTTTCAGTGTTAACTCCCCTTTTACCATGGCATGGGAGGTTTGCACCTGCTAATTAGAACTTCACCACAATCTATCCATAACACCCTTTAAAAACTATATAACACTGTAAGTTTTATACTTTAGTCAAACTTATATGACTTCAAACTCAACACAAAGTCTTTAATATAATGTTCTGTGAAATCAAAATAAATCAATCCAAAACCTTATTTATACCATGTTTCCGAATAGATAGCAATATAAAAATGATTATGTATTGCAGCGGATGTTGAACTTACCTTTGAATTTAATTTGTTGTCAGGGCTATCATTGAAAGTGAAGGTGATGGAAGGAACAGTCGCTGGCAAATTGGAGGAATTGGATGAATTTTTAGAGGAAGAGAGACTTCCACACTTTGAATTAATATTCATGGATCACTCCAAGCAGTGTTATTTGTCAGACTTTCTGCTGCTGAAGGAGAGAGGTATGCTGGGCAAAGGGACTGCCATTGTGGCTAACAGTAGTACTGTGGGATTTCCAGGAGCTTCTGAATTCTTTACTTATCTGAGAAACCACTCAGAGGAATTGGAGACAGAAGAGCATAAGTGTAGTGTGGATCCACTGTCACTACCATCCACTGTCACAGTCTCCATTTACAAGGCTGATCTTCCTGTATTCATTCACTAAAGCATAGTTGTATGTGTGTTTTGCTTTTAATTCTTAACTATAGGAAGATATGCATAAACAGTTTTAGAAGACAGAATAGAGAGTAGCTTATTGTGGGTGGGTGCATATCCATGTGTGTCCACAGTAATTCCAATTTTTTGTGATGTACTGGTGTAGCAAATTTCTTGAGAAAATTAATCTTCTTCAACTTTGTGGGATCTAAACGAGCGAATCACTGGATGAACTCAACTGTGTATTCATCAGCATATTCGGACCATAACGCTGGGCAGTTGTAGTCCCTTTTTATTTTAATCTTTTTCATGCTGCTATGAATAAAACTAATTGTCCAGCGCTTACATGAGCTGTGTCCAGTAGTGATGAGTATGTAGAACTCACCCCATGTTCTGTTACTTTCAATGGGTTTTTAACAATCCAATCCAAAAAGCTTAAAAAAACCGTTATAACTAAATTAAAACTTGAATCAAGATCAACTTCCCCTGTCTGTACTCATCATGTATAAATGATATGGAGATTTTGAATGTCAGTGTTGTGTCATTATGGGATATAGAGTGGAGAAGTGAAAAATCAGTATTTGGTAAATATTTTAATAAACGAACATATGCAGTGTGATTAGTTGGATTTTATAGATTGTTAATTTAATGATATGTTTTGAATTTAATTATAAAGTATATTAATATATATTATATTTGTCAGGTTTAATATTTTATTGTAATAAATAAAAGATTTTAATTGTGTAGATGGTTTATAATTTAGTATGGAGAGATGTCATAATGATTTATTAAATGAAATGTTTTTTTAAGATTGGTTTAAAAATATTTTTATTCTAAAAAAACCAGATATATTAGGTTTACAATAAGTCCCTTTGGTCTTATCCAATAGATAGAAACCATAAGCAACATCCCAAGATAAAAAGGATAATAGAAACCGAACAAAAAGTTCACTTTTACATCCAAGACATGATATATGGCCAAAAAATAAAACCAATAGCTTACAATGGTGAATACATTGTAGACATTCTTGGGAATAAAAGTAGGAATCACAAAACAAGAGATAACAACACCAACCACACAAAAAAAGGCGAGGGAAGAAGTGCTATGAAATAGATGGTCTGCCAAACATAGAGAATCCCAAACACCTATAGGATGAATAATTGCACGCACAAAAAAAGGGAGAACCATCCCATCCATGCTCTCAAGTTGAATTACATCTCCCTACATATCAAATTGCACCATCGGATTTAGCAACAACTATTCCAAGTCCATTGCAGAATTTGTCTTCATATGACAGAGGAAATGCGGCCAAGCTCCAAGAGATGAACCAATGAAGAAAAGATAGACCTCCGCTAAATTCATGAGAACTAAATTTCCAAAAAAGAGACAAAGAAGCCTCTCCATGCTTGTCTGAAACAAAAATCACCTTACATGGTTGAGCTGCACAACAACATTGTCAATACCCATGACAATTAGGAACACCAACATACATCCAACGTACTCCATGTCTAGAGCCAAAAGACCCATCAATAGTTCTAAAAACCATTGTTGCAAAAAGACACCTAAAAACAATGAAACTATGAGCTCAACCTTTGATCTGAAGATATAATGGTGAGATCATGAACACTATCGATAAGTGGGCCAATATGATCACCAAGATCGCTAGGAAAGTTAGTGAGGTCTCTAGAAGTAGAATATGACACAATGAAACTTTCCACTCGAGCGAGTCTTGAATCAACATTTTCCAAAAAAATCCTATATTTCAGATCCTCCAACCTAGAGAATAGGTTGTAGTGATAAACATGTTTGTCTTTAAAGATTAAACGAAGAAAGGTCTCCATTTTCTAGTGCAATGCAAGGGAATACAAGAAATGACGCCTCCTTTTGCAAAATTTACCTCGGTCCAAGACCCTTTGCAAATCAGTACTAGTCTCTAAGATCTCAAAATTAGGGTGGTAATGAGGGTCATCCATTTCTTTGGCCTCCAAAAGAAGGATTTATCTCCTCACTTTGAGAGGAACCATGTCAAAAAACACACCAACAAATTCAAACACAAAGGTCCTAGAATGCTTGAAGCCCACCTTCCCCAAACCTCCTCTTCGACTCATCATTCATTGACGAGGAGGGATGGTGATTGCCACAAGAAAACACACTATCCACCTACAGGATCCACGACCAACAAAACAAGAAAACATACAAACAACAACCCTTGATCCTCCGAACACAGAGTCACTAAATCATCCCCCTAACCCCACTCCAAAGGGCCAAACTCTAACAAATTTCCAATTCGGGACAACCTAGAGACATAAAGTTTACCATAGGGACAAATTCTTCTTAGAACACCGTATCCAAATTCAAATCCAACCAAATTAAACGAAGTAGACTCGAACCAAATAGTAATAAAACCCATGAACCAAAAGCCAATAAACCATAGGTGCGAAATCAACACAATTTCCCTAACAAGGTTAACCCTGTGGCACTGAAGGGAATTTTAACACAATAAAATAGAGTCCAATTGGAGTTCAGATAATCCAAGAGAGAAAACCCACTGCAACCCCAAAGACTTCACAGAAAGGACAGCACAATAGCATACCAAAGAATAATAAAATTAAATACGAAGACATAGAGGGGTCGAACCAATGCCACTAATAAATGACAATTACTGGAATGCAAGATAGAAAACTTCACCATACCATTGTAGGTTGCCCACGCCTGACACCTTTAACCCAAGGCATGCAAGCTCTATAATTAGCCAAAATACACCCTCGCTCATAAATGAAATGTTAAAACACTTAATAATAATAAAATATAATGTGAAATCAATTAAAAAAATAATAAAAATGTAAAAGATAATACAAATAATAAATTTATTTAATTCAATTTATTATATTGTAATTTGTTTTTATTAATAAAAATATAAACCTTTTATTAATAGGTAACCCATAATTTCACAACATTTTTGGAATTCAATTTTCACATAGATTTGTTCCCCAGAACCATTTGCATGGAATCCAATCTCTCTGCATGTGAGAATAAACCATTCTTTATTTTCTTGAATAATATTTCATCCGTATATTTTTCCAATTCATGGGCCAAATCCACAAAATTGTGGGTCAATATTAAAATCTTTTGGATGGATGCCTTGTTCATACCTTCACTTCCCATAATTATAGGAGTTGTTAGTTCAACGACCAATTTACTCATCAATTATTTTCTTGGAAATTTGCAAATTAGGTTTTTAAATATTCAACTAAGCAAAGTAATTATTGGCATGGGTTATTTTAGCAAGCACAATTCCTACTAATGCATCTTTCCAACTCTCATTCATAGCTCATGGATTGTGGTAGTGCTCATTCCTTCATCAATTATTCAATATTTTTATCAAAGTTAAAATACAATCACATGTTATTCCAACTTTTACCAATTTCACATATACATGCCCTTTACTAGAAACATTAATATAATTGATCACATTATCACATTATCATTGGAGGGCTAGAATTGGGGTGTTAGACAATTTCCCCACCCCCTAAGGGAACATCATCCTTAGTGTTCATGCCATTCCAAGTGTCTTTCTTGCAGCAATATACCATTCCAAGCACCATGTTTCACTACACTGCCTCATTTAGTTCGATTACTACAATTGTTTTGGCATATTAGTGACACCATTCATGTCCCATTCCTTCTTATACGTCAACAACGACACCTACCATTTTCTATTTGACTACCTATAGAGTTATGGAATTGTATCTGATGCCTACATTATATGTCAAGTAAACATGTACGCTATAATATTTTTATATAACCATTATTTTATTGATAAGAGTTTTCAGCACCACAAAAAAAAACATGCATTTCAAAATATGAAATTTTCAATTCAATATTTATTTGTATAATTTTCCTTTACTTTAAAATATTCCACGTGCAACAAGTTTAGCTCATTGTTTGTTTAGACACACCCAAATGCGTTTATGATTCAAGGAGCATGTGACATGTGTCTTTGGGTGATCCATCTTGCTAAGTATTTCTTGCATAGGAATACCAAATATATCTATAAAGTATTACAACCAAGGAATCACTATTTCTTTCCTTCATAAACACAATACATCCATGTCATACAAATCTTGTCAATTAGGTCATTTTTCATGGTTCCAGTGTCACTGCAACAACCTTGTTCCTAGGCTTCTCAACTTCAAAGCTGTCATCTATCCTTCATAAACACAATACATCCATGTCATACAAATCTTGTCAATTAGGTCATTTTTCATGGTTCCAGTGTCACTGCAACAACCTTGTTCCTAGGCTTCTCAACTTCAAAGCCGTCATCTATCCTTCTTGGCTAGATGCATGATCTCACATGCATATAATTCCCATTAAATTAATCATAAAAAATTTCAATAAAAAATTTCATTTTCCAAACTTGCTTCATATAGAAGCCAAATTTGACAAATATGAGATTATTCTCATAATGTTTGGCTCTTTACAAGTAATAATACTCATCTTTCATTATGGGATTACATTCCATGCCATTCTCCAAGCCATTCTACTCACAATATGTACTTCCACTTAACCAAAAAATGTTAGTTTGCCATGCATATAATCATTTGAATATAACATTTACAACAACCCCTAAATTTGACTTCATAATTGTCATACGCTCAACATTCAATCATGTTCACTTGCATGCCACATAAATTGAAAGGAAATATCATTACATTATATACTTATGTGTTATTATCATTCTAGGCAATTTATAATGTAGTTAAACTTTTATTCTGATAATTATTTATTCTTTCCACTTAGATGTTGAGAAATCAATGCTTACAAGAATTATGGTTTGATTCCTCTTTCTTGATAATTACTTGTGAATTATGTTGGTTTATTTTACTTCTTTATTATTTTATCTTTCATCAAGAAAATACCAAATTATATGTATATAAATACCACAAGAACAAGAGACATAAAATGTAGGAGCTCAATTAGGGAAAAACCCCTACAAGGGGAAAACCTATTCAAACTCTGCCTTTAGTAGATTCAAATAAATATGAGACACTTCCATACTTCTTAGACATAGAAAACAATCTCCTCCAACCACCAAGTCACCCCTTCCATTCAATAGACAGTCCTTATCAAAGTCTCCAAGCGAAATGTCCCCCATAGCATCTTTAGTCTAGAATTTTGGCCCCCCAATAGCAGAACTTCGATCTCCAACAACATAATTCAGACTCATAGTATCCACATAATTTAAGCCCCAAAAACTACCCAAAAAAATTTCACGTGTAAGATATATATAGCCTAGAAACTCGAATTAGGTCTTCCCAACAAAATTCATCCTTCTCCAACTATTTCACTCTCTTTTTTGCCTCTCTTCCTTGAAGATTGAACTTGTTGTGTGAATGCTCCAAATATGTTGAATTAGCTTTGTTTATATAGCCTTTCTGCTGGGTTTAATTTCCCTAATGTAGGACGACTTCATGGGGACAAGGATGACTTGGTGTGGAGGTGATAAATAACCTTTTTGACTCAAAACTAATTATTTTTACATGATACAAAAGCCCAAGAAGGGTCTAATAAAAATGAGAATGACTCTAATGACTCAAGAAAAAACCTAGAAGCCTTCAATGGAAGCTTTAACCTAGAAAACAATGACCCAAGCATGGAACCAATGCTTTAATACTCCATTTTCTTTAATAATAAAATTTCTTTTGACAAGTATAATTATGAAGACCGATACTAGCTACAATCTTCAACACTCCCTCTTAACTAGGGAGGTATTCATAATTGTATGCATATAATAGTACATGGAAGATTTGAGAAATGAACTACAAAGAGTTCTAGCACACTTAGTGCCACAAATTAGATACCTGACCGGGGAATTGTAACTGGGTGGGACTAAGATGGACTCAAGATTTAGCCACTATAGGTACTGTTAGCCACCTATAAAATTTGTTATAGCAAAAGGTGGCTAAAACGTTTTTGGAGCCTTCAAGGAACAAATTTTATCGCTAAAAAATGTTGGCTCTTGAAGACTCTTGAAGGCCTCATGCCTTTGTCCAAATCTTCACTGTTGTTCCCATTTTATACTCAGAAGTTCTGCTGATTTCATGAGAAGAAACTGTTGCAAAATCATCATTTTTCCCCTTCCTCCACTCAAAACTAACCTTCATTTTCTCCCCTTTTTCTCCATAAAACTCCTCTATTTTCATGATTCTTCTTCTTCCATTCATGAAAATCATTTTTACAAGGTTAAGGACTCACTTTTTAACCTTACCGAAACCCCCAAATCCATTGAAAACTCTGAAGAATTTCATAAAAAACAAGTTTTTATTACTATGGACTTAAGCCCCCCTTGGGCTAAGTCCTAACCACTTCCCCACCATACGCTTTGGCGCTGGAACCAAGCGCTGACCCTTCTCAACGCTTATCGCATCGCAAAATTCCAATGGGTTGATTGAAAAGCCCGAGCCGGAGGCTCTGATTGCGATTAGCCCTTTTTTTATAACGCCCCAGGCATATTGTATTTCACGAAGACCAAAGGCCCTGCAGTCGAGCACCAACCTTTTCATATATATATATTTCGCCACCAAAACCTTTGTGTTAATAAATTTTTGAGTTTTCATACGTTATAAAGGGTTTCCGCCTGTTCGCTTTAAAAAGCAATCCCCGACCATTGATCTTGAGCCGATCAAACAGACAGCGTTCAATCGCATCACGAGTTTTCAGTGCTGTGCCATTTCTTTCCCCGCCGATTGAATGTCTCCGATTACATCCAGACCGTCCGTTTGATCTCATCTAACGGCCCACAATCGCTCTGATTATTAACCCTTCCTCCACCCTTTTAACCCCTCTGATTCACTCTCTGTCGTCGATCTGATCTGCAGATCGACGGCTAGCGCTTAATCGCATCAGTGTTTCCCTATACATCGGCACCATTTAAGTTTTGCCCCTGATTTCAATCCTCTGATTGGATCTGGACCATCCACGTGTCCAGATTGGACGGTCTCAGATCATTCCGTCTTATTCTTCCCTCCCCTCTCCTTTTTGATTTCTCCTAGCTGATCTCCACAATTGGATGATGCCATCCAACAGTTACGCTCCTCCCCACATCCTCTGCAGCAGTTAAACCCAAAAACGCAAGATTTCTTAATAAGTTTTGTATTTTGCAGGTGTTTAAAGGTTTATCCGTTATATTGAAAGAAAGGTCGAAGGTCGGGAATGATGATTCCTGTGCCTTTGATTCATAAAAGGGAACCATTCACGGGGCTCTACTCCGCGTTTCATGAATGCTTCATGGGCATTGATGCCTTGAGAGCCCTGCGCAGCCTGCACAACAAAAAGACACAGTGATTTTAAATCACAATTTAAAGAGTATCAGTGTTGAAGACAGAACACAGCAGAACAGAAGTTTGAAGACAGATTTGTGGGGATTATGGCTAAGATTGATTATCAAAATCCTAATCCCCCAAATTAAAACACAATTAAAGGAAATTCATAAGCGTTTTATTAGATAGAAAGGCCTCCACCGCCACATCTGAGGCAAATTAATTCCTCTCAACTACCACAGTGCCACCTGTGGCTACAAGCATTCAAAGAGAGGCCGAAGTTATTGAGCAAAATCAGATATTCGCCTCAACGCAGCCAGAGAGTTACTTCTGCAAGGAACTTAATGCAAAAAATATCTGCAGAGTTACTCTGACATGACACAGAGCCTCAAAAGTCAACAAAAGCTCCCACCGAGCTTAATCTTAAAGTGTAAAACAGTTAATACAGACAGAACATCTGTAAACTTCTCCATCGAGCCCCTCAAAGGCCGAGAAGCCATTAAGTTTGTATTAATTGTCCTGAGAGATCTTTTATCAGATTTCACCTCCTCATTCTTCTATAAATACTTCTGTAGAAGATGAAAAATTGTTGGTTGCAGAACTTTGAAATACATTTGAGCTTAGACTTCTACTTGTAAATAGTGTTCACTGGCTCTTGAAGCTCTGCTTGTGATAGATAAGTTAGTCTAGGAAGTGTCGATTATTGTTAAACTAAAGCATTGGACTTAAAGCTGTAACTGGTTTGGAGCATCAATACAAGTTGATTTATGGGATCCTGGTCTGTGTTGACAGTGATGTTTTTCTCATTGTAACTTGTCATTTTGTTTATGTTTTCACTGTGTTTCATCTTCTCTTATAAAGAACAACATGCATAGAGTTAGGACCTACTGTATATCAGTAACCTTCTTTGACTGAAAATCTTTATCTGAATGTTTTCTACCAATCTGTGTTATTCGGGAATAATTTAATTCAGTTTAAGCATAGGAATGATGGGGTTCCCTCGTCTTATTGCCTTAGCTGAATATTATTCTTGAATGTTATGTTCAGTATTAGTTAAGTAGAGATGAACTATGGAAGATATGGTGTGCCCTGGTCCTAGTTTTATCCCCAAAGGCTGTCTGAATGTTTCCCTTGGAATGTGTTAAAAGCTGGCTAGTTTAAAAGTACTTACCAGATCTTAGGCCATTCTGTGTTATCTTTGTGTTTGTCTTGAAAGTAACCAAGTAAAGCAGAGCTAGGAGAGGATTTGTGGTGAGCCCGACCCGCTAGTTTCTACTCCAACAGTTTCCTTCAAGTTTCCCTTTGTTTTAGAATGTTTTCTATTGAAAGTGTATCAAAGGCTGGCTAGTTTAAAAGTACTTACCAGATCCTGGGCTGCTCTTTGTTCTCCATCTGTTAATTTTCCTTCTTGTTGTATCATTTCATTCCATAAATCAAACTTCAAGGAGATCCTTAGACACAGATGACTTACCCCATGGACCATTCTTGCCTCTTGCTGTTCCAATTAAACCCTATCATGACTCCATAGCCCAATGGACTAAAACCTGCAATTATCTATCTTTTTGGCCGAAGCTTACTCTGATTGCTTGCAACTTCTCACCTTTGGAACTCTTTGCATTTAGAAATTTCCACCTCAAATAGTAATCATGCTCAACCATCCAAAAACAAAACAAACCCTCGGCCTTCATAACTAGCCTAAATATCATTACCCAAAACTTCAAAGAGAAATCCATCTTTGCACTTACTGGAGAGATCCCTCTCCGGATTTAGGAGGGCTAGATCCTAGAATCCCAAAGTGGTTGAAATAATCTTGTTTCTATGATTGGACTTTGCCAATCTTGCTAATTACAGATTCCTAACATTTCTGGCGACTCCGCTGGGGAGAACCTAATTGTAGTCTCTGGTTCCCTTTAAAAAAGTTCATACAAACCTGGTGAGTAAAAGCAGCCTTTTCAAGCACTACCAAATAATGGTAATCATGGATGAAACTTGTTTGAATCAGTGAAAAACTAGGCAAACCCTAGGATTCTCATAAGTCTTTATCTAAACCTTGAAATATTAGCTGGCTTAGCCATAAGAGTAGACTGCCTTTATCTCTTAACCGTAGCTAAGTTTTGAAACAGAGTTAGGACATTCTTAAAAACCACACAACTGTAAAATAACTTAGAAAACCTAAAAATATTTAAGATTGGTATCCAATAAACATGGTGGTGGACCATAAAACCTTTTACCTCCTTAGGAGCTAAAAACTTCCACTTGGCGACTCCACAATCCTTAACAGACCTTAAGACTCCACTGGGAAGAACCCTCATCATTATAACATTAGTCAAACTCAGTTAGAGGACTGTAGGATTTGAATTTGTGTAAACAAATTGGTAGACCATTTAAAGACTGTCATATCTGGTTGAACTTTTCTTGTTTATTTAGGTATGAAAAACACAACACAGTGGCTCCTAGAAAGATTCGCACTAGATCCCATCTTGAACCTGATCCACCTGAGATAGTTGATAACCCAGAAAGTATCCTTAGGAAGTCTCCTAGGATTAAATTGTCAACCGTTTTCAGATCACCCTTGAGAGCTAATTCAGTTCCTGAAAATCTTACAGCTCTACAAAAATCACAAGCTGACTTAGTAAATCCATTTAGAACTAGGTCATTTGATGATATAATTCAGCTAGACTTTGAGTCTTCACTTTCATCCCTAGAGACAAGTGAACATCCTGGTAGTAGAGAAACGACACCTCCTGATTTGCATTTCCTTCACAATTTAGGTGTCTCTCATCCAAGATCAGCTCAACAATCTACTGTTGTTCCATCCACATCCCTTCATCCTTCATTCACTATCCAAACCACTCCACTTCAACCCACTTTTCTTCTTGTTAATCCACCTCTTGTAAATCCACCTACACCACATATCATGGTAGCTTGGTATGCTCCCTTAGTCCTTCCTGTACCATTAGTCAATCTTCCACAGGACTATCAGTCCAAAATTCCATTATACGATGCTAGTAATGCTACTACTGCATCACAACATGCGGATACGTTGAATGACTACTTTGACAGAAACAAAATCGATGACGATTCAGTCAAACTTAGATTATTTGCTCAGAGTCTAGGGGGAGAAGTAAGAAAATGGTTTAAAGGCTTAACCCCCCATAGTATCAATGATCTTCAAGCCTTCCACCAGACGTTCCTAAACAAATGGGAAGTAAAAAATAATCCTCTCCAAGTCCTTTCTGATTACAAGAACCTCCATAGAAACACTGGGGAAAGTGTGCAGGCTTACTGCACTAGATTTAATAGTGTATATAATGCACTTTCCCCAGATCTAAAACCTCCACAAGGCTCAGCTTTAAACAAGTTTCCTGAAGGGTTTTACCCTGAGATGGCCTATCAGCTGAGGGAAAGAGATCCTGCAACTCTTGAAGAGATGCAAAAAGGTGCTCTTTTTGTGGAAGTCAACTTGATGGAAAAGAGAGCAAGATTGAAAAATGATAAGAGAGTATCCTTTAGGGAGGAAAATACACTCTCTACTTTAAATTCAAAGATGGAAAGGATGATGGAGGAAATGATGAAGGAGATGAGCATAATTAAGAGAGCACAAGCCAGCCAAAACCAAACTACTCCTAAAAACAGAAACCAGAACCAGAATCAGAATTTTAGAAGGAACCAACCTCCAAACAGACCTAGGGAAGATGATCAACAGATCACTCCTCCCTTTCATCAAAACTATGTAAGTGAGGCTGAGGAAACAGATGAGATAACAGAGGAAGATGATTTCAACATGTTGGGGTTAGCTGATGATGACTTTGAAGTCCACTATGATAGAAAACAAGGTCGTTACATACCTTATGATGACAAAATAGATGATGATGAGAATTATTATCAAGTCATGGAAAATGTCATCATAGAGTCTCAAAGAGAATATGACCTTAGAAGCAAAACCAGTCAGAAAACTCCCAACACCAAAACCTCTGACAAATCTTCACAAAACAACACTGCAACCAATCCTAAAGTTGTCAAACAAAAGGACAAAACAGTGGCTGTAAATTCTGATAAAGGTAGAGAGGAAGGCACTCAAAACAACGAAAAACAGAGTGCAGACATTAGTAGTACTAACACTTCAGCTATTACTCCTGTCAAAATCATTTTGTCAAATATAAATAAAACAAATCAGCAAGCTGATGTTGCTGATAGACCGGCAGCTAGTAAGGCTAAAACAAGTTCTTCAAAGAACTACATTCCTTTTAGCCTGGAGCAGAAAATTTCAAAGATCAAAATCTCTGTACCCCTCACCGAGTTGGCTGCCCAACACATATATAGAACCCAAATTTTGAAGGCTTTAAATATAGAGGAAAATGAGGATACAGTCAATCTTAATGATGACCAGCTCGAGCTTATTTTTGGTTCAAATAGTGAAGGTATGTATCAAGAGGGACCTATTCCTTCCTTTTATGTGAGTTTAAATGTTCATGACAAAATTTTGCACAACGCTATGCATGACTCAGGAGCTTCTCATAATTTAATGCCAAAAGCTGTAATGGAGAGCCTGGGTCTAGAAATCACCAGACCTTACAAGGACCTGTACTCCTTTGATTCTAGCAGAGTAAAGTGTTTATGATTAATCAAAGACCTCTGTGTTAACTTAGCCCAGATTCCAACTAGATGCTTAGTCATGGATATTGTGGTGGCTGATGTTCCACCCAAGTATGGAATGTTGTTATCAAGATCGTGGGGGGCTAAGTTACAAGGGACTATGCAAATGTACATGACCTATGCAACTATCTCTGTTTTCAATCAGACTAGAAGACTGTACAGGGAATCCCATATGCAATACACAGTTACAAGTCAAGACAGACCACAAAACTCCCCTTTATACTCTGTAAACACATGCCTTGATTCATTTATCCTTTTTAATGAAGAAACATTAGATGAACAAGTAACTTTAACAGGGTTAATGGCCGATAGAAAGGAGGAGGTAAATACCACAGAACTGTCAAAACAGTTTGTTGAACCTTTAAACAACAACAAACCAAATATGGGTCTTGAACTACAAGTCATGCATCCTTTGCTTTTAAACCTCGACACTCAAGAAAACGTTCCACCACTTAACAAAAAACCTGAAGAAAGCACATTCAATTAAGTGCCGCTAATCATGAACAATTAGAAAGCACATTAATTGAAGAGGACGGTAACCAAGAAGACGAAACCGAAAACAGTCCTCTATGGAGTATGTATTTTGATGGATCATGCACTAGAACTAATGCTGGTGTAGGTGTCTAGATTTGCAAAACTGAAAACAACCACACAGAAGGCATTTCCTGTAAATTAAACTTTCAGTGTTCAAACAACATAGCCGAATACGAATCCCTGCTTTTGGGTTTACATTTGTTGAAAAAGTTAGGAGCCAAGAGAATTAAAGTTCACGGGGATTCTGAATTAATCATTAGGCAAGTCAATGGGAGTATAGCGCTCATCATCCCAGACTTAGGGCTTATCGAAACGATGTCGTGGACCTTTTAGAAACTTTCGAAGAGTCCCAATTATTTTTTGTTCCAAGAAAGAGAAATATCACGACCCACAATTTAGCCTTTGTAGCTAGAACATGCTTAACACCATATGAAACCAAAGACTGCACAAATCAGATAAAATTCAGACCAGTCGTGCCTGATAATAAAAAGTATTGGCAGGTGTTTGACGAAGACAAACAAATAGAAGACTTCATGCAATTCAGAAATGAATTCGAACTACATAGTTCGGACTCAGATTATGATACAGACTACAGTGAAGAAAATTTTCTTGGTGAAGAAGAGCCGTCTCCCGAACTTGCCAACATTAATCTACTGTCTAGCAAACCTAAAAACAAAACTGAATTGAATGCAGATTTAGAAATGGGAGAGTTAGAAACTCTACACCCTAAAGATAAAAGTTTGCCAAATGGTCTGACACCTTTGGAAGAGTTGTTTGATTTTAACGATGTGGCCAGAAAACCAAAACTGGAACCTGTCGAGACTGAAGTGGAAGAGTGCAATATAGGCAGTGAACTTAAACCGAAAATGATTAAACTGTCTAAAACTTTACCAGCTCACATCAAACTCAAATACATAGATCTGTTTAAAGAATTTCAGATGTTTTTGCATGGAGTTACGAAGATCTTAAATCCTATGACACTGAAATAATACAGCGCAAAATTCCCCTCAAAGAAAACCAAAAACCATTCAAATAGAAACTGCGCAGAATAAACCCTATTCAGTTGCCTTTGGTTCAGAAGGAGATCATGAAAATGTATGATCTTTACAGTATTATTGTCTAGTAGATATTAAGGTAGATTGTCTAATATGGTGTCAGTTAGGAAGAAAACTGGAGAGATCAGGCTTTGTATAGACTTTAGAGACTTAAACAAAGCTTCATTGAAAGACAACTACCCTTTACCAAAGATGGATCATATTTTACAAAGGGTGGTAGGGTCTAGAAGAATTTCTTTGCTAGATGGCTATTCAGGGTACAATCAGATCTTAGTTTACCCTGCTGATCAATTAAAGACAACCTTTACTACACCATGGGGCACTTTCATGTATGCGAAAATGCCCTTTGGTCTAATGAATTTTGGAGAAACTTTCAAAGAGCCATGGACATAGCATTCTCGGAGGAACTGGGCTTCTTCATCATTATATACCTTGATGATGTCACTGTGTTTTAAAAAATAGATGAAGAGAATTTAGCACACTTAAGAAAAGTTTTCAAGAAATGCAGAAAGTTTGGAATATCCTTAAACCCTAAGAAGACACTATTTGGTCTCCAAGAAGGTAAACTTCTTGGACACATTATTTCTGAAAAGGGTATAAGGATAGATCCAAAGAGGATTGAGGCCATATTGCAAATCTCACATCCTCGAAATATCAAAGAGTTGCAATCTTTCATTGGAAAGATTAAATTTTTGAGAAGGTTCATCCCCAACTTGGCTAAGCTCCTTAGGAATATCACAAACATGCTAAAAAAGGCGCAAGGGGTAAAGTGGACCTTGGAAGCAAAGAAGTCCTTTGAGCTGGTAAAACAAGCTTTAACTAAAACATTGGTTCTAATAAGTCCTAATTTTTCAAATGATTTTTATATTTTTTCATTTTCATCAGAACATACCATAGCTATTGTCCTTCTACAGAAAAATCCACAGGGACAAGAGCAGCCTATTGCATTATTTAGCAAGGCATTGAGGGATGCCCCTCTAAAGTATAACATTATGGAGAAGCAAGCTTTTGCTTTGGTGAAAGCTTTGAAAGACTTCAGAGTATACATTCTTCACTCACATATCATTGCCTTTGTCCCAAACTCAGTTGTTAAAGACATTCTAACACAGGACCCAGATGGTAAGAGAGGTAAGTGGATTGCTATTATCCTTGAATATGATTTAGAGATAAAACCCACTAAGCTGATCAAAGGCCAAGGTCTAGCTAGATTAATGGCTGAATCTAATTTTGAAGTTCTTGATATTAATATGATTAATGCTTTGGATGAACAAGAGGAAATCTCAACACCCATTGTTGAGGACCATTTTATGAATTCCTCTTGGTATGTTGATATTGTTTATGTTTTTCTTAATTGGAATACACCTCCTGGTTTGACAAAAACAAAGGCAAGATTCCTAAAATTGAAAGCTGTAAACTATTGCATTATAGATAGATGTCTTTATTGGAAGAATGCAAGTGGTGTATTGCTTAAATGTTTGCTTGAGTTTGATGCAGAGAAGGTTAAATACCAGTTCCATGAAGGAGAGTGTGGAGGTCATATGTATTGGAAGACAACAGCCAAAAAAATTTTGAGGGCTGGTTTCTATTGGACTACTCTTTTCCATGATGTACACAAGATGATCATAGGCTGTCATAAATGTCAAATTTTTGAAAGCAAAATAAAACTGCTACCCCTGCCTCTCCATCCAATCATTGTTGAAGCCCCATTTCAACAGTGGGGACTTGAGTTCATAGGAGAAATCCATCCACCATCTTCTGCCCAACATAGATGGATTCTCATTGCCACAGACTATTTCACTAAGTGGATAGAAGCCATACCTTGTAGGCAAGCCAATGATTCAGTTATTATAAAATTCATGGAGATTAACATTCTCTCCAGATTTGGCTGTCCTACCAAGATCATCACTGATAATGCAGCAGCATTTGGATCAAAGAGGATGGTTGAGTTTTTTCATAGATATCAGATAACATTGGGGCATTCCATGACCTATTACCCTCAAGGTAATGGAATTGCAGAATCCTCAAACAAAATTTTAGTGAACATAATCAAGAAATTGTTGGAGGACAATAAAAAGTCTTGGCACACAAAGCTAGTTCATGCACTTTGGGCTGATAGATTAACTTCGAAGAAATCTATTGGCATGTCACCTTTCCAGCTTGTATATGGTACAGATGCAATTTTTCCAAACAACCTTGGTGTACCAGTGATGAAGTTGATTCAAGAGTTGAAAACTGAAGATAATGACATGATTAGAAGAATAAATCAGACCATTCATCTTCAGCAAGTTAGAGAAGAGGTATATATGAAAGCATTGCAGAAGCAGATCGGCATCAAAAATCTTTTTGATAGAAGAGAAAAGGCCAACAATTTCAAAATTGGGGACAAAGTTTTAAAATGGGACTCAAGGAGGGAATACAAGGGCAAGCATGGAAAATTTGACAACTTATGGCTTGGCCCTTACTCTATTCATTCAGCTGCTGGTAACAACGCATATTTCTTACAAGAGTTGAATGGAGCAGAACTATTTGGGGGTCCTGTCAATGGCAGGATGCTTAAACATTACTTCTCTTGATCCCTCCCATGGTATGAAAGCTGTTTTTATCTTTTTTCTCATTATAAATATCTCATCCACAATTGCATTCAAAGTTAGAAAAATAAAAAATACAAAACAGTGAAAAAGAGAAAAGAGGGCAGATTGTCAAAACAATAAAGGTACAACCCCATACCAAAAAGAGAAACAAATATGAAAGTGTGCAAGCTCAAATTCCACTCCTAAAGGACACACTCCTAGTTAGTCAAACATCCTAATCTTGACTAATTAGTTTTAAATTTTCTGCTGATAGGATAGTGAATTCGATTTTCCGAACTATTTAATCTTGGCTTATCAGTAGATAGATTAGGATAGAAATTAAAGGTTCAAACAAGTTCAAAATCCAAACCTAGGTTTCCAAAGAGAGATGACTCCAATATATTTTATTTTCTGAGTCAAAAAAGATCTAAATCTGGTTATAATTAGCTCAAAATCTGAACCAGAGAACAAGGAAGAAACAACTGAAATAAGAGTCAAAACAGAGCTATAAAGGGATGAAGGAAGTGCTTTGAATTTTCAGATCTTAAACCTTCCATTTTGTTTTAAATTTTCTGCAAAATAAATGTCTATGTGCAGCCTGTTTCTATGCCATAGACCAGCATCAAGTTAGACTATTCAATCCTGACTTGAATGCTTTTCAATTTCTGTTGTAGAATTTAGAGAATAAGATCTGTTAAACTGTTTAATCCTAACATATTAGTAGATTAGGTAGAGAAGCATCTGAACTCAACTGTTTAATCTGAGTTCAAGGAGAAATAAGGAGTAGAAATAGATTAGATTTATGCTTTCAAAAGAATAAAATTTTGTAAAAGAGTTTGCCAATCCAAGTGCACTCTGTTAGCCCCCTATGAAATTCTTGACGAGCAAGCTGGGGGCTGTATTATGTTGAAGACCTTCAAGGGACGCATCTCCCCTGTAGACACATCATTCTTAAAGTCTTCTGCAGGCCTATACTTTGCAGTGAAATCCCCTCTGCTGATATCTTATCTAAAGCCTCACTAATTATACATTCGGCTCCTCAAATACCATTATTTTACCCCTTTCCCCTTGGTCATAGTTCCCTTTGGTCCCCCCTAAATTCCCCTTCTTACCTTTCAGATTCCCCTAAAACCCTCTTTAGATTGCCCCCCTAGCCTTTGTTAACCATGCTTCCCCCTTACTCCTTTACGTTCCCCTTCCTTGGCCTTCAAATTCCATTTAAACGGGCTAAAACCCACTTTCCAACCACATAATAGGCCTAGCCCCTTTCCCACTAGCCCCGCTAATCTTTGTCCCCATGTAACCAAGCGCTGGGACCAAGCACTAATCGCAATCGGAAGATCGGTGGAGGTCCAATTTCCTTTGTAAAATTCGAAAGTCCCGATGTGATTGAGGTATAACGTTAAGTCTCGCGATGCGTTTAACACCGTCGATCTATCACGAAGATCCGACGGCGTAGCGATAATCGCAGGCCCCCACCCAATCGCAATCGCAAAGTTTATGTGCGTCCCTCCGATCGGCTCATCGCAAACACTTGTGATGCGATTGATCGCAACCCTGTCTTCCGATCCCCGATTGCTGCCAACCTCCGATCACAATCGCAAGTCCCCGTGGTGCCGCCCCGATTGAGATCTCCCGATCAAATCATAACCGTCCATCCTCCCCGCTGATCCAACGACCAACGCACTCTCCGCTCAATCGCAATCGGAACTCCAATTACGTTACCCCTTTGTTCTGCTGCGATTGTGTTTCCCCGATTGCCCTCTCCACCGTTGATTCTCCCCGCAGATCGGACGGTCCGGCATTAATCGCACCCTCTGCCCGATCACTAATCGCAAGTCCATTCCTCCATCGCCTGATTCAATCCTGGTCGTTCATCTCCCTGCTGATCCTACAGCTTAGAGCTGATCGCATCATCACCCATCGCCTCTCCACTTTTCCCCCGATTGAGTGTGAGCCTTTGATCTATGTCCCCGGATCCAACGGCCAGCGCTCAATCGCACTCCCACTTCTGATCGCAATTGAAAATTTTTGAATGTGTCACCCCTGCTTCCCCGATTGCGATCCTTCGATTTGATCCTGACCGTCCATTGGATCTAAGATCTAACGGTTCAAAAAGAATTGGCCTCCACCTCCAGTTGGGTCCCACCTCATCGTATTTCATTGCATTTCGGTCACATTTCTTTATGTTTTGTTCACGAGTCAAGGTTTAAGGCCTTACACCAAAGTCCTATCTTTCATGACTGTTCCATCCACTTTCATGTATTGTTCCGCCACTCGACCTCCGCCGTTGATCTTCGTCTCCAGGCCAGGATCTAACGGTCTGCGCTGCATATCACCACCAAACCCTATTGTTCTCACATTTCACCACTTCAATGCATTTTTACCGTTATTTCACATAATATCATTGTTTCCGCCGCCGTCGCAACACCATATGTTTCACCCTCCGCTCCACCAGTCTTCCATTGCATCGATTTTCCTCACACAGTTGTGAGTTTCCCGCAGAGTACAAGAGTTGAAACGCCACCATAATTGCACAGTATGGAGGCAACAACAAGTTTTCCACTGACAGGGGCAAAGGCGTTAATGAATAGCAGGTTTATTACGTCAGCCGAGTGGTTTTCCCCATCAAAGGACAGATTTAAAATCTGCAAACCCTCTCCGGCGCCATTAAAGCTCAGAATGCATGAACAAAGACAGTACGGGAACAGCATAGGGCTCGAGGCGGTAAATAGAAGACTTTTGCACCCTCTCAAGGATTTTAGGAAGTAAAGGAACCAGTTCAAAAGCCCATACATCACACAGAAGGTACATCACGAGAGATCAGAGTATCAGGGTTTTCATATCATCAAAAATGTTTTTCTTCATAAAAGGACAAAGTGCCCATGCAGATTTTATTATGTGCAATGTCCCTGAAGGAATTCCCGCCCTAACAGCAGTTCCAAAACCGCCAGAGCATTTATGTGACAGATCTCTTAGTAATTCTTTCCATTCTTGTTCAAAGCACCAAAAGTACTGCAGCCGAAACATGTCAAACTCATATCTGAAGAAGATCACTCCCGCATGGAGAGGTGACAGAAATTAAATACACAGCAATCAAACAGAATGGGTTTCGACCCTGCATTCATTTTGTGTTTAAAATTAAATTTAGTGTTCACCTACCACCTCAGTCGACCTCCTGTTCATCATCTGCTATAAAGCACAGAAGGAAATTATTGTAATGGTTGTTGATGAGATATGAGAGAAATGCAAGCATTTTCCTCTTGAGACAAGTTCTCTGTGTAATATTGTAAGATAGGCTGAGATTTGATGTATTCAAACTGAATGTTCAAGCTGTGGGAAATGATGTGCTTGATTGGTGTTGTTTTTGATATGACAAGCATGTTTCTTTGGATCCTGATCTAAAGATGCTGGTGATGTTTTCTTATCTCTGTGTTTAATTTCATTCCATTCCACTTCTACTGGCTCACATCAGAAGTTTGGCATAAGACTTACCCTTGATAGGTACCTTATGTTGCTGCTCTCCCAACCTTTTATGTTTTCTGCTTATATGTGTATCTGAATATTGATTTTAATTGATTTAACCAGTGTAGTGGATGGTGTTGCCTGCCCTCTGATGTATAAATTAATGAAATCTCTGTTCAGATGTTCTTGTTAGGATTTAGTTGGATGAGTTTGAGAATACTGGGAGGTCTAGAACCCTGTCTATGCCTCACTAGGATCTTTCCATCCCATTGAGCCCCTCCAAGATCCCTTGTTTTGCCTCTAATTTTGTCCAAGCAAGTCTGGAGTTAAATGACCTCTGACCTAATCTATAGACAGAATTGGATGGTTCTCCTCCTTTCATTCTAGTCCTTAATGTCCCATTCCAGCTATCATCTTTAAGATCCAAATGCTCTAGATGACTAGCCCAATTGAAAGCTTGCACACTGACCACAAGTAAATCCTTTCTTGACTCCATTGCCCAATGGCTTTGATTTTCCCTGAGTTATCTGTCTTTGTCTAGTTTCCTCTTTGCTCATCCTTGTTTTATATTGGACCCTTCATTCCTGATTCCCAACAACCAAACACCATCAAACAAACAACCCTGTGCATATAACTAGCCTAAAATCATAACATCCGAGCTTCAAATACATAAACCTTTGACTATCATAGAGAGATCCCTCTCTGGACCTAGGAGGGCTAGATCCTAAGGTCCCAAAGTGGTTCTATGTTGTCTCATCTTTTGGTCTCTGTCAACCTGGCCAAAACATGGGAACACCAACATAATGGTGACTCCGCTGGGGAATTCTGAGTGCATTTTTCCTTAAACATTCTTGGAGACTTAGAAACTTAGAACTCTGGTTAGGTTGACAGTAAGTCGCTCCTTTCTTGAATCGACCTCCATTATTGAATATCCATCACACTCTTAGATAGAGCCTGGAAAGGGCCATGTAGCCTCCGGATCTCACCCTCCTTGGGAGGTGACACATCTGGTAAATGCCCCTCTGGTCAATCTCTGGTTGGATTTTGTTGTTTTTGAGGTTATTGTTGAAAGGTGACAGTGCTTGACCACTGTGGTGGACAGTGTAACCCCTTAGATATACCCTAAAACCCTCCACCTGGTGACTCCATTATTCCTGAATGAAAAGACTCCACTGGTGATCAGTAGGCCTGCTGATCAACTTGGTTTCACAATAGAATCCACTGGGAGACCAGCCTCTGAGACAACATTAACCACAAAAGAAGTAACAAGTAGGGTTAAGCTGCTTAGTTAGAAGCATAACATTCTGGCTTTTAGAACCATTCACATGAGAGCTTATCCCAACCCTGATCCACCTAAAATAGTTGACAATCCGGAGAGCATCCTCAAAGGAGCTCCTACACCTAACAGACCAACTATTTCCAGACGCATTCTTAGAGCTAATTCTGCACCAGAAAACCTAACAGCTCTAGCACCTTTTCTCCCTGACCTAGGCCTACCTAACAGTTTATCAAGAACCAGGTCAGTCAATCACCTAGACCAGCAATACCTTGAGCCTCATAGCACACCATCTAACAGTGGTCAAAACACTAGGAACAGAGAAACCCCTCCATCTACACCACCTGATTTGCACTTCCTTAAAAACTTGGGGCTCTCTCACCCTAGATCTGCTCAACAGACTTCTGCTGGTGCTAATATCCCTGTCATCCATATACCAACTGCTCAAGCTAACCCTTTACCCCATTAGAATATCATCATGGTAGCTTGGTATGCACCTCTGGTTTCACCTCAGCCTATGCTACCCTTACCAAATGATTATCAGTCAAAAATCCCGCACTTTACTGCAAAAGAGTCCATAACAGCTCAGCAACATGTAGATAAAATGGAGGATTCCTTTGATTACATGGAGATTGACGATGAATCAATCAAAATGAGAATCTTTGCCCAAAGCCTAGGAGGTGATGTAAAGAAATGGTTTAAGGGCTTACCTCCTGGCAGTATCCTAGATCTTCCTGCATTATATCAGACCTTCATGAACAAATGGGAGACTAGGGCAAACCCTCGTCAACTCTTAGCAGAATACCTAACCCTTAAAAGGAATGTAGGAGAGAGTGTCCACGATTACACAACAAGATTTAACAGCATTTACAATGCCCTCCCTCCACATATGAAACCTCCACAAGGTATGGCCCTAGCAAAATACCCTGATGGGTTTGATGCTGACATGGCCTATGAGCTTAGGGATAAAGAATACGCCACATTGGAAGACATGCAGAAAGGAGCTATAAACATAGAGGCCAATTTAATCGAGAAAAGAGCAAGACTGAGGTCTGAAAGGAGGGTAACCTATAGGGATGACAATGTAGCTTCCACATCCGATCCAAACTATGACAAGTTGTCTAAAAAATTGGAAGAACTAAAACAGATGATGAAGAAGATGGTTGTCACAGTTAGCAATCAGAACAGAAACGAAAACCAAAATCAGAACCAAAACTTTAGGAGGAACAACAATGCTCCCAACAGACAAAAAGAATCAGATCAACAAGTTATTCCCCCATTCCAAAACTTTTTAGATGAAGATGAGGGAATCATAGAAGAGTCTGACGGGAATACAATAAACATGTTTGAAATAGAGGACTCAGTCCTTAACTGTGATTCAGGGGAAGACCAACCCTCACCTTCATACTGGGATGAGGAATGGCTCGAGACTTACAGATTAGGATTCGAAAATGCCATGATGCAGGTCAGAGAACAATATAAAATTAGGAGAAAAAAGAATCAGGACACTTCCAAACCCAAAACTCCTGAGGTTACCATCAAGAAAAGGCCTGAAAAATCTTCTAAAGCATCCGCTGCAAATAACAAAACAACAGCTGAAAGTTCTGGTAAACACAAAGAAAAAGACAACCAAGACACCGAAAAACAAAGCCAACCAGCTAGCAGCACTAGCACTGCAGCCAGTGCCCCTGATAAAACGATTCCTAACCCTGTACATAGTGAGAAATCACAAACTGATACAGCTACTAAGGCAGTAGCAAATAAAACAGAATTGAGCATTACAAAGGTCCAATCCACTTTCAATTTAGTGAGTGAACTTGCAAAAATCAAAATCTCTGTACCATTATCTGAGCTGGCCACTCAGGATGTATATAAACGCCAGCTTTTGAAAGCATTGAATCTGGGAGAAATAAATGATTTTGTGAACCTGAATGATGATCAACCAGCCCTACTCTTTGGTCCAAAAATTGAGGGAAAGTTTCAGGAAGGGGTAGTTCCACCTTTCTATGTCAGTCTCAACATTCATGATAAGATCCTTCATAATGCCATGCATGACTCCGGTGCATCCCACAATCTAATGCCTAAGGTAGTGATGGAAAGGCTAGGCCTAGAAATCACCAGACCCTACAAGGACTTATACTCATTCGATTCTAGCAGAGTAAAATGCCTAGGCCTAATCAAAGACTTATGTGTGAGTTTGACCCAGATTCCTGCCAAATGTATGGTCATGGATGTGGTGGTGGCAGATGTGCCACCTAAGTATGGCATGTTACTATCCAGGTCATGGGGATCCAAACTGCAAGGAACAATGCAGATGGACGGCTCTTATGCTACCATCCCTATATTTGGCCAAATTAGAAGAATTTATAGAGAGTCTTAGATGAAATTCCTAGTCAATAGCCCCGAGAAGCCTGAAAATTCACCATTGTACTTTGTGCACACAGACCTGGATTCTTTCATCCTTTATAACGACCAATTCTTGGGGGAGTCAGAATCTGAAAGCATGGGTATAAACGTAGAGGCTGAGAGCACAGACCTAAGCGTAATGGCCTCTTTGGAGGAAATCGAAGAAGAAAATAGTAGTGAAGCCTGCAGAATATGTGGTGGGAGCCTAATTCAGAATGAACCAGAAACACCATGCAGTCAGCCTGTTAGTCACCCTCCTCAGACTGATACACCACGTAAAGAACAAGACGACCCACAACCTAGTACAGATCCCACAACACAACATAATGGCGAACCCCTGTGGGAAATGAATTTCGATGGGTCCTGTACTAGGCAAACTGCTGGAGTAGGGGTGTGGCTACGTACCACAGAAAATGATCATGCAGAGAGCCACGTTGTCAATCTACATTTCAAATGCACAAATAATATTGCAGAGTATGAGGCTGTGATCTTGGGTCTGAATTTATTGAATAAATTAGGGGCCCGTAGGGTAGCTGTGCATGGAGATTCTGAGTTAGTGATCAAACAAGTGAATGGTGAATACGCAGCAAAACATCCTCGATTAAGGGCATATAGGAACAATGCCATGGACATGTTGAAAACTTTCACGGAATATGAATTAGTGTTTGTTCCTAGGAGCCAAAATGTCATTGCAAACGGATTAGCTTGCCTAGCTAGTTCATATCCTAAGGCTCCAGCTGACCAACAAATCATCGTTCAGACCAAGTTCAGACCTGCAGTACCAGACAACAAAAAATATTGGCAGGTCTTTGAAGGAGATAAACAGATCGAAGATTTCTTAGTGGGCAGGAATGAGTTTGAATTTTCTGATTCGGACTCAAAATCTGATGACAGCTGCACAAGTAAGGATTCCCCAGATGAACAAGAAACATCCTGTAACATAGAAATAAACACTTTTTCCCTAGAAACTGGACACTCGACCGAAAAACGTGAAAATGCAGATAACGAAGAAATGGAGGTATTGCAGGCCAAGGATAAGAACATACCCAGAGGCCTAGCACCCCTAGAGGACCTTTTCGACTTTGACAACGTAGCAAAAAAGCCCACTATAGAACATGCAGACTCAGATATAGAAGAATGCAACATAGGCACTGAAGACAAGCCTAAAATGATAAAACTGGCTAAGTCTATACCTGCAGACATAAAGAAAAAATACATTGGCCTGTTTAAGGAATTTATGGATGTGTTTGCATGGAGCTATGAAGATTTAAAGGCCTATGACACCAACATCATACAACACAAGATACCTTTGAAAGAAAATCAAAGCCATTTCAGACAGAAACTCCGTAGGATCAATCCGAAACAATTGACTGCAGTTGAGAAAGAGATTAAAAAGATGTATGATGCAGGCATAATTGTTCCTGTGAGGTTCTCTAATTGGGTATCAAACTTAGTGGCTGTAAGGAAGAAAACAGGGGAAATAAGACTGTACATAGACTTTAGGAACCTCAACAGAGCCTCCCTGAAAGACAACTACCCCTTGCCTAGAATGGAACACATCTTACAAAAGGTAGTGGGCTCTAAGAGAATCTCCCTGCTTGATGGTTTTTCAGGATACAACCAAATATTGGTACTCCCAGAAGATCAACTCAAAACAGCATTTACCACTCCGTGGGGCACCTTCACGTATGTGAAAATTCCCTTTGGATTGATGAATGCTAGCGCCACCTTCCAGAGAGCGATGGACATAGCTTTCTCAGAGGAAATAGGGCACTTCATAGTTATCTATTTAGATGACTTGACTGTCTTTTCCAAAACTGAAGAAGAACATCTCAAACATCTGAGGAAATTTTTTGAAAAATGTAGAAGGTATGGTCTGTCTTTAAATCCTAAGAAAACTGTGTTTGGGCTGCAAGAAGGTAAACTTCTTGGTCACATTATTTCTGAGAAGGGGATTAGGATAGACCCACAGAGAGTTGAGGGAATACTTCAAATTACACATCCAATAAACATCAAGGAGCTACAGTCCTTCATTGGGAAGATCAATTTCCTCAGGAGGTTCATTCCCAATCTTACTGAGCACCTTAGGAAAATGACTGAAATGCTAAAGAAAGGTGCAGGAATTAAGTGGACTGTTGAAGCCAAGAAATATTTTGAGTCAGTAAAACTTGCACTCACTTAGGCCCCTGTCCTTATCAGCCCTGACTTCTCAAAATATTTTCTGATTTTTTCCTTTGCCTCCGAACACACAATAGCTACAGTATTGTTGCAGAAAAATTCAGAAAATAATGAACAACCTATAGCTTTCTTCAGCAAAGCCTTGAGGGATGCGCCCTTAAAGTACAACATTATGGAAAAGTAGGCCTATGCCCTGATTAAGGCCTTAAAAGACTTTAGGGTGTACATTCTGCATTCTCACACCATAGCCTATGTTCCAAATACAGTGGTTAAATATATCTTGTCCCAAGACCCTGATGGGAAAAGGGGCAAATGGATTGCTACGATATTGGAATATGACCTTGAAATAAAACCCACCAAGCTGATCAAAGGTCAAGGCCTGGCCTAGTTAATGGCTGAATCAAACTTGTAGGCCCTTGACATTAACACGATAAATGCCTTAGATGAGCAGGAAGGATTTCCCCATTCAACTGTTGAGGAGCAGCTTCAAAACTCTCCTTGGTATACTGATATCCTTTACGTGCTCACCAACCTCAATGCCCCTCCATAACTGTCCAAAACCAAGGCCAGATTCATAAAACTCAAAGCTAGAAATTACTGCGTTTTAAATGAGAATCTATACTGGAAAAATCCAAATGGCCTATTGCTGAAATGCTTGTCTGAAACTGAAGCTGAAAGCATTAAACAGGAGTTTCATGCTGGGGAGTGTGGAGGCCACCTGAGTTGGAAAGCCACTGCAAATAAGATACTCAGGGCTGGTTATTATTGGCCTACACTGTTTAATGATGTCCATAAAATGATAACCACTTGCCACAAATGTCAGATCTTTGAAGGTAAAAGAAAACTCCTCCCCCTTCCCCTACAACCCATCACTGTTGAAGGTCCCTTTCTGCAATGGGGTCTAGAATTTATAGGGGAAATTCATCCAGCCTCTTCTGGGCAACACAAGTGGATCCTGACTGCCACAGATTACTTCACTAAATGGATAGAAGCCATACCCACGAGGAATGCCACTGATTCTGTCATCATTAGGTTCCTAGAAGACTTCATCCTATCTCGGTTTGGCTGTCCAAGGAAAATAATCACTGACAATGCTGCTGCCTTCAAATCCAAGAAAATGGTTGAGTTCTGTCACAGGTACGGAATAGCTCTTGGTCATTCAACGGCCTATTACCCTCAAGGTAATGGCTTGGTTGAATCATCTAACAAAAGTCTGGTTACAATCATTAAGAAGCTGCTGGAAGAGAACAAAAAGTCATGGCATAAAAATTTGATAAATGCTTTATGGGCTTACAGGCTCACCACAAAGAAATCTATAGGCATGTCACCATTCCAGCTGGTTTATGGAACTGAAGCAGTTTTTCCTACAAGCCTTGGAGTTCCAGTGATCAAACTTGCCCAGGAAATCCAGTCAGAGGAAGACAACATGATAAGGAGAATAAATGAAACAATCCACCTCTAGCAAACAAGGGAGTAGGTGTACTACAGAGCAGTGAAAGTTCAGCAAAACATAAAGAGGTAGTTCGACAAAAGAACCAAAGCTTCAGATTTCGAAATTGGTGACAAGGTTGTGAAATGGGATTCAAGAAGAGAGGACAAAGGCAAACATGGCAAATTTGACAACTTGTGGCAAGGTCCATTTGTTATCCAGGCCACTGTGGGTCCTAATGCATTTTTCTTACAAGATCTTGATGGTACAGAGTTGTTTGGGGGTCCTGTCAACGGCAGGATGCTCAAACACTATTTTTGCTAATTTTCATTTCCAGTTCCATTGCCATTGTACATACCATTGCATTTTTACTTCCAAAGAAAACAGAGGAAAATGTTTCCAAAAAATAGAAAAGGTAGAGGTTCAAACATGCTCAAAACATGGACCTCTGAAAAGTGCAAAGAATTGGCTCTAATAAACTCAAAACCTGAGCCAAAGAAGAAAAGACAGCCGGTCCTAACATGCTCAGAATCTGGACCAGCAAAGGAAAAGGAAGAATCAGCTCTAACATGCTTAAAACCAGAACTGAAATCTAAGGAGAAGAGGTGACTCTAATATGCTCAAAATCCGAGTCACAAACAGAGAAGGATACTTCAAAACTGCAGATTTCATGCCTTCACGGTTTTGTCTTCAGTTTTCCACAAAGTCTTCACTCCAACAAGTCAGACAGTCTAATCCTGACTTGGTTGCTTTTCAATTTCCTGTTTTAGAATGTACGAGAAGAAACCTATTGGACAGTTTAATCCCAACAGGTAGTAGGTTAGGTAGAGAAACATATGAGGCCAACTGTTTAATCTGGTCTCGTGGAGGAACAAGGGTAGATTTAGAGTAGGTTTGTTTTCATTTTGAAAATAAAATGTAAAGGGTCCGCAAGCTCAAATGCGCCCAAAGGGAAATGTTAGAACTATAATTTGGGTAGGTAGGTTGGTTGGGAAATATTTCTGCTGATGTTTCTATCACATTGTGGCAGCTAAAATTGAAGAAAGAAAGGGATGTGCCAAGCAGCAGGCATCTGGCCTACTCCAAAGATCATCTCTGGTTTCTTGACTCCTTCAAGAAGAAGCCATCCCCATGTGGAGCCACTGTTAGCCCCTTATGAAATTCTTGACAAGCAAGCTGGGGGCTGTATTATGTTGAAGACCTTCAAGGGATGCATCTCCCCTGTAGACACATCATCCTTGAAGTCTTCTGCAGGCCTATAATTTGCAGTGAAATCCCCTCTGCTGATCTCCCATCTAAAGCCTCACTGATTATACATTCTGCTCCTCAAATACCATTATTTTTCCCCTTTCCCCTTAGTCATAGTTCCCTTTGGTCCCCCCTAAAATCCCCTTCTTACCTTTCAGATTCCCCTAAAACCCTCTTTAGATTTCCCCCCTAGCCTTTGTTAACCATGTTTCCCCCTTACTCCTCTATCGTTCCCCTTCCTTGGCCTTCAAGTTCCATTTAAACGGGCTAAAAACCACTTTCCAACCACATAATAGGCCTAGCCCCTTTCCCTCTAGCCCCGCTGATCTTTGTCCCCATGTAACCAGGCGCTGGGACCAAGCGCTTAAGTCCCAAGCGCTAATCGCAATCGAAAGATCGGTGGAGGTCCAATTTCCTTTGTAAACTTCGAAAGTCCCGATGCGATTGAGTTATAACGTTAAGTCTCGCGATGCGTTTAACACCGTCGATCTATCACGAAGATCCGACAGCGTAGCGCTAATCGCAGACCCCCGCCCAATCGCAATCGCAAATTTTATGTGCGTCTCTCCGATCGGCTCATCGCAAACACTTGCGATGCGATTGATCACAGCCCTGTCTTCCGATCCCCGATTGCTGCCAACCTCCGATCACAATCGCAAGTCCCCGTGGTGCCGCCTCGATTGAGATCTCCCGATCAAGTCATAACTGTCCATCCTCCCCGCTGATCCGACGGCCATCGCACTCCCCACTCAATCGCAATCGGAACTCCCATTACATTACCCCTTTGTCCCGTTGCGATTGCGATCCCCCGATTGCCCTCTCCACCGTTGATTCTCCCCGTAGATCGGACGGTCCGGCATTAATCGCACCCTCTGCCCGATCACTAATCGCAAGTCCTTTCCTCCGTCGCCCGATTCAATCCTGGTCATTCATCTCCCTGCTGATCCTACGGCTCAGAGCTGATCGCATCATCGCCCATCGCCTCTCCACTTTTCCCCCGATTGAGTGTGAACCTTTGATCTATGTCCACGGATCCAACGGCCAGCGCTCAATCGCGCTCCCACTTCTGATCGCAATCGGAACTTTTTGAATGTGTCACCCCTGCTTCCCCCGATTGCGATCCTTCGATTTGATCCTAACCGTCCATTGGATCTAAGATCTAACGATTAAAAAAGAATCGCCCTCCGCCTCCGGCTGGGTCCCACCTCATCGCATTTCATTGCATTCCGGTCGCATTTCTTTGTGTTTGGTTCACGAGTCAAGGTTTAAGACCTTACACCAAAGTCCTATCTTTCATGACTGTTCCATCCACTTTCATGTATTGTTCCGCCGCTTGACCTCTGCCGTTGATCTTCGTCTCCAGGCCAAGATCTAACGGTCTGCACTGCATATCACCACCAAACCCTATTGTTCACACATTTCACCACTTCAATGCATTTTTACCGTTATTTCACATAATATCATTGTTTCCGCCGCCACCGCACCACCATATGTTTCACCCTTTGCTCCACCAGTCTTCCATTGCATCGATTTTACTCACACAGTTGTGAGTTTCCTGCAGAGTACAAAATTTGAAACGCCACCATAATTGCACAGTATGGAGGCAACAACAATTTTTCCACTGGCAGGGGCAAAGGAGTTAATGAATAGCAGGTTTATTACGTCAGCCGAGTGGTTTTCCCCATCAAAGGACAGATTTAAAATCTGCAAACCCTCTCCGGCGCTATTAAAGCTCATAATGCATGAAGAAAGACAGTACGGGAACAACATAGGGCTCGAGGCAGTAAATAGAAGACTTTTGCGCCCTCTCAAGGATTTTAGGAAGCAAAGGAACCAGTTCAAAAGCCCATACATCACACATAAGGTACAACACGAGAGATCAGAGTATCAGGGTTTTCATATCATCAGAAATGTTTTTCTTCATCAAAGGACAAAGTGCCCATGCAGATTTTATTATGTACAATGTTCCTGAAGGAATTCCCACCCTAACAGAAGTTCCAAAACCGCCAGAGCATTTATGTGACAGATCTATTAGTAATTCTTTCCATTCTTGTTCGAAGCACCAGAAGTACCGCAGCCGAAACATGTCAAACTCATATCTGAAGAAGATCACTCCCGCATGGAGAGGTGACAGAAATTAAATAAACAGAAATCAAACAGAATGGGTTTCGACCTTGCATTCATTTTGTGTTTAAAATTACATTTAGTGTTCACCTACCACCTCAGTCGACCTCCTGTTCATCATCTGCTATAAAGCACAGAAGGAAATTATTGTAATGGTTGTTGATGAGATATCAGAGAAATGCAAGCATTTTCCTCTTGAGACAAGTTCTCTGTGTAATATTGTAAGATAGGCTGAGATTTGATGTATTTAGATTGAATGTTCAAGTTGTGGGCAATGATGTGCCTGATTGGTGTTGTTTTTGATATGACAAGCATGTTTCTTTGGATCCTGATCTAAAGCTGCTGGTGATGTTTTCTTATCTCCGTGTTTAATTTCATTCCATTCCACTTCTACTGGCTCGCATCAGAAGTTTGGCATAAGACTTACCCTTGATAGGTACCTTATGTTGATGCTCTCCCAGCCTTTTATGTTTTCTACTTATATGTGTATCTGAATATTTATTTTAATTGATTTAACCAGTGTAGTGGATGGTGTTGCCTGCTCTCTGATGTATAAATTAATGAAATCTCTGTTCAGATGTTCTTGTTAGAATTTATTTGGATGATTTTGAGAATACTGGGAGGTCTATAACCCTGTCTCTACCTCACTAGGATCTTTCCATCCCATTGAGCCCCTCCAAGATCCCTTGTTTTGCCTGTAATTTTGTCCAAGAAGGTATGGAGTTAAATGACCTCTGACCTGATCTATAGACAGAATTGGATGGTTCTCCTCCTTTCATTCCAGTCCTTAATGTCCCATTCCAACTATCATCTTTAAGATCCAAATGCTCTAGATGACTAGCCCAATTGAAAGCTTGCACATTGACCAAAAGTAAATCCTTTCTTGACTCCATTGCCCAATGGCTTTGATGTTCCCTAAGTTATCTGTCTTTCTCTAGTTTCCTCTTTGCTCATCCTTGTTTTATATTGGACCCTTCATTCCTGATTCCCAACAACCAAACACCATCAAACAAACAACCCTGTGCATATAACTAGCCTAAAATCATAGCATATGAGCTTCAAAGACATAAACCTTTGACTATCATAGAGAGATCCCTCTTTGGACCTAAGAGGGCTAGATCCTAAGGTCCCAAAGTGGTTCTATGTTGTCTCATATTTTTGTCTCTGTCAACCTGGCCAAAACATGGGAACACCAACACACTCTAAAGAAGAAAAAATGTTAGATCTGTAGGATTGGGTAGGTAGAAAGCTTGTACATGAAATATCCATTGTTTTTATGGCTGCTAATATATTTTCAGAGCAAGATCATCCCAGCAAAGGAAAGGCAGCCCAATGGATGAGGCACAGGTTAGCCTCCCAGAGAATGCAAGTCTGAAGTTCTTGATGCCTTCAAGAAGGCACCATCTCCATGTGGAGCCACTGTTAGCCACCTATAAAATTTGTTATAGCAAAAGGTGGCTAAATATTTTTTGGGGCTTTCAAGGAACAAACTTTATCGTTAACAAGTGTTGGCTCTTGAAGACTCTTGAAGGCCTCATGCCTCTGTCCAAATCTTCAATGCTGTTCCCATTTTATACTCAGAAGTTCTATTGATTTCATGAGAAGAAACTGCTACAAAATCATCATTTTTCCTCTTCCTCCACTCTAAAATAACCTTCATTTTCTCCCGTTTTTATCCATAAAACTCCTCTATTTTCATGATTCCTCTTCTTCCATTCATGAAAATCATTTTTACAAGGTTAAGGACTCACTTTTTAACCTTACCGAAACCCCCAAATCCATTGAAAACTCTGAAAAATTTCATAAAAAACAAGTTTTTATTACTATGGACTTAAGCCCCCTTGGGCTAAGTCCTAACCACTTCCCCACCATACGCTTTGGGGCTGGAACCAAGCGTTAAACCTTTTCAGCGCTTATCGCATCGCAAAATTCCAATGGGTTGATTGAAAATCTCGAGCCCGAGGCTCTGATTGCGATTAGCCCTTTTGTTATGATGCCCCAGGCATATTGTATTTCACGAAGACCAAAGGCCTTGCAGTCGGGCGCCAGCCTTTTCATATATATATATTCCGCCACCAAAACCTTTGTGTTATTAAATTTTTGAGTTTTCATACGTTATAAAGGGTTTCCACCCGTTTGCTTTAAAAAGCAATCCCCGACCGTTGATCTTGAGCCGATCAAACAGACAGCGTTCAATCACATCGCGAGTTTTCAGTGTTGTGCCATTTATTTCCCCACCGATTGAATGTCTTTGATTACATCCGGACTGTCTGTTTGATCTCATCTAACGGCCCAAAATCGCTCTAATTATTAACCCTTCCTCAGCCCTTTTAACCCCTCCAATTCACTCTCTGCCGTCGATCTGATCTGCAAATCGACGGCCAGTGCTTAATCGCATCGGTGTTTCCCTGTACATCGGCTCCATTTAAGTTTTTCCCCTGATTGCGATCCTCCGATTGGATCTGGACCATCCACGTGTCCAGATCGGACAATCCCATATCATTCCATCTTATTCTTCCCTCCCCTCTCCTTTTTGCTTTCTCCTAGTTGATCTCCACCGTTGGATGCTGCCATCCAATGGTTACGCTCCTCCCCACATCCTTTGCAGCAGTGAAACCCACAAATGCAATATTTCTTAATAAGTTTTGTATTTTGCAGGTGTTTAAATGTTTATCCGTTATATTGAAAGAAAGGCCGAAGGCCAGGAATGACGATTCCCGTGCCTTCGATTCATAAAAGGGAACCATTCATGGGGCTCTACTCCGCGTTTCATGAATGCTTCATGGGCATTGATGCCTTGAGAGCCCTGCGCAGCCTGCACATCAACAAGACACAGTGATTTTAAATCACAATTTAAAGAGTATCAGTGTTGAAGACAGAACACAACAGAACAAAAGTTTGAAGACATATTTGTGGGGATTACGGCTAAGATTGATTATCAAAAGCCTAATCCCCCAAATTAAAACACAATTAAAGGAAAATCATAAGCGTTTTATTAGACAGAAAGGCCTCCACCACCACATCTAAGGCAAATTGATTCCTCTCAGCTACCATAGTGCCACCTGTAGCTACAAGCATTCAAACAGAGGCCGAAGTTATTGAGCAAAATTAGATATTCGCCTCAACGCAGCCAGAGAGTTACTTCTGCAAGGAACTTAATGCAAAAAATATCTGCAGAGTTACTCCGACATGACACAGAGCCTCAAAAGTCAACAAAAGCTCCCACCGAGCTTAATCTTAAAGTGTAAAACAGTTAATACAGATAGAACATCTGTAAACTTCTCCATCGAGCCCCTCAAAGGCCGAGAAGCCATTAAGTCTGTATTAATTGTCCTGAGAGATCTTTTATCAGATCTCACCTCCTCATTCTTCTATAAATACTTTTGTAGAAGATGAGAAATTGTTTGTTGCAGAACTTTGAAATACATTTGAGCTTAAAATTATGATTGTAAATAGTGTTCATTGGCCCTTGGAGCTCTGATTGTGATAGATAAGTTAGGCTGAGATGAGTAGATGATTGTTAAACTAAAGGATTGGACTTAAAGCTGTAACTGGCTTGGAGCATCAATACAAGCTGATTTATGGGATCCTGGTCTATGTTTAAGATGATGTTTTTCTCACTGTAACTTGTCATTTTGTTTATGTTTTCATTGTGTTTCATCTTCTCTTATAAAGAACAACATGCATAGAGTTAGGATCTATTGTATATTAGTAACCTTCTCTGACTGAAAATATTTATCTGAATGTTTTCTTCTAATCTGTGTTATTTGGGAATGATTTAATTTAGTTTAAGCATAGGAATGCTGGCGTTCCCTCGTCTTATTGCCTTAGCTGAATATTATTCTTGAATTTTATGCTCAGTATTAGTTAAGTAGAGATGAAATATGGAAGATATGGTGTGCCCTGGTCCTAGTTTTATCCCCAAAAGCTGTCTGAATGTTTCCCTTGGAATGTGTTAAAATCTGGCTAGTTTAGAAGTACTTACCAGATCTTAGGCCATTCTGTGTCATCTTTGTGTTTGTCTTGAAAGTAACCAAGTAAAGCAGAGCTAGGAGAGGATTTGTGGTGAGCCCGACCCGCTAGTTTCTACTCCAACAGTTGCCTTCAAGTTTCCCTTTGTTTTAAAAATGTTTTCTGTTGAAATTGTATCAAAGGCTGGCTATTTTAAAAGTACTTACCAGATCCTAGTTTTCTTTTATGTTGTTCTTAAGTGTTTGTCAAAGGCTAGCTAGTTTAAAAGTACTTACCAAATCCTGGGCTGCTCTTTGTTCTGCATCTTTTTAATTTTCCTTCGTGTTGTATCATTTCATTCCATAAATCAATCTTCAGAGAGATCCTTAGACATAGATGACTTGCCCCATGGACCAATCTTGCCCCTTGCTGTTCCAATTAAACCCTATTATGAATCCATAGCCCAATGGACTAAAACCTGCAATTACCTATCTTTCCTGGCCAAAGCTTGTTCTATTTGCTTGCAACTTCACACCTTTGAAATTCTTTGCATTTAGGACTTTCCACCTCAAACAGTAAATCATGCTCAACCATCCAAAAACAAAACAAACCCTTGGCCTTTATAACTAGCCTAATATCATTACCCCAAACTTCAAAGACAAATCCATCTTTTCACCTATTGGAGAGATCCCTCTCCGGATTCAAGAGGGATCGATCCTAGAATCCTAAAGTGGTTGAAATAATGTTTCTTCTGCAGTTTTAGTTTAACCAATTTGCTAAAATTACAAATTCCTAACAGGTACCATCAGGATTTTAAGCTCTACCATTAACCCAAGGATATACGTTTGTATCCAAGGTCCTAGCTCCATGACCAACGCCACCCTCCCTACTTCGGGATCTAGACATCAACACATAGGTCGGACATATGGTGTCCCAAGCATCTTTCCATAAGATTCTTCATCTCTCCTAATCAACTAAATCAAATATATCCACCAATCTAAGCATGCTTGAAATGTTAAATCTTTTATGGAGTGATCCTTCACAATCACAACCCTAATCAGTAATAAAATTTCAAATGTATATATACAGGTAAACAGAAACCTTCGGGGTCCTCAATCATTATGATGATGCTTATATCATCTTCAATTTTATCGAAAGTTTTCCTTTTCCATTTCTTCAAAAACAACAAATACAATCTCAATGCTTCTTAAGTCTTTTGTTTATAACTTCATGAATCACGAGAATTCATATGTAGTACTTTCATTCATTCAGTTTCATTCTTACTTCAAGGTAGTCATTATGATTGTAATAATATTCCCCCCCTCTCAACTAGAGAGATACACCCTTTCTTTTACCCAGTCTCACTGGAAAATTGGGGAGATCAACAACTTCATTACATCGAAGAAAATTCATTCTTTCATTGCTTTATTTATGTATTATGGAATCAAGTTCATCTTTATCATCATCATTCTTATAACTTCCTTCATCATTATCATCATTATCATCTTCAACTTATGAATATCTTGAAAATTATGTACCTGCAAATCTTCAACAACAAGTACAACCAAATACAAATATACAAAAACATGAACACAACTATAATATGTTTATCATGCCATTACAATGGAAGCATCAAAACATTCAAAATTTATGCATAACACACCTAAGCCTAGTTAGGTTCATAATAAAAAAGAGACACATATTTTTATATACTAGACTTCAACTACTTGCTAGTGTTTTTTCATAAACCCTAAAATACATATTTGAGACATAAAGGCTTAAATATCAATAATTCAATAAAAAGACAATAATAATACTATACATATAAGGTTTCAAAAATATTCGTATGCAAGACTCTACTAGATTTTATCAACAAATCTAAATCATATCAACAATATCATCATGCCCTACGATATCAATCTCTACTAGGTTTTGTTAAAAACCCTAGATTTCACAAACTAAAACATGAGCATCAACAATTAAGTTATCATACCCCCACCCCCCCCCCACACACACATATATATATATATATATATATATATATATATATATATATATATATATATAGGATTTCATAATCATCCCTCAACATTTTACAACAATATCTACTAGGTAAACCCAAGATACAAACATTAATACATCAAAGTTAGATATACAACAATTTTATTTAGACTAGGGTTTTGATCATACAGACGAATATACACCTATGGTTCCATTCTTAGGATCTTACTATAAAGGTTTTGTTCCCGATCCCTTAATCACCAAACCCTAAAAATCAAGGGTTTCATTACATAACCTATACATTAATAGAATACCCTAAAGGGCTAGGGATTTTACCACAACATTATCAAAATCCTAAACATAAAAAGAATAGAATTTTCATCATAGGTTCTAGACTTTATCAACAACCCCTAAGTAGATTAGGGTTTCATTATTTAACAATAGAATACCATTAGCTAGGTTTTGTAGTGAACCCTAAAGGTTAAGGTTTCACAAAAATGATCACAATGATAGTATAACGAGGGTATATTCAATCTAATGATTAATCACCCCAACAATAATATTTAATATTCAAAATACTAGACATAATGATGTCAATAATGTAAAGAAAATTTCAAAAGAGAATGAACATGCCTTTTTTCTATGAGGAGAACCTTGTAACAAAACTTGTAGTTTAAGACATACCTTGAATTGTCTTTTAAAAAACCTTGTAGGACATCAATTCTTGAAGTGCTTCCTTTGCAAAAAAAATTCTTCCATGATTCAAGTCTATCCTTTGAAGTATCCTTCATAATATTTGTGTATTCTACAATCTTTCCTACCAAGGAAAATATAAATATTATCATAATATAATACAAACAAGTCTTGATATGAGAGGAAAACAAAACATAAGGGAGGAAACACAAAACCATATACTTATATTTTGGTAAAATGGTGGTGGATCCCTCTTAATCCAATATTTATGAGGGATACGTACATCTTATCAAAATAAAAATTGTTCTAACAAGACATATTAGACCTATAGACTCTAGAAATCAAAATATAAAGGAAAAAAATACATGACTAAGAAGGACATGTAAGAGAGGACTTAGTAGTATAAGTCCTTGAATTTCAATTATTCAATATTGTTCTTCTTAAGTGGAGCTTCATTGATAACATTTTCGGGGCATTGAATTTTTTAATGATCCATATTATGACAGTTGTAACGTTCAATCCTAGATAGGCCAACTTTATTCTTTGGTCCTTTGAAATTCTTAAAGGTTTCCTTCTTATTGTGATGAGCATAATAAGAATTAGAAGTGTTTTCTTATTCATCCTCCTTCTTGTTGTTTACTAATGAAATTTGGGCTTCTTATTGATTGCATGCATTCCAAATTTGTTCAAATGTTGGAGTAACTGCTAATTCCTAATGCAAAATCACTCCAAGGTTTTGGTAGTCCTAGAAGGGCATCAATTAAAACCTCTTTTTCTGGTATAACTTCATCTATTGCTTGGAGTTCATCTCTTATCCTAGATATTATTACAAATTATGATGATACAATATCGTCTCTTTTCATCTTTATTGTCCTTAGTTTATTGTTGAGGCTTTCTATTTGACCAATGTTCTTAATGGTGAATAATTTGGAGAAATCCTCATACATTTCTTGAGCAAGGTCTATCTTGGATATGTATGGAATTAGGTTATCTTTTAATCCATATAATATTAGATTCATGGCCAAGATTTCGTTTTCTCTGACTTTTATTTCTCTACTTCATCTATAGGCTTCTTAACCTTTCTTAGAATAATGTCCAACACTTTGTGCTTATCAAGGATAAGATATATCCTCTTTTTCCATGCTTGTAGTTGGATGCTACTTCTAGTTTATTTTAACTCTTCATTGAGTTTTTCATATTACTATATTCTACTCCTTGTCACCTTTCCTTGAAACCCTTTTCTTATATCTCTCATTTCAATTGATATTCAGTCTACCTTTTCCCTTCTCCTTCACCTTAGCTCTAATACCATGTTGAGAAATCAATGCTTATGGGAATTAGGGTTTAATTCCTCTCTCTTGATAATTACTTGTGAACTGTGTTGTATTATTTTAATTCTTTATTAGTTTATATTTCATAAATCAATTACTATATTACATGTATATAAATACCACAAGAACAAGATGTTAGGGTCCCGTGATTTGGCTAATTGGCAAGCCAAATGACAGTGTAACATCAAACCAATCTTTGGAGCCCAAGGACCTAGCCTTCTTGGACTCAGAGAGGGCTCTCTCTATATGTGTAAGGGATATATGTGTGTTTGCTTATTTGTGTTCTAATTTTAGGCTAGTTACGAAGTAGGCTTTTTGGTTTTGGTTTTTTGGTTGTGAGGGATGAAACTGATCAAAGATATAAGATAGGTAAAAAGATGTCAGATCAACTGGGCTATGGGGTCGAAAAGGTCAAGAAAGCTATCAGACGGTGATACAAGGCTGTTGAAGGGCCGATTTGATTTAAGGTAGAAAGGATCTTTGGGAAAAATGGAGTAAATGGACATCAAGTTTGGGAACAACAAATGATTTCAAGCATATCTAGTTTAATAGCAGACATAAGCATGGTAAGGGAAACCATTAATCATGAGAAATGTAACTATAAGCTAATCAATACATAGAAATAATTATTCAAGCCATGCATAGAGATATATGACTCTCTAACTTCGGGAAATGGCTATCAGACTTTGGGGAAAACACTTAAGACAAACAAATAACTCAAAACACTATGCCGGAATGCCTAAACACAGTACTTCAAGTTATTGGTCACTTTGAAAACAAGACTTGCATAGTTTTAGACAAAGGGCTAGATCAGAACTAGGCCTCCTTGGTTCAACAAAATGATAATCTAATTAGTCAAAGAGAGATTTCATGGGTGGAACTATGGCTAGCCATTGGTAAGCATGGCGTACCATAAATCATACTTAGCATGCATAAAACCATGAATGAAATAAACAACAATATCCTTAAGTTATTAAAGAGCAATCAAGAATTCTTTAATGTGACTAAGGAAGAAGAAAACATGGAAGCTATGAAGAAACAGGAAATTTGAGGTGCTTCCAAGGGCATGTCTCAAATTTGTTCTCTACTGATCTATAGCAAGCAAGAAACATGTATTCATGAATGAAAAATAGAATACAAAACAAAGAAAGAGACACTATACCATTCTACCAAGTCATGGAATCCAACAACAATCCTTCTTCATTCATCCAAGAACATCCAAGAGGCAATCCAAAAGCATGAGACAAGTATTTCTTCCAAAGCTTATATGACCATATATTGCTTCTATCATCAAGTTCAGCCTTTTTTACAATGAAATCCTTTGGACTATATAGGCTCAAGTGAGGAAAACCTCATGGTTCAATTTGCACTCTCATTGGCCTAATAAAAATATCTAAACTTGTCCTTGAGGCTTTGCAAAGCCCAAGGCACAAAATATCTCATAAAATATCTAAAAAATGATAAAAAAGAGAATTAAATTGACTTTTCATAACTTCTCATGTGCAAAAATAGCTAAACGCACATGAGGAAATATCAGTTTTTAAAGGTTCAAAATTTACAAAAATATTCAAAATTTACAAAAATATTCAAAATTTACATAAGCAAAAGGTGCCCTGAATTGCCGGCAACATTTGGTAGCCTTCCCGATGTCCGAACGAGGCTCATGATAGCTCGTTGGAAATATATGAGTGTCTACTTTCTGGAAAAACTGAAATTTTACCAATCTGATGTCTAGAAGTCCTCCAAAAAGGAACCTATGTGTAAAAAACCAAAAATTACAGTCTGCTGATAGACCAGGCAGAGTGTGCAAAAAGCGAGCATTTTTCGCCATTTCAGGGGAGAAAATGATCTCAAAATGTCCTAAAAATTGCTGAGAGTATGATCCTAAAATTATGGCATCCAATGATACCATTCTCCTCCTTTGACGATCCCCCAAACTGAAATGGCGAATTTCATGAGTTTTGACCAAAAACTCAAAAATGCCAAAAAACCAAAGTATGTCAAAATTTGCCCAAAATCGGTGTGTATGACCCTCAAGGGTCCTTAGCAACATGTTCTAAAGCAGAAGCCAAAATATGAAGTCCTGATGTGTCTTTTCTCACTTTCCGTACCGGGCACTTCCCTTTAGCCTCCTTTAGCTTTTCTTGGGCAGCCTTTAACTTGCGCCGGGCAAACTGATTTAACTTTTGGTAATGCTTCGTCATTCTCCTTTGCAGCTCTAAATCCCTGTTTTCCCTCTCCGAATTATTTTCCAAATGGTCATTGACTCTTTCAAGCCACGCCTCCTTATTGTTTTCTATTTCCTGTTCAAACAATGCAATAAGAGGAGTGGATTGGAGAAGGGCTTTCTCTTCTTATTTTTGCCTTTCAAGGGCTCTTTTAAGCCCTATGGTTCTAGGCCTTTTTCGCTTAGGCTGGTATTCTTCTTCACTTTGATCAAAATCACCCATGAGCTCATCCAACCTCGCTTGGGCTTTGGAGGCCTCCTTCTCATATTTAGTCGCCCTTGTCTCATGAATAGCCATATGAACACTCATTTGCCTATTTTTAACTTGTAGGAATTGATTGAAATTCCTTGCTCTATGAATATCATCCTTCAATGCACCAATTTTCCTCTCTCTTTGGATCAAGATATTTTCTAGAATGTGGGCCTCATTATCACTATCATTGCTTGGGACTTGGATGATGTCAAATGTACTCTCCTGTTCATGACTTCCTTCTACCTTGCCCTTCCCTTTGCTTTGGGTGAATTTTCTTGTGCTCTTCCTCCTGGGCAAGTCAATGATAGGCTTCTTTGGCAGTTTTCCTGTACTCCGGAGAGCTCTTGTCTCATTTGGAGTGACCATTCTAGGCACTCTCTTCCTTGCTGTTCTAGGCTTGGCCCTTTTAGGAGAGGAAGGCATGATACCTTTACCTTTGTCATCTTGCTTGACATCCTCTTGAGTTTGCTGCTCTTCTTGAGGTTGTTGTGTATCATCTTTTGGAGACTGCTGTGTATCTTGAGGAGGCTGCTGTGTGTATTATTTAGGCTGCCCCTGCTCCTCAATATCATGCTGTTGCCCTGCCTCACTTTCCTTCTGCCCTTGGTCATCAATATCGTGCTGCTGCTCTGTCTCAATTTCTTGCTCATTCTGTTGTTCAAACTGTTGCCCTTGATCATCATCCTTATGCTATTGCTCAAACTGTTTCCCTTCCTCTCCTTGTTGTTGTTCATCACCACTGAGTTGCTGTTGTTCATCACTCTCCTCCTCTTGTTCCTGCTGCTGCTCACCCTCATCACTGTCATGTTGTTGCCCCTCTTCCACTTGCTGGCCACTTCCTTATCCTTCTCCATGTTCTTTTGTTTGTGCTGTAGTGAACCTGAGCCCTTTGGGAGTAGGCCTTCTTGAAGAA
Organism: Pinus albicaulis; assembly: GCA_034641835.2. Classification (NCBI taxonomy): domain Eukaryota; kingdom Viridiplantae; phylum Streptophyta; class Pinopsida; order Pinales; family Pinaceae; genus Pinus; species Pinus albicaulis. The sequence goes on from CM076581.1 coordinate 1,040,677,336, forward strand.
GGGGAGGGGTGATGAGTGGGGGATGTAGGGGATGTATGGATTGGAGGGACAGTGGAGAAATCCGGGTGATTGATGAAAAAATCCCAAGAGACCTCTCTCTTTTCAAGCTGGTGAAGGATGATGACTTTGATGAGAGAGTGATGGAATAGAGAGGCTATTTGCTGCGACAGAGGCTTCTTCTGGACAGAGGAGGCCATTTTCTCAATGCTTTTGCAAAATAAGAAAGGAAGATTCAGCTGCTTGGTCCTTGTGAAATGCATCAACAGTCGGATGTGATATGCATAAACACGGGAGAATCTCCCCTCACAAGTGAAATACTTCATGATAATCTTCATGATGGGGGCATAGCTATCTAAAACATAAGAGAAAGGGAAAATAGCAGGGCATGATTCTCTGTGCTCAGGCTTGAGGAAGGGTTTGTAGTCATCCAAGTCCAAATAGCTTTTTTTGAACCATTTCTCGCCAATGTAGGGAATTTTAGTAGCCTTGGATATGGATCTCGGGGAGAACTTGAAATCAAGGCCCGCCAATTTAAAATGTTTGTCTCTGAACCTCAAGGCACACAGATGTGTTAAAGGAGAGAAACTTTTCACTTCTTGTATCCTTTGGCAAAAATCCAAGCACCCCACCTCATGGAAATTGAATAATATTGATGGGTGTGCATTGACCTCTTCGGTGGAAATAGGCTCATACCTCTTGTGCAACCCACTCCTGCTATCTTGTCTAGGAGGCATCTTTACTTGGATGCGCTGCTAAAAAACAAAACTACCTCAAGAGTTCTTGAAATGTGTTCTTTAATCAAAACTCTATCTCAGCTGTCAATCACTGTTTGACAGGGAAAAAATGGTTTGAAATGCTATGTGATAAGCTCTCTTTGGTGTTAGGTCTCTGCTCCTTCAAAAACCTTGTCTTTTCCTCCCTTTGTAAGCCAAACAGCCAATGTTTATAATGAATATACAGTCAACAAAGATAAACACAATCAAAAATCTTTTTCTGTGTTTGGGATAAGGTGACAGAGCTTCTAATGTTTTGATGTGGTCACAAAAGTCCTGTAGCAGTTAAATAAAAATGAACTCCTCCTCAACCAAAACACTCTCCTTTTATGCTTTACTGTTCATCATACCAATTTTTCCGCACACACCTGTAGACTGCAAAGGTAGCTTTGCTCACTGACCATGCTCTATGGAATGGAAAATCAAAACCCTGTTTTTGCCTTGTTAACACAGAGGAAAACTTTTTGAAAAAGGCAAAAACATCATACAATGACCAATGTTGTTTGAACATAGACCCATAGTTGCACCTTTCAAAGCCCTGTGATTTCTTCTTTCAATACTGTCTGAGGGCAGTTTGTGAGGTTTTTTAAACATTAAAAGGAACCATCATTTGAATATGCTCACTACTGGTGAATCCGAGCTATTCCAAACTTAGAATTTAAATCAAAACACCTTATCCCTCTATCAAAATAGTCACTTAACATATCTCGTTTCAAACCATACTTCCTCTGCCCCAAACACCATCTAGAAAACTTAATTTTAAGGGGGAGCAAGAAAAAGTACCTCAAAACATGATGCAAATCTTTGCTTGTGAGTTGGAGTCACTTTGAAGGCAGGTTGGAGGCGTTTTGGAGGCTGGTTATAGGCGCGGTGCGTTTAGAAGAGAGAGTGCCGCGCAATATGGGCTGTCGGGTCAACTGTTGGGCCGACAGGACCCAAGCCTATAGGTGCGCCGTGTGCTCCTACAGGCGCGCCGTGCGGCTTTGTTGCCCTGTGGAAAATGTACGCTTGAACGCGCCGCGTGTTTGTACATGCGCGCCGCGTAGACACTTAGCCCAAAAACTCGGTGAATTTCGCTGAGAACTCCTTTCTCCGGTCTCGAGGGTAGCAAGAGGAGTTTTGTTGGGGTTTTGAGATGTGAACAATGCATGGGAAATGGTCCCTAACCAGCCTTGTATTTGAAAAAGGAAAAGACCCCTCGGTGTAATAAATGATGGTTTTTTTTGAAAAACCTTCAAAAAGCCTTTTTAAAATCAAAACATGGATCTCACTTCTTTGTGAACATATAGCTCAGACTTTTTCTCAATCAAAGGTAGAATGGTAATGATCATTTTTATAAGCCTGACCTCCCCTTTTGAAAAGAAAACACTTTGTGGAGAATTTTTAACACTCTAACTGTTTTCTTCATAGAGAGAAAAAACTGCCCTTTGATATTCTGCACTGTAGGAGGAAAAATTTCTCTGAGATGTGTGAGGATTATAAGTGTGCCTTTAACTGATGTTTTTCTTTGATTTGGAGGTGAAACCCAGTCATAATCACCTGGGCTGCATTATCACCTTTGACACATTTTTCATAGGGAAAAAGTCCTTCCTTTTGACAGTGGCATGCTCACATTGACTTTACTGGGTTCCAGGACTTGAAACACATATCATGATCTCTCTTGCCCTTTATGACCCTATATACCTTTCACCCTCTGTCTTAATCTGCTGAAAATTGTTTGATGAGCATGCTTGACAGGGGTTTCTCTTATGCATTTTGAAGGAGGTCACTTCTCCCTTTTTGCAAACTAAACTGACATTTTTGCTCTGGATACTTTGAAGGAAATGATGCCCTATTGTGAAAATGATTTTACTGTCAGGTGTCCTTTTTAAGCTCATTTTATAAATGTGGGTGCAAAAAATGCAGTTGCATTTGCTCATGCTCCACCCATCTCTGTCTATTAAAAGGGAATTTCTTTAACACTTCTCTCCCTACTAAAAATGCATCAGTAAGGTACCTTTGACTATTTATAAGGAACATGCCTATATTTGCTTTGAAAGTTTCTCCAAAGTCTGAAAAACATGCCAAAGTCCTTCTTGCATTTATGAACCTCTATGTTCAGTTGTATACCTTTCTTGGGAAGAACTAAACTGAAATTTTCCTTTGTCAACTTATGATGAGTAATCAGAAGGACATTCTCTTATGAGCAGGAAAATGAGTAATCTCTGCAACATGATCATCATCATGGCCTGTGTTATGACCTGTCCCTTAATCATCAGCAAAATTGTGCTCCAGACTGCCTCTTTTGAAAGAAACCTTGATAAGAGATAAGTTTAACATTTTGGATTACAGTGGTACCCCTGCTTTCCTTCTTTGTCTTTCACATCATTTCTCTGTTTCAACTGTTTCTTATTTGTTTTCAATTTTTCTACCAGTCAATGAAAGCTCTAGAATTAATCACTGCTCTGGCCCTCTGCTTATGAATGAAGGAGGCCCTTTACTCTGCGAAATCTTTGATGTTTATCTCGACCTTCTGTCTCAATCAATATGTAGGATGTTTGATGAGTCAAGCTGTTAGTGGCTTTCTCTTATACCTCTGCCTTAAATCATCATTTTAATGTAGAGATCTTCATTTTCTACCTGACTTTTTATTAAAATCCAATCTGTCTTACAGTTAGTTGCAACTTTTAAAACCAAAATTTGTCCATTGCCCTCTACTTATAGATGAAGGAGGTGCTTTTAACCCTCTGCTTATGGATGAAGGAGGTTCTTTGGTCTTCAAACCCTCTGCTTATAAATGAAGGAGGTTCTTAATCATGCCATATCATCAGCCTCTTGACAGTGTTGTTTTTCCTTTTATTGTCCTTTCAGGCTTTGAATGAGGTCGCAAGAGCTTGATGAAAAACTGTTTGCTTTGTAACTATATCTCAGGCTCAAGATCACATTGAGAAGCAGCTGTCTTCTCATGTGGAGCCAAAAATTGTCTTCTGAGATGCTGGTATGTTTCTGTCTTTGAAAGATCCATCAAACACTATAAAAACACCTAAAATTAGCTTGACTTATGGTCTATGTATTGCTAAGACTTAAGGGTGTATTAGTGGAGCGACCTAGAGCTGTAACCAACTTCATTAGCAGAGTAGGAAGGTCTGTTATGAGTGGTCTATAGTAGATGGAGGTTTTTGGCTCTTGGATAGTTTTCCAAGGGAGAAATGCCCTAAAGCACCACTTCCTAACTTAAGGGAGAATGTTTGAATAGATTTGGATTGTCTCTTTAGGGCTGATGGTTATAATAGTATGGCTAAGGCTAGGTAGGATTTGATAATGATCTTTCATCTTGTCATGGGCGGACTGAAAGGTAGGAGGGAAAAAAAGTTTTATGGGTGTTTTCCCAGCTGGTAAATTTGACAAATTTTAGATCAGCTGCTAGAAAACTTGGCTTTCAGAACTAGTCATCACCAACAAGTGCAAAATACTGATGACTAACAGTGGCTCCATTTGGGGAGGGCAGCTCCTTTTTAGGAGGTGTCCAAAATTTCAGATCTTTGGCTTATGAAAACCAATACCTTATCCATTGGCACAAATTTCACCTTTCTTTGATGCTGCTTTTGAAAAATGACAGCATGATTAGCATTAATGATATTTCTACCTACCCCACTGTCTTTCCTAAGATTTTTTATTCTTTTTGGCGCATTTGGACTAGCAGCCTTTTGACAATATATATTTTTTCTTTTTGAAAATTGAACCTATCTAATTCTACACTTATATCTGCTGGGAGTTCATATTAAACTGATGAACTCCTTCATTACTCTACCTAAACTAGATCAGCTGTCAAGATTAAGCTGTTTGATAGGATTTTGTTCTCTAATCTAAAACATGAAATTTAAAATGATCAAATCAGGTTTAAACAGTCTGATTTGTCATGTATTTGCAGCATGAAAGGACAAACTGCACACAAATATTATTTTGCAAAAAGGAAAACTTAGAAAAACGGGGCTAAGATGTACAATTTGTTTTTCATCCCCGCTTCTCTCTTTGGTTCTGTTTTAGGCATGTGGAACCAATATATTTTCCTAATCTACTCTCTGTGATAAGTCAATCTTACACAATGTTGACCATCTTTTTCACTCACTAACTTATCAGCAAATAAATTTAAACATGTTCAACTATGATTAGGATAGATAGCTGAACAAGACATTTGAGTACTAGTAGCGGCATTTAGACTTGCGCGCTTTCTGAAGGACTATTTTTTGGAACATGGGGCCTTTCTCTATTTTTCAACTGCCCTCTTTTCTATCTTCTATTGTTTTTTACTTTTCTATTTTATCTATTTTTTAAACAATGGTATATACAATGATTGAAATGTTTTAAACTCAGAACTGGAGCTCTTGACAAAAATAATGCTTTAATGTCCTGCCATTTACAGGACCTCCAAAAGTTTCAGTCCCATTAGGTTCTCGCAGGAAAAAGGCGTTGTTTCCGCTGACTGAGCTGATGATGTAAGGCCCTTTCCATAAGTTTTCAAACTTGCCATGTTTACCTTTGTATTCTCTTCTAGAATCCCATTTTAGTACCTTGTCCCCAATCTGAAAATCATTTTCCTTAGTCCTTCTATCAAAAATCTGTTTTATTTTGTCTTGCGCTAACTGAGCCTTTTGGTAAACTTCTTCTCTAGTTTTCTGTAAATGGATAGTTTGATTTACCCTCCTTTGCATGTCATTTTCTTCTATTTGAACTTCCTGCAATAGCTTCATTACTGGAACCCCTAAAGATGTTGGGAAAATGGCGTCTATGCCATAAACTAATTGGTAAGGAGACATACCTATGGATTTTTTGGTGGTTAATCTATCAGCCCATAGGGCGTGTACTAGTTTCCCGTGCCATGCTTTTTTATTTTGTTCAAGAAGTTTTTTGATGATGTTGACTAGGATTTTGTTAGAGGATTCGGCCAAACCGTTACCTTGAGGGTAATAAGCTGTGGAATGTCCTAATGAAATGTGATATTTGTAACAGAAGTCAACCATTTTTTTGGAGGAGAAGGCAGTGGCGTTATCTGTAATGATCTTTCTAGGACAGCCAAATCTAGATAGGATATTGGTTTCTAGGAACTTGATGATGACTGAATCGGTGGCGTTCCTGGAAGGTATGGCTTCTATCCATTTGGTAAAGTAATCAGTGGCTGTGAGGATCCATTTATGTTGAGCAGATGAGGAAGGGTGAATTTCTCCAATAAAATCTAGACCCCATTGCTGGAAGGGTCCTTCGACTATGATGGGGTGTAAGGGCAAAGGTAAAAGCTTTTTCTTGCCATAAAAAATTTGACACTTATGGCATGTCATAACTAGCTTGTGAGTGTCAGGAAAAAGGGTAGGCCAATAATAACTGGCTTGAAGGATTTTTTTTGATGTGGTTTTCCAGTAGAGATGGCCTCCACATTCCCCTTCGTGCATTTCGTGCATAATTTTATCTACGTCAGACTCAAGCAAACATTTAAGCAGCATACCAGTAGGATTTTTCCAATACAGAATACCATCTATAATGCAAAACTTTAAAGACTTTTGTTTGAGAGATCTTGCTTTTGTTTTTGATAAAGTTGGAGGAGCATTTAGATAAAATAATACATAAAGAATATCTACATACCAAGGCGAATCTAAAAACACTTGTTCAACATGAGGGGCTTCACATTCTTCCTGTTCTTCTAAGGCGTCAACAAAATTTATATCTAAAGCTTGGAGGTTGGTTTCAACCATTAGTCTTGCAAGTCCTTGCCCTTTAAGCAATTTGGTAGGTTGGATTTCTAAGTCATATTCTAGGATGATAGTGATCCATTTTCCCCTTTTACCATCAGGATCCTGGTTTAGTATGTCTTTGACGACGGTATCAGGAACAAAAGCGACGACATGAGAATGCAAGATGTAAACTCAGAAATATTTCAGTGCTTTTACCAATGCAAATGCTTGTTTTTCCATGATGTTATATTTCAAGGGGGCATCTCTCAAGGATTTTCTGAAAAAGGCAATGGGTTTCTCTTGTCCTGCTGCGTTTTTTTGTAACAGTACGACAGCTATCGTGTGTTCTGAGGCAAATGAAAAAATGTAAAAATCTTTGGTGAAATCAGGACTTATCAATAATGGTGTTTCAGTTAGGGCCTTTTTAACTAGTTCAAAAGATTGTTTGGCTTCTATGGTCCATTTAACCTCGACCTCCTTTTTCAACATATTTGTGATATCTCTCAGAAGCTCGACAAGATTTGGGATGAACCTCCTTAAGAAATTAATTTTTCCGATAAAGGATTGCAGCTCCTTTATGTTTCTGGGGTGACTTATTTGCAATATGCCTTCGATTCTCTGGGGGTCTATTTTTATTCCCTTTTCCGAAATGATGTGACCTAGGAGTTTGCCTTCTTCTAGACCGAAAAGTGTTTTTTCTTGGGGTTTAAGGATAAACCATATTTTCTACATTTGTTAAAAAAATTTCGTAAGTGTACTAGGTGTTCTTCATCTGATTTGGAATATACCGTAATATCGTCCAGATATATGACTATGAAAATACTTGTCTTCTGAGAAAGCTATGTCCATTGCTCTTTGGAATGTGGCACTGGCATTCATCAATCCAAAAGGCATTTTAACGTAAATAAAGGTGCCCCAAGGTGTAGTGAAAGTTGTTTTGTGTTGATCAGTGGGGTAAACTAGCACTTGGTTATAACCAGAAAAACCATCAAGCAATGAGATCCTTTTAGCACCTACTACCTTTTGAAGTATGTGGTCCATTTTGGGCAAAGGATAGTTGTCCTTCAGACAGGCTCTATTTAGGTTTCGGAAATCTATACAGAGTCTGATTTCTCCAGTCTTTTTCCTAACTGATACTAGATTTGAGACCCATTCAGAGTACCGGAGAGATACTATTATCCCAGCATCATGCATCTTTTTGATTTCCTTTTCAACCAAAGGTAGTAATATGGGGTTTATCATTCTTAACTTTTGTTTGAAAGGCTTCTGGTTTTCTTTGAGGGGGATCTTATGTTGGATGATGCTTGTGTCGTACGATTTCAAATCTTGGTATCCCCATGTGAACACGTCTTTAAATTCTTTAAACAAATCGATGTATTTATGTTTTATGTGAGGAGGAAGTGTTTTGGATAGTTTTATCTTTCTAGGTTCCTCCGAGCTTCCTATGTTATATTCTTCTATGTCGACCTCAGTAGATTCCATTTTTGGTTTTTTAGCTACATCGTTAAAATCAAACAATTCCTCTAGAGGCGCAAGCCTTCTGGGTATGGTGTTATTTTCACAATGTAGGACTTTGAGTTCTCTTGGGTCAATGTCCTCTCCTATCTCAGTTCCATATGAATGAACTATCAGGTTTAGATCTGTCGAAGATGGTGGATTTAGCTGTTGGTCTTGATTTTGGCTAGATTTCTCCTCTTCGTTCTCTAAGTCTATTTTGGTTACTTCAAATTCGTTCCTAGATTGTAAGAAATCATCAATTTGATCATCATCCTTGAATATTTTCCAATGGTCCATATTATCTGGTACTGTAGGGTGATGTTTGACCTGACTAATATATTGCTCACTTAAACATGGTATTTGGCCATTACTTGCCGCAAAGGCGGGTTCATTTGCTAGGCTATTCTGAATCCTAGGAATATAAGTGAGTTCATACTTCTCGAAGGTTTTGAGGATGTCTAAAGCTGCATTTCTGTATTCTCTTAGTCTTGGGTTTTTCGCTGAATATTCACCTTTGACTTGCCTGATTACAAGTTCTGAATCTCCCTGGGCTGATACTTTCTTGGCACCTAAGTCCTGAAGTATGTGTAGACCAATGAGAAGGGCCTCATATTCCGCAATGTTATTAGTACATTGGAATTCCAATCTAAAAGAATGACCTTCCTTAGTATTGTGTATCCAGATGCCGGCCCCCCAACCGGTTTTGCCACAAGAATCGTCAAAGCTTATAGTCCAAAGAGCTTCCTTTTCATACATGATACTAAGCTGCTTTTCAGGTTTCTTGGGATTTTGGTCATCAATTTCTTCATTCAGTAATGGTTTGAAAATCTCTTCATTTTCTTTTATTTGCTTGTTTATATCACTTTCATTGTCTAAGATAAAAGAATCTAAATTGGAATGAATGGAATAGATGGGAGTATTTTTTGGCTTATCCCGATTGCTAACCATGTATTTCATGTGAGTCTCTCGGTATAATCTCCTAGTTTGGTTGAAAACTGGGATGGTAGCGAATGACATATCCATCTGAAGATTACCTTGTATTTTGGCAGCCCATGCCCTTGATAGTAGCATCCCATACTTAGGAGGGATATCGGCCACTACTACGTCCATGACTAGGTTTTTCAGTCATAGTTGTGTTAAAGCAAAACCTAGATTCTTTATTAAACCTAAACATTTGACCTGACTTGAGTCAAAGGAGTACAGGTTTTTGTAAGGTTGAGTTACTTCTAGTCCCAGATTTTCCATGATTGCTCTAGGCATGAGGTTATGAGAGGCACCAGAATCTAACATGGCATTATGTAATATCTTGTCTCGTATGTTCAAACTCACATAGAAAGGAGAAATAGTTCCTTCTTGGGATTCACCTTCTATTTTGGGGCCGAATAAGAGTTCGGGTTTTTCATCAGTTAGATTTAAAGTATCTGCCTCGTTTCCTATATCAAAAACTTTGTAGATTTGAGATCTATACCTGTCTATCGTTATTAGCGCAGTAAGGGGTGTGGTTATCTTTATTTTGGAAATTTCTCCTTCGAAACTAAAAGGGGTTTGTAGTTTGGCCAGATTTGTTTCAGCTTTTCGGACATGATCTTTTCTATGCTCTTAATTTGTTGATTCTGGTTTGGGACTTTGTTCGACACAATCACCTCGGGAGTCTTTGTGGAGGTACTAGGAGTATCTGAGCCAAGACTTGTTTGAATAGCTTTATCTTTGTTTGGGTTAATTTTCTTGGTCACGATTTTGTTGCTATCCATGGCCTTTTTAAGGACGGTATTAGAGGTTTTAACAGTGTCAGGGCTACCTTTCTTGGAGTGGTCTTGGTTTTTCTTGATTCTAAGGTTATATTGCCTGTGAGCTTCTATAACGTCATTCTGAAAATCTATGGCAGGATCTTCGAGATATTCATAGTTGGTTTCGCTCTGACTCGGAGAGCTTAGCTCTTGCTCTTCAGATGTGAGGTAAACCTCACTCTCGTTATTAGAACCTACGAGGTTCCAATGATTTTCATCAACGAGTTCAACATCCTCATCCTCTTCATCAATATAATTCTCACTGAAGGATGGTCTGATTTGCTGAGCATTTCCTCTTGGTTTATTTTGAAACTGGTCTTTTCTAAAGCCTTGGTTCTGGTTTTGAGGGTTTGGTTGGTTGTCCCTAAGAGGTACTTTTTCACCCATTTTTTCCCACATCTTTGTCATGGATTTGACTAGGCCATCTATTCTAGGATCTAAGGAAGGAGATGAAGTGGAGACTTCATCTTTATAGGTGACCTTTCTTTCCGATCTGGTCCTAGCTCTTTTTTCTGCTAAGTTGGCTTTTGCTTTTATGGTTATCTACTGCATTTCCTCTAAGGTGGGGGGTTCTTTGTCTCTTAGATGATAAGTCATGTCTGGGTCAAAACCCTCGGGGAAATTTACCAAGGATGAACCAAGTGGGGGCTTGAAGTGAGGTGGGAGGGCGTTATACACACTGTTAAACCTAGTGCAGTATCCCTGGACACTTTCCCCATTTTCCCATTTTAGATTGTTATATTCTGACAGGATTTGAATGGGGTTCTTTCGGACTTCCCACTTGTTTTTGAAGACTTGATATAGTTCTGGGATGTTGTGGATGCTGTTTGGAAGCAATCTCTTAAACTGTGTTTTGGGTTCTCCGCCTAGGCTTTGGGCGAACATCCTCATCTTGATGGTCTCGTCTTGTATTTCCATGTATTCAAAAGCATCGCTAATCCTAGTTACATGTTGTTGAGTTGTGGTAGTCTCTTCTCCGGTAAAGTGTGGGATTTTGTCTTGATAGTCAGCTTGTAAGGGAGCCAAAGGTTGTGGTAACACCAAAGGTGCGTACCAGGCTGCCATGACAAGAGCTAATGGATGATGTACAAGATGAGGGCTTGTGGGATGGGCTGAGGTGATTTGAACAATAGTGGTTTGGATAGGTGTGGCGGATGTACTTGGACTAGTGACTTGGTTTTGAGCAGATCTGGGATGGTAGGAGCCGAAGTGATGGAGAAGCTGAAAGTCGGGAGGTGTGGTAGGTGAAGCTTCTCTACTAGGGGTCTGTGGCAGATCTAGGGGCTCAAGATCGTCAAAGTCTATCTTACTTTGTGACTTGCTTCTAAAAAGAGATTTTTCTGTTTCTAAGTCAAAAGGGGAATCCTGCAAGGCAGTGAGATTTTCAGGTACTAATCTTGTTTTACGGATGGACCTATCGATAGCTAGATTGTTAGTTTCGGAAGCTTGCCACAGAATCTTCTCTGGGTCATCTACTATGATAGGGGGATTTGGGTTTGGATGAGAACTGGTGTTGATTCTTTGTGAAGCCAGATTTCGAGTCTAGAGTTTAGAGAGGATGGTACTTGTGAATGTTTTGGATGGATGGCCTCTCTAAGGTTATACCAATGTGAAGGATGGTAAAAACCAAAAGGATGGACTGGTGGAGTCGCCAGGTGGATTTTTATGAAAACTATGGTCCACCACTAATACTATCAAAGATGCTTATGGGAAAAAGTTTTATAGCAACTTTGAGATGGAAACTTGCGAAGAAGAGTGATTCACTTGGTTTCAACAGTTTACTAGGCTGTATGGTCAAGCTAATGGTTCTCTTGGCAAGAAGGTTTCTGCTTATCTCCTATGTTTAGGTGAGGTTTTCCGAATCACTAAGTTATACTTAGTTTGTCACTGATTACAGAGTTTCCACCCTAAGTTTAATTTTTTGGAAGGGTGAGTTAGCAGAAGGGTATGGTTTATGAATTTTTGTTTTTTATGGAGTATTTAGGCCTACTGGAGGCTAGTGGAGTCTCTAGGTGGAACTTGGTTGTTTTTGTAAAGACGTAGCTATGGTCCACCACCAGTAACTAGGGAAAAACCAATCTGGGAATGTTTTTGGGGTTTTTATGAGTTTTTATGTGCAGCCTATGGTTTATCTAAAGCATTATAAACTTGTTTTGACACTTTGCTAGTGGTGATAACAAAAAGAGTTTACTCTAAATGATTCTATGGACTGCTTGCCTGTGAGGTTTGGAAGAGCTTCCTATGACTGAATCATCATTTTGCTAAGATGGTGAAAAAGTTATATTCTACTCTTCTAAGTTTGATTGAGATTTTGAGAGTTCCTAAGGGGTACCTAGGATGTTTTGACTCAAAGTCCCACCGTGATCGACATTATGTTAGTGAGTGGTGGGATAATTCAATCAGATAGTAACCTAGAGTTTGGTAAAATAGTAAGGCCTACTGGAGGCTAGTGGAGCTGCCAGGTGGATTTTTAGTTGTTTTGAGGTATATGTGTATGGTCCACCACCAATACTGTCAAAAACCAATCTAAGGGAGTTTTTGTGGTTTTTTTCTGAGTTTTATGTGCAGCCTAGTATGTAAGAGTGTTATAAACTTGATTCGTCACTTTGCCAAGATGGTGAAACAAAGAGTTTACTATAAATGATTCTAAAGGCTGATGGTTTAAGTTAAAATTTGAAGGACTAAAGAGTCTATAAGATTTTGCTAGACTGTCATGTACTCAATAAGTCCCACCGTGATCGCCATTATGTTAGGGTCCCATGATTTGGCTGATTGGCAAGCCAAATGACAGTGTAACATCAAACCAATCTTTGGAGCCCAAGGACCTAGCCTTCCTGGACTCAAAGAGGGCTCTCTCTATATGTGTAAGGGATATCTGTGTGTTTGATTTATTGTGTTACGATTTTAGGCTAGTTATGCAGTAGGCTTTTGGTTTTTGGTTTTGGTTTTTAGGTTGTGAGGGATGAAACTAATCAAAGATATAAGATAGGTAAAAAAATGTCAGATCAACTGGGCTATGGGGTCGAAAAGGTCTAGAAAGCTATCAAATGGTGATACAAGGTTGTTGAAGGGCTGATTTGATTCGAGGTAGAAAGGATCTTTGGGAAAAATGAAATAAAATGGACATCAAGTTTGGGAACAACAAAGGATTTCAAGCATAACTAGTTTAATAACTGACATAAACATGGTAGGGCAAACCATTAATCATGATAAATGTAACTATAAGCTAATAAATACATAGAAATAAACATTCAAGTCATGCATAGAGATATATCACCCTCTAACTTTGGGAAATGGCTATCAGACTTTGGGGAAAACACTTAAGATAGACAAACAACTTAACTTACTATGCCGAAATGCCTAAACACGGTACTTCAAGTTATTGGGCACTTTGAAAACAAGATTTCATAGTCTTAGGCAAAGGGCAAGATCGGAACAAGATCTCCTTGGTTCAAAAAATGACAATCTAATTAGTCAAAGAGAGATTTCATGGATGGAACTAGCTATGCATTAATTAGCAGAAATCTTTGCTGTTATCATACTTAGCATGCATAAAACCATGAATGAAATAAGCAACAATATCCTTAAGTTAGTGTGAGCAATCAAGAATTATTTAATGTGACTAGGAAGAAGAAAACATGGAAGCTATGAAGAAGCCTTGAAATTTGAATTACACTCCAAGGCATGTCTCAAATTTGTTCTCTCTTGCAGTCCTAGCAAGCAGAAACATGTATTCATGAATGAAAACTAGAAGACAAAGCAAATAAAGACACTATACCATTCTACGAGTCATGGAATCCAACAACAATCCTTCTTCATTCATCCAAGAACATCAGAGGCAATCCAAAAGCATAAGACAAGTATTTCTTCCAAAGCTAATATGACCATATATTGCTTCTCTTCTCAAGTTCAGCCTTTTTTACAATGAAAGCCTTTAGAATATATAGGCTCAAGTGAGGAAAACCTCATGGTTCAATTTGCACTCTCATTGACCTATTCAAAATATCTAAACTTGTCCTTGACGCTTTGCAAAGCCCAAGGCACAAAAATATCTCATAAAATATCTAAAAAATGCTAAAAAATGGAAATAAATTGACTTTTCCTTACTTCTCATGTCAAAAATAGCTAAACGCACATGAGGAAATATCAGTTTTTAAAGGTTCAAAATTTACAAAAATATTCAAAATTTTCATCAGCAAAAGGTCCCCTGACTTGCTGGCAACATTTGGCAACCTTCCTGATGTCGAAACGAGGCTTATGATAGCTCGTTGGAAAGCTCCGAGTGTCTAATTTCTAGAAAAACTGAAATTTTCCCAATATGATGCCTAGAATTCCTCCAAAATGCAACCTATGTGTAAAAACCAAAAATTACAGTCTGCTGATAGACCGGGCAGAGTGTGCAAAAAGCGAGCATTTTTCGCCATTTAGGGGGAGAAAATGATCTCCAAATGTCCTGAAAATCAATGAGAGTGTGCAAATAAAATTATGGCATCCAATGATACCATTCTCCTCTTTTGACGATCCCCCAAACTGAAATGGCGAATTTCATGAGTTTGATAAAAACTCAAAAATGCCAAAACCAAAGTATGTCAAAAATTTGCCAAATGAGTGTGTATGACCTGAGGTCCTTAGCAACATGTTAAGTCCCAGAAGCCAAATCTCAAGTCCTGATGTGTCTTTCTTCACTTTCCGTGCCGGGCGCTTCCCTTTAGCTTCCTTTAGCTTTTCTTGGGCAGCCTTTACCTTGCGCTGGGCAAACTGATATAACTTTTTGTAATGCTTCGTCATTCTCCTTTGAAGTTCTAGATCCCTGTTTGCCCTCTCCAACTTCTTCTCCAAATGGTCATTGAATCTCTCAAGCCACGCCTCCTAATTGTTTTCTATCTCCTGTTCAAACAATGCAGTGAGAGGAGTGGATTGGAGAAGGGCATTTTCCTCTTCTTTTTGCTTTTCAAGGGCCCTTTTAAGCCCTATGGTTCTAAGCCTCTTTCGTTTAGGCTGATCATCGCCTTCACTTTCATCAAATTCGCCCATAAGCTCTTCCAACCTTGCTTGGGCTTTGGAGGCCTCTTTCTTGTACTTAGTCGCCCGTGTCTCATAAACAACCACATGGACACTCATTTGCCTATTTTGGATTACTAGAAATTGATTGAAATTCCTTGCCCTATGAAGATCATCCTTCAATGCATCAATTTGGACGTCTCTTTGGATCAAGAGGTTTTCTAGAATGCGGGCCTCATTATCACTATCATCGCTTTAGATAGGGATGATATTGAATGCACTTTCCTGTTCATGACTTTCTTCCATCTTGCCCTTCCCCTTGCTTTGGGTGGCTATTCTTGTGCTCTTCCTCCTAGGCAAATCAATGATAGGATTTTTTGGAAATTTACCTTTGCTTCGGAAAGCCCTTGTCACATTTGGAGCGACAACCTTAGGCACTCTCTTTCTTTCAGTCCTGGGCTTGGCCTTTTTAGGAGAAGAAAGCATGACCCCTTTACCTTTGTCTCCTTGCTCTTTTTCTTCTTGAGTAGGCTGTTGTTCTTCTTTAGGTTGTTGTGTATCTTGAGGAGGTTGTTGTGTGTCTTCTTTAGGCTGCCCCTGCTCCTCAATATCATGTTGCTGCTCTGTCTCAATTTCCTGCTCATTCTGTTGTTCAAGCTACTGCCCTTCACCATAAGTCTGTTAACCCTCAACACTGTCATGCTATTGATGTTTAGCACTTTCTTCCTCTTTTTCTTGCTGTTGCTCACCCTCACCACTTTCATGCTGTTTCCGTTCATCATCAGTTTGCTGCTTTTCATCTTTTTCTCCCTTCTTCCACTTGCTGGCCACTTCCTTCTCCTTCTCCATGTTCTTTTGTTTGTGCTGTAGTGAACCTGAGCCTTTTGGGAGTAGGCCTGCTAGAAGAAGGGGAGGGGCGATGATTGGGGGATGTAGGGGATGTATGGACTGGAGGGACAGTGGAGAAATCCAGGTGACTGATGAAAACATCCCAAGAGACCTCTCTCTTTTCAAGTTGGTGAAGGATGATGACTTTGATGAGAGCGTGATGGAATAGAGAGGCTATTTGATGCGACGGAGGCTTCTTCTGGACAGAGGAGGCCATTTTCTCAATGCTTTTGCATAAGAAGAAAGGAAGATTCAACTGCTTGGTCCTTGTGAAATGCATCAACAGTCGGATGTGATATGCATAAACACAGGGGAATCTCCCCTCACAAGTGAAATACTTCATGATAATCTTCATGATGGGGGCATAGATGTCTAAAAGATAAGAGAAAGGGAAAATAGCAAGGCATGATTCTCTGTGCTCAGGCTTGAGGAAGGGTTTGTAGTCATCCAAGTCCAAATAGCTTTGTTTGAACCATTTCTCGCCAATGTAGGGAATTTTAGTAGCCTTGGATATGGATCTCGGGGAGAACTTGAAATCAAGGCCCGCCAATTTAGAATGTTTGTCTCTGAACCTCAAGGCACACAGATGTGTTAAAGGAGAGAAAATTTTCACTTCTTGTATCCTTTGGCAAAAATCCAAGCACCCCACCTCATGGAAATTGAATAATATTGATGGGTGTGCATTGACCTCTTCGGTGGAAATAGGCTCATACCTCTTGTGCAACCCACTCCTGCTATCTTGTCTAGGAGGCATCTTGACTTGGATGCGTTGCTAAAAAACAAAACTACCTCAAGAGTTCTTGAAATGTGTTCTTTAATCAAAACTATATCTTAGCTGTCAATCATTGTTTGATAGGGCAGAAATGGTTTGAAATGCTATGTGAGAATCTCTCTTTGTTGTTAGGTCTCTGCTCCTTCAAAAACCTTGTCTTTTCCTCCCTTTGTAAGCCAAACAGCCAATATTTATAATGAATATACAGTCAACAAAGATAAACACAGTCAAAAAGCTTTTTCTGTGTTTGGGATAAGGTGACAGAGCTTCTAATGTTTTGATGTGGTCACAAAAGTCCTGTAGCAGTTAAATAACAATGAACTCCTCCTCAACCAAAACACTGTCCTTTTATGCTTTACTATTCATCATACCAGTTTTTCCACACACACCTATAGACTGCAAAGGTAGCTTTGCTCACTGACCATGCTCTATGGAATGGAAAATCAAAACCCTGCTTTTGCCTTGTTAACACAGAGGAAAACTTTTTGAAAAAGGCAAAAACATCATACAATGACCAATGTTGTTTGAACATAGACCCATAGTTGCACCTTTCAAAGCCCTGTGATTTCTTCTTTCAATACTGTCTGAGGGCAGTTTGTGAGGTTTTTTAAACATTAAAAGGAAACCATCATTTGAATATGCTCACTGCTAGTGAATCTGAGCTATTCCAAACTCAGAATTTAAATCAAAACACCTTATCCCTCTATCAAAATAGTCACTTAACATATCTCGTTTCAAACCAGACTTCCTCTGCCCCAAACACCATCTAGAAAACTTTAATTTAAGGGGGAGCAAGAAAAAGTACCTCAAAACATGATGCAAATCTTTGCTTGTGAGTTGGAGTCACTTTGAAGGCAGGTTGGAGGTGTTTTGGAGGCTGGTTATAGGCGCGACGCGTTTAGAAGAGAGAGTGCCACGCAATATGGGCTGTTGGTTCAACTGTCGGGCCGAAAAGACCCGAGCCTACAGCCATGCCGTGCGCTCCTATAGACACGTCGCGCGGCTTTGTTGCCCTGTGGAAAATGTGCGTCTGAACGCGTCGCGCGTTTGTACAGGCACGTCGCGCAGTCACTTAGCCCAAAAACTCGGTGAATTTTGCTGAGAACTCCTTTCTCTGGTCTTGAGGGCGGCAAGAGGACTTCTGTTGGGGTTTTGAGATGTGAACAATGTGTGGGAAATGGTCCCTAACCACCCTTGTATTTAAAAAAGGAAAAGACCCCTCGGTGTAATAAATGATGGTTTTTTTTGAAAAACCTTCAAAAAGCCTTTTTAAAATCAAAACATGGAGCTCACTTTTTTTTGAACATATAGCTCAGAATTTTTCTCAATCAAAGGTAGAATGGTAATGATCATTTTTATAAGCCTGACCTCCCCTTTTGAAAAGAAAACACTTTGTGGAGAATTTTTAACACTGACTGTTTTCTTCATAGAGAGAAAAAACTGCCCTTTGATATTCTGCACTGTAGGAGGAAAAATTTCTCTGAGCTGTGTGAGGATTATAAGTGTGCCTTTAACTGATGTTTTTCTTTGATTTGGTGGTGAAACTCAGTCATAATCACCTGGGATGCATTATCATCTTTGAGACATTTTTCATAGGGAAAAAGGCCTTCCTTTTGACAGTGGCATGCTCACATTTCCTTTACCGGGTTCCAGGACTTGAAACACATATCATGATCTCTCTTGCCCTTTATGACCTTGTATACCTTTCACCCTCTGTCTTAATCTTCTGAAAAGTGTTTGACGAGCATGCTTGACAGGGGTTTCTCTTATACATTTTGAAGGAGGTCACTTCTCCTTTTTTGCAAACTAAACTGACATTTTTTCTCTGGATACTTTGAAGGAAATGGTGCTCTGTTGTGAAAATTATTTGACTGTCAGGTGTCCTTTTTAAGCTCATTTTCTGAATGTGGGTGCAAAAAATGCAGTTGCATTTACTCATGCTCCACCCATCTCTGTCTATTAAAAGGGAATTTCTTTAACACTTCTCTCCCTACTCAAAATGCATCAGTGAGGTACCTTTGACTGTTTATAAGGAACATGCCTATATTTGCTTTGAAAGTTTCTCCAGAGTCTGAAAAAAATGCCAAAGTCCTTCTTGCATTTATGAACCTCTATGTTCAGTTGTATACCTTTCTTGGGAAGAACTAAACTCAAATTTTCCTTTGTCAACTTATGATGAGTAATCAGAAGGACATTCTCTTATGAGCAGGAAAATGAGTAATCTCTTCAACATGATCATCATCATGGCCTGTGTTATGACCTGTCCTTTAATCATCATTAAAATTGTGCTCCAGACTGCCCCTTTTGAAAGAAACCTTGATAAGAGATAAGTTTAACATTTTGGATTACAGTGGTACCCCTTCTTTCCTTCTTTGTCTTTCACATCATTTCTCTGTTTCAACTGTTTCTTATTTGTTTTCAATTTGTCTATCAGTCAGTGACAGCTCTAGAATTAATCACTGCTCTAGCCCTCTGCTTATGAATGAAGGAGGCCCTTTACTCTGTGAAATGTCTGATGTTTATCTCGACCTTTTGTTTCAATCAATATGCAGGATGTTTGATGAGTCAAGCTGTTAGTGGATTTCTCTTATACCTCTGCCTTAAATCATCATTTTAATGTAGATATCTTCATTTGCTGCCTGAGTGTTTATTAAAATCCAATCTATATTAGAGTCAGTTGCAACTTTTAAAACCAAACTTTGTCCATTGCCCTCTGCTTATAGATGAAGGAGGCGCTTTTAACCCTCTACTTATAGATGAAGGAGGTTCTTTGGTCTTCAAACCCTCTGCTTATAAATGAAGGAGGTTCTTAGTCATGCCATATCATCAGCCTCTTGACAATGTTGTTTTTCTTTTCACTGTCCTTTCAGGCTTTGAATGAGGTCACAAGAGCTTGATGAAAAAATCTTTGCTTTGTAACTGTATCTCAGGCTCAAGATCACATTGAGAAGCAACTGTCTTCTCATGTGGAGCCAAAAATTGTCTTCTGAGATGCTGGTATGTTTCTGTCTTTGAAAGATCCATCAAACACTGTAAAAACACCTAAAATCAGCTTGAATTATGGTCTATGTATTGCTAAGACTTAAGGGTGTATTAGTGGTGCGACCTAGAGCTGTAACCAACTTCATTAGCAGAGTAGGAAGTTTTGTTCTGACTGGTCTACAACGGATGGAGGTTTTTGGCTCTTGGATAGTTTTCCAAGGGAGAAATGCCTTAAAACGCCACTTCCTAACTTAAGGGAGACTATTTGAATATATTTGGATTGTCTCTTTAGGGCTGATGGGTAGACTAGTATGGCTGAGGCTAGGTAGGATTTGATAATGAGATTTCATCTCATCATGGGCGGAATGAAAGGTAGGAGGGCAAAAAAGTTTTATGGGTGTTTTCCCAGCTGGTAAATTTGACAAATTTCAGATTAGCTACTGGAAAAATTGGCTTTCAGAACTAGTCATCACCAACAAGTGAAAAATACTAATGACTAACACAAGAGACAAAATATGTAGGTTCTCAACCAGGGGAAAAACCCTATAAGGGGAAAAAACTCTTCCTTCGATAGATTCAAATCAAGATGAGACACTTCTAGACTTCTTAAACCTAGACAAAGATCTCCTCCAACCACCAAGTTAGCCCTTCCATTCAATAGATTATCCTTGTTAAACTCTCTAAGTGATAGCTCCGCAACAAAACATTTGGTCCATAATTTCGCCCCCCCAGTAGTAGAACTTCGACCCATAGAAATAGAATTTCATACCTACAATAGACACATAATTTTGGCCCCAAAAAATTCCCAAAATATTTTCACTTGTAAGAAATAGATATCCCAAAAAATCGAATTAGGCCTACCCAAAAAAATCCATCCTTCTCCAGCTATTTCACTCTCTTTTCTGCCTCTCTTCCTTGAAGATAAAACTTGTTGTGTGAATGCTCCAAATAGGCTGATTTGCCTCTCTTTATATGGCCTTTCTATTGGGTTGAATTTCCCTAATTTAGGTTGAATTCTTGGGGATAGGGCCAACTTGGTGTGGAGGTGACAAATAACCTTTTTGACTAAAAAAAAATTATTGCTACGTGATACAAAAGCCCGAGAAGGGTCTAATAAAAATGGAAATGACTCTAATGATTCAAGAAAAACCTAGAAGACTTAAATGGAGGCTTTGACCTAGAAAAAAAATGACCCAGGCATGAAACCCATGCTTTAATAAGTCATTTTCTTTAATAATAAAATTTATTTTGACAAGTATAATTATGAAGACCGAAATCATTTTGAAGTCATTCCTTTCATGACATTTAGTGTTGAATTTGTAACTATGGCCAGTCTTCATAATGTACATTTGGTCACTTTATGTAATTATATTTATCTTTGTAAAACATATTTATAAATGCTTGAGTCAAAAGAAAATTTATTTTGAGTCAAAGTCCCATTGCGACTTTTTAAAGATGAAAATTTTAATTTTTAAAATGTAAAATTTGGCTCCAAAAGTGAAAATTTGGCTTCTCTCCAAGTCAAGTCAGACTTGGCTCCGAAAGGCACCATTCCTCCTAGACATGTCATTATATAAAGGTAAGACCTCCTCCTCCAATTTGGCATTCAATCTCTCACACATAAGACAAGTTATGGTAGGCAAGCGAAGGACAAGAAGACGAAAAAGGGGGGTGAAATCTCTCTATTGAAAAATTTTGTTGGGTTTTTCCCCTTTGTGGGTTTTCCCAAAGTAAATATTGTACTCTTTTGTGCATTGTGATCTCTAATGTTCTACTATTATCTATGGTTAAATTTCTAAATTACAATTGTTGAATGATATATGGGAATAAATTAAAAGAAGATATATCAAAAGTAATTATCATAATTTTAAAAACATTGTGCTAACCCTAATTGCACTAAGAAAATCAACATGGTATCAGAGATTTGGTGAAAGAAGAAGGGAACATTGAGATCACATTGAAAAAATCCTAGAGAGAATTTTATTTAAGTTCTTGCAGATTGGTTTCTATGGCTTCCTCTATGAAATATGAAATCAAGCTAGAGGGAGCATCTAATTTTAGAGCTTGGAATATTACAATATAAATTATTCTTGCCAAGAACAAGGTTTTGGACATTGTGAAAGGAAAGGTTGTTGAACTAGAAGATGATGCAAGAAAAGTCAAATTAAAGGAGGATGAAATCAATGCTATGATCATTATAGGGTACTCCATTAGGGATCATTTGGTTCCCTACATTTCAAAACTTGATACCTCAAAGAATATGCATTATTCCCTCATGAATCTCTACACTAAAAAATTTTGGTCAATAAATGATCTTGAAGAATGAACTTCAAAATAAAAGGATGACCAATGGATACACTATGGATTCCTACTTTGTAAGGATTTCCCAAATAAAAGATCATATCCAAGTAGTTGGAGAATCCATTCTTGATAAA
Organism: Pinus albicaulis; assembly: GCA_034641835.2. Classification (NCBI taxonomy): domain Eukaryota; kingdom Viridiplantae; phylum Streptophyta; class Pinopsida; order Pinales; family Pinaceae; genus Pinus; species Pinus albicaulis. Next base: position 1,040,699,176 of record CM076581.1, read on the forward strand.
GAAATAGTAATTACAACACTCAATGGTATGCCTAAGTCATGGGATGCTTTTGCAACTTGCATAATCATTTGGAAGGCACCTCCTACATTCAAATAACTATGGACATCATGTGCTCAAGAAGAAGCAAGATTGATAACTAGAGATCATCAAGATGAGGAATTTGAATCCCTTGAATCTTGTTTCAAGCACAAAGGAAAGAGAAGTTTGTACCTCAACCCAAGACGTCATGAAAGGGATATTCTTCCTCTAAGAAGAAGAAAGAATGATCAAAGATCCAATGTTATGGATGTCAAGATGATCCGGATTTATGCAGGAACGCAACAAAATAAACACATAACCATAAATACAGAGATGCAGCGGAAATAACACTTCATTTCATTAATATCAAAGAACTGAAATTTGCTTACAGACAATGGAAATAAAACTAGCTAGGGTACTGGTAGCTATCTCTGAGAAGAGATGTGGTGGCTACAGACCTCTAAACTGCTTTACAATGAGGCGCGAGGGCCTATTTATTATTGAGAAATAATGGAGAACCCTAAACATCCCAAAAACCTAACCCTAGGAGATGAAGCGCCAAAACTATGGGCCCCGTTTGGGTAAATTGGTGTTTCAACTTCCCAGGGACGTAACTTTGGCATACTATCTCCGTTTGACGCACATGATACATCATTAGAAAGCTCTATCTGAGGACTACAGCTGTCGGGACGAATTTTATCAGAAAATTCGTTGGCGCTTTCATACCCAAAAAACGTCGTTTAGGGCCTCAAAACGGCTCCGGAAGTTCAGGACCCGAAAAACTGCTAAAAATAGTAAGTTATGCCGAAACTGAAAAACTGAAAGAGACAATGGTGGGAGCCCAAGTGGAATAGGCGGGTGGCCACCAATATCCACCTGGATCATTCCTCCCCCCTTAGGAAGCAATGGTCCCCATTGCGTTAAGTTCCTCCATGAGATGAGGAAATTTCTGCTGAACTTGGTCCCTGGTGAACCACTTTCCTTGGTGCAGGAGTTGGCCAGCTTTGACAACCCGATATAGTTGGATCTTCTGCTGGAGAGTGTTCTTGATTTGCATGTCCATGATGCAATCTGTGGTGGCCTGTTCCATGCAGTCTAGATTTAACTCAGTTGGTGTGAGTTGTTCTGCAATGTCCGAGGTGTCCAGTAGAGGTGGGAAGTAAGGACGAAGGCGATCCACATTGAAGACTGGGTGCAGACCAAGGAATGGTGGAATACTGAGCTCGAATGCATTGTTCCCTACAGCCTTAGTGATGGTGTACGGCCCGTATCGGAGCGAGCGAAGCTTGCGGTGGGGTCCAGTGAGGCGCTCCTTCTGCAAATGTAGCCATACTTTGTCACCCACCTGGAAGTTGTGTGGCACCCGGTGTTGATCATGGTGTTGCTTGTACTTGGCATTGGCTCTGTCCAATATATCATGAACCTGTTGGCGGATGTGTTGAATGCGCTCGATGAAGCTACTTGCTTTGTCAACTTCAGACTGGACATGAGCTGAATCGGCCTGAGCAGCTGCAAACGGCATGGCTCTGTCAATGGGACATAGTGGCTGGAATCCCAAGCCCACCTGAAAGGGGCTATGGCCAATTGAACTGTGGAGAGCCCGGTTATAACTGTGTTGTACATAGGGGAGGCTCTCGTTCCATGTGCGTGGATGCTTTGAGTTGTACATGCGCAGAATGTGTACAATCATTCTGTTGACGACCTCTGTCTGGCCATCTGTTTGGGGATGGAAAGCTGTGGACACTTGGTGAGCTTTCAGGTCCAACATCGACTCTCGCAGGCTGGACCAAAATGTGCTGAGGAACCTGCTATCTCGATCTGATATGATAGACTGTGGGATCCCAAAGTGCACCCACACTCGTTCAAAGAAAAGTTTAGCAGTGGCTTCTGCTGTGATATTCTTCTTACAGGCTGCCATAATGACCATCTTCGAGAATCTGTCAACGACCACGAAAACACAGTCATTTCCATTCTTAGTAGAAGGCAGGCCCGACATGTAATCCATGGAGATGGATTCCCAAGGTCGACTAGGGTAGGTAGTGGAGTATATAGGCCTTGCTTCTTGATGGTCGGTTTGGCAATGGCACAAGCAGTGCAGGATCTGATGTGCTTCTTGACATCCTTTCGAAGGTTCGGCCAATAGAAATACTATCACATCGTTTCGACCCGAATGCCGCGACTCGACCGTAAAGTGTGCTCATATCATCTTGGCACGTCGCTTGAAGGAACAGTACACAAGGTGTCCCAGGTGACATAAAAGTGCATCTTGAGGTGAAAATTTGGAACTTGCGTACCCCCCAATAGTGCCTTGTAAGTGTGGCCGAATTTTGGGTCACTCTCATAGAGAAGAGGCCAATCAGAAGTCTCATGCCCACAAGAGTTTAGCATGGTGGTGAGTGCCACGATCGGTGGTCGGTTGAGGCAGTTTGCAACATTATTGGTGCTACCCTTCTTGTACTTGATGTTCAAATGAAACTGTTGCAGATATGTGGACCACTTCTGATGGCGATCATTCTGCAACTTCCCTTGTGTCTGTATGAACTGCAGGGGCCGCTGGTCTGTGTGGATGATTGTTTCCTTCCCCAAAATGTAATGCTTCCATTGTCGACAGGCTTGCACAATGGAATACATTTCTTTGTCATAGGTGGGATACTTGCGAACTGTCTCAGACAATGTCTCACCGTGATATGCCACTGGATGTCCCTGTTGAGTAAGAACTGCCCCAATAGCATAGTCAGAGGCATCTGTCTCGATCTCAAATGGCTGCTGCAAGTCTGGTAAGGTGAGCACTGGGGCAGAACAGAGGCGATTTTTCAATTATTTGAACGCCTTCTGTTGAGGTTCCGACCAAAAGAATTTTGCTCTCGCTCCTCCTTTGGTGACTTGACTCAAGGGCCAAGTGATATGAGAGAATCCCAACACGAATCTACGGTAGAAATTAGCAAGACCCAGAAAACTGCGAAGCTCTGTTATAGTAGTCGGGGCTGGCCAATCCCGAATGACTTGGATCTTGGCCGGATCCACATGCACCCCCCTTTCATCAATAATGTATCCCAGATATTGAACCTGGGTCATGCCAAACGTGCACTTCTCCAAATTGGCACACAACTTGTGTTGCCGCAGTGTTTGGAGGACTTGTCTGATGTGATGAAGGTGCTCTTCCCAAGTCTTGCTGAAGATCAGAATGTCATCCAAGTACACCACTACGAATGAGTTGGTGAATGGCCGCAAGATGCCGTCCATCATCCTCATGAAGGTTGCGGGAGCATTCGTCAACCCGAAAGGCATGACCAGCCATTCAAAAAGGCCTTCCTTAGCTTTGAAGGCAGTCTTCCACACATCAGAGGGTTCAATTGGTACCTGGTGATACCCAGACTTCAGGTCGATCTTACTGAAATATTTTGCACCTTGGAGTTGGTCCAGAAGGTCATCAATCCGCGGGATTGGGTACCTATTCCGGACAGTGATCTTGTTCAGCGCCCGATAGTCAATACAGAGTCTCCACGTCCCATCCTTCTTCTGTACCAACACGATCGGGCTCCCACAGGGCGATGAACTTGGTCTGATGTGACCTTTCTGCAACAGCTCCTGAATCTGCCTCTTGATTTCATCATTTTCTAGAACAAAGCGTCGATAGATCGGTCCATTGGGTAGCGGCGCACCTGGGGTCAGATCAATCGGGTGCTTGACCTGGCAGTGCAGAGGAACCCCTGTGGGTGAGGTGAAGATGTCCCCGTACTCCTCCACGACCTTATCCATTTGTTGTTGTCGTGCAGAGGGGCCCTGTCTCGAGGTCGTGGCCACAGTCTTCTTCTTGCCCTGGGGGCGGATCATCAGAAAAACGAATTTCCTGGTTTGGGAAATGAGCTTACTACATTGTTTTGCAATAACCAAAGAGATAGTCGTAGGAGGTGGTACCTCTGGTATCCTGTACAACTTATTTCCCAAAGTAATAATAACAGCACGAGGTCGAGACTCATACACACCATGACGCTTCCACAAGTATGGTTGTCCTAATAATACATCAGAAACATCAATAGGAGCAACGTCACATAATACCTCATCCGTGAAGGGCTTGATGCCATAGGGAAGGCGGCACTGCTGGCTGACGCGGAGATCTCGTCCTTGGTGAAGCCATCCGATGGTGTATGGATGTGGGTGAGCTGTGGTCGGCAAGCCCAACCGCTTCACGGCGTCTGCTGAAATGAGGTTCTTTTGGCTCCCATTGTCGACAATGAACCGTACAGGGGAGCCCTTTACCCACATCTTGGAGTGGAAGAGACGTTCCTCCTCCTCTGGATCTTCCGGTTCCTCCTTCTGGACCTTTGTAGTGGCAACAGTGGCGTTGGGCTCCGCATCAATAATTTGTTTCCCTTTTTCATTCCCCTTTTCAGGTTCTGATTCGGAGTCGGAGCATGCATCTGAATCAGAAGCCCTCATCTCGGCCACTAGCGATTGCTTGGCCCGACACTCACTTGTGTTGTGAGTGGAGCTCTTATGGAACTCACACCACTTTCCCGTGTCCTTCTTTGGCTTTACGGTGTTGTTCTTTTCTTGTGGCTTTGACGGGTTGTCTTTAGCCGCCATGCTCTGTCCTTTGTTCTGCGGTTTGGAAGCACCTTTTCCTTGCTTTTGATTCACGGATCCAAAGTCTCGCTTCTTCTGTTTGAATTTCTGCTCAATCTTGGCAGCATACCGGTATGCCGTACCAAGCGAGGAGATGTCGAGGAACTCCATTTCCTCCTGAATGTATCTGTGCAGACAGCTGCGATACTTTAGCACCAAATGTTTCTCCGAATCTTTGATACCCAACTTTGTGCGCAGGGTATGGAACAGATTCGTCAGCTCATGCACATCTTGATCCCTTTGTTGTCGCAGCGTGGTCCATTGTATGTACTTGTCCTCATAGCTCCCCACGGGATAGTACTGTTCCTTGACGGCGTCTCGGAAAGACTTCCAAGTTGGTACAGCCGAGAACAGAGAGGGTTCTGTCTGGTCCTTGTTCTCACAGTAGGTTTCCCACCAGTCCTTAACATGGGGGGTAGCTTTGAGGAGTGCAAAAATAATCTTCTCCCGGTCTGAAAAGTCATGAACAGAGAAATATCCTTCTACTAGATTCAACCATCTATCTACGGCATCTGCGTCTATTTGACCCTCAAATATGGGAATGTCAAAATTTACTTGTACCTTAAAGGGAGTCGCAACTCCAGAGTGGCTACTGGATGCAGATGCGCCGCCGGTGGGCAGCCGTTGAAGGATCTGAGTAAAGCTATCCATCATCGCGTTCCTTTGTTTTTCGAGGGCCTCCTCGAGCAATATTTTGATAGGATCTCCTGCTCCCTCATCTTTCTTTTCGTCCCCCATGGGCGTCCGTCGAGGTTTGCGAGGCCGATCTTGCAAAGGTTCCACCAGATCAAGCCCTAGCTCCTTATACCCCGACCTCGTTGGGGACATGCAAAGAAGGATCGAGAAAAAGCAGACCGCTCTGATACCACTGATCCGGATTTATGCAGGAACGCAACAGAATAAACACATAACCATAAATACAGAGATGCAGCGGAAATACCACTTCATTTCATTAATATCAAAGAACTGAAATTTGCTTACAGACAATGGAAATAAAACTAGCTAGGGTACTGGTAGCTATCTCTGAGAAGAGATGTGGTGGCTACAGACCTCTGAACCGCTTTGAGGCGCGAGGGCCTATTTGTTATTGAGAAACAATGGAGAACCCTAAACATCCCAAAAACCTAACCCTAGGAGATGAAGCGCGAAAACTATGGGCCCCGTTTGGGTAAATTGGTGTTTCAACTTCCCAGGGACGTAACTTTGGCATACTATCTCCGTTTGACGCACATGATACATCATTAGAAAGCTCTATCCGAGGACTACAGCTGTCGGGACGAATTTTATCAAAAAATTTGCTGGCGCTTTCATACCCAAAAAACGTCGTTTAGGGCCTCAAAACGGCTCCGGAAGTTCAGGACCCGAAAAACTGCTAAAAATAGTAAGTTATGCCAAAACGGAAAAACTGAAAGGGACAATGGTGGGGGCCCAAGTGGAATAGGCGGGTGGCCACCAATATCCACCTGGATCACAAGAATACGTAAATTTCAAGAGAGATTATCCTAACATGGCTAATAACAAGAAGAGAAATGGGAAACAACCTGCTTCCACAATAGATGTTTGATTTAGAGAAAATAGGCTAAAAAATAAGAGTTCTTGGAATCTCCCAAAATTGGCATCAATCATAGTGTTCATCGTCTTGATTGAAACACCGCTTGAATCACCTCAATCTGTCATATTAGAAATTTATGACATTATGAAGTTATTTACCAACAACTAAAGAGTCAAGTAGTAGGGTTGATTGGGTTGCTGACTAGGCAATCTGTATTGCTGATGTCATTAGCTGACTATGCAGGGTACAATGTCAGATGGTCCAATCTCATGCTGAAATTTGACAACATCGTATAGGTCAAAGTGCCACAATTTTATTAGTCGTTGTTGGTTAGGTGGACCAATTTTGAGGCACCATGTGGCCCAATATGAGGGCGTTGTGTGGCCCTCCTTTATTGGATAAAATTTGTGTATAAGGGCCGTAGGGCCTCAGCAGGGTTCAAACCCTAGACCTCCTGTAGCACAACACAAATTTTAACCAACAGTCCACCAAATTAGTTCTTAACTATTATAGAACTTTATTTCTATTTAAATTTTAATGGTTTTTGCATTAGGGGGGAGGGGTGAGGAACTTGGCCCCAACGCCTAATTTTTTTTGAATGCATACGACCACGAAAAATGGTGGAGGTTGCAGGGAGTTAGCCCTGACCCCTGGTTATACTAACCTAACCATAACCATCAACGAGAGCTGAGCGGAGGGGGCACACAGATAGGCCCGAAACCCGCTCTCATTAATACTCATGTGACCATGACCAAAAAACAAGGAGGTGCTACCACGATGGGGGCGAGCCATTGGCCTTGACCACTGACCATATGATGCCACATGAACAACGATCGATAGAGTGGAGAGCTTAGTCGACAGGGGCAAGCGATTAGCCTCGACCCCTAGTCACATGGACCATATGAGTGCCCTTTGGGGCCAAATTTTCTATGCTTAAGAGTTATTGGCATGGTTAAGGATGCAACAATTTTCCCCTTTTTTGTCAGGAATCTCGCTGGTCCCGAGAAAAATTGTCACTTGGAAGACTATGTAAAGGGTGAATTCGTCCCACAGTTAGTAGGTTTTTCCAATTTGCAGGACGAATAGTAGAGCTTGGTTCCAAAAGGCATATCTTTCTTAGTTTTTAACCTTTTTGAGCTAAGGGTTTTTTAGTGTCCTCAACTCAATGACAACCTTCTATTTCTAATTTGAGCACCATATGATATACTTTTTTTAGAGTAAAGTCCTTTAGTGCTAGAGGAAGAGAGAGTTTTGAAGCAAGATGGAGGCATATTTTAGCATGGAAAGAGCCTAGTTATAGGTTTTCCAGCCTTCCAGTTTCATCTGCCGCAACGGTTACTTCAGTAGGGAAACTAATTTCATTATTTTCTCAATGTAATTATTAGAGAAACCATTTTCAACATTTCATTGTGAAGTAGTTCCATGTTTATTATTTTTTATTTCAAGTGGAGTATAAGGAATTATTATGAGAGAGTCAATTTTCTTTTGAAAATCATGAATTTCTATGGGAGTCATATTTTTTAGTCAGAATTATTTGTAGGAGAAACAAACCACTCTAGAGTCAACAAGTTGTAATGTGCTCATTTTTTGTTGAATTCAATAGAGCAGTATAGACACTAGAGTAGGGCCCAAAGACATAGCCCAGCAGGGGTGATCTAGGTGGATATTGGTGGCCACCCACCTATTCCATTTGGACCAGCACCATCAATTCTTGCAGCTTTTCACATCCAGCACAAATTACTATTTTTAGCAGGTTTTCGGGTCCTCCACTCCCAGAGCCGTTTTGGGGCCTTAATGATCCAGGTGGATATTGGTGGCCACCCACCTATTCCATTTGAACCCCCACCATCAGTTCTTTCAGTTTTCAAGTTGCAAAAAAACTTACCATTTTTAGCAGTTTTTTGGGTCCTGAACTTCTGGAGTCGTTTTGAGGCCCTAAACGACGTTTTTTGGGAAAACAGAGAGCAACATGGGTCCATGGACTGATTTTTCTCATTCAAAATTTGTACTCCTCGGACATATATTTCTAAAGATCTATTGAGCACGTCAAATGGAGATTGGATGCCAAATTTACGTCCACGGGAAGTTAAACCACCAATTTACCCAAACGGGGCCCATAGTTTTGGCGCTTCACCTCCTAGGGTTAGGTTTTTGGAAGTTTAGAGTTCTCCATTGTTTCTAAATAATAAATAGGCCCTCGGGCCTCATTGAAACACATCTCAGAGGTCTGTAGCCATCACATCTCTTCTTAGAGATTCGCTACCAGCACCTTAGCTATTTTGTTTCCATTATGCCTATAAGCATATTTCTGTTATTTGATATTAATGAAATGAAGAATTATTTCCGCTGCATCTCTATGTTCATGGTTATTTCTATATTTTATTGTGTTCTTGCATAAATCCAGATCAGTGGTATCAGAGCGGGTCTGCTCTTTCTTTGTTTTTCTTTACATGTCCCCAAAGTAGTCGGGGTATAAGGAGTTAGGGCTTGATCTAGTTGAACCCTTGCAAGATCAGCCTCACAAACCCCGACGACCTCTCATGGCGGAAGAAAAGAAAGATGAGGGAGCAGGAGATCCTATCAAAATACTACTCGAGGAGGCCCTCGAGAAACAAAGGAACGCGATGATGGATAAATTTCCTCAAATCCTTTAATGATTACCCACATATGGCACATTTGCATCCAACAACCACTCTGGAGGCGCCACTCCCTTCAAGGTACAGGTAAAATTTGACATTCCTATATTTGAAGGAAAAATAGATGCAGACGCTGTAGACATATGGTTAAATTTGCTGGAAGGGTATTTCTCGGTCCATGACTTCTCTGACCGAGAAAAGATTATTTTTTCACTCCTCAAAGCCGCCCCCCATGTCAAAGACTCATGGGAAACCTGCCATGAGCAAGAGGGTGAAGGGGAACCATCTCTGTTCTCGGCCACACCCACTTGGAATTCGTTCCGAGATGGAATCAAGGAACAATATCACCCCATGGGGAGCTATGAGGACAAATACATCCAATGGACCATGCTGCGGCAACAAAAGGATCAAGATGTGCACGAACTGACGAATCTGTTCCATACCCTGGGCACAAAGTTGGGTATTAAAGATTTAGAGAGAAATTTGGTGCTCAAGTACCACTGTTGTCTGCATAAACACATTCAGGAGGAAATGGAGTTCCTTGACATTACATCGCTTGGCACGGCATATCGCTATGCCGCCAAGATCGAGAAGAAATTTAAGCAGAAGAAGCGAGACTTTGGCTCTGCAAATCCAAAAGGTGCCCCCGAAATGAAGAACAAGGGGCAAGGCCAAAGCAATATGACTCAGAAAAACACCACAAATCCAAAGAAGGACACAAGGAAGTGGTGTGAATTTCATAATAGCCCCACTCACAGCATAAATGATTGTCGGGCCAAACAGTCTTTGGTGGCCGAACTAAAGGCACCCGAATCAGATGCATTTTCTGATCCTGAGTTAGAACCAGAAAAAGGAAATGACAAAGGGAAGTAGATCATTGATGCAAATCCCAGTGCCATTGTTGCCACCACCAAGATCCAGAGGGAGGGTCCAAAGGATCCAGAGGAGGGGGAGCGCCTCTTCCAGTCGCAGATATGGGTAAAGGGTTCTATGCTGCAATTTCTCGTCGATAGTGGAAGCCAAAAGAACCTCATTTCAGCAGAGGTCATGAAGCAGCTCGGCCTACCGGCCATAGCACACCTGTAGCCATATACCATCGGGTGGCTCCACCTAAGGAGAGATCTTCGCATCCGCCAGCAGTGCCCCCTTCCATACAGTATCAAGCCATTCATGGATGAGGTATTTTTTGATGTTGCTCCTCTTGATGTAGCTGATGTATTATTGGGCCAACCATACTTATGGAGGTGATATGCTGGGTATGAGTCTAGGCCTCGTGCTATTATTATTACGTTGGGAAATAACTTGTACATGATACCGGAGGTAGTACCGCCTGCTGTCATCTCTTTGACTATTGCAAAACAACGCAGTAAGATTTTTTCCCAAACTAGGAAATTCATTTTCCTTACAACTCACTCATAGGGAAAGAAGAATATTGTTGCCACAACCTTGAAACAGGGCTCCCTTGCATGACTGCAGCAGATGGACAAAGTCATGGAGGAATACGAGGACATTTTCTCCTCACTCATAGAGGTTCCTCTACACTATCAGGACAAGCACTCCATTGATCTGACTCCCATACATCCTGCAACTACACATACAGAATCCAAACATGTACTGTCTGAGGCTGATAAAGAAACCAAATTTACTAAACGCATCTAGCATGTCCACCCGCAAGTCCATGACATCTTCAACACATCTAATACTCAGTTCAACAGAATTTGCCTCATCTCATGGAGGATCTCAATGCAATGGGGACCATTGCTTCCTAAGGAGGGAGGAATGATCCAGGTGGATATCAGTGGGCACCCACCTATTCCATTTGGACCAGCACCATCAATTCTTGCAGCTTTTCACATTCAGCACAACTTACTATTTTTAGCAGGTTTTCGGGTCCTCCACTCCCGAAGCCGTTTTGGGGCCCTAATGATCCAGGTGGATATTGGTGGCCACCCACCTATTCCATTTGAACCCCCACCATTAGTTCTTTTACTTTTCAAGTTGCAACAAAACTTACTATTTTTAGCAGTTTTTCGGGTCCTGAACTTCCGGAGCCGTTTTGACGCCCTAAACGACGTTTTTTGGGAAAACGGAGAGAAACATGGGTCCATGGATTGATGTTGATCATTCAAAAGTTTTACTCCTCAGACAGATATTTCTAACGAGCTATTGAGCGTGTCAAACGGAGATCGGATGCCAAAGTTACGTCCCCAGGAAGTTGAACCACCAATTTACCCAAACGGGGCCCATAGTTTTGGTGCTTCATCTCCTAGGGTTAGGTTTTTGCAAGTTTAGAGTTATCCATTGTTTCTCAATAATAAATAGGCCCTCGAGCCTCATTGTAACACAGTTCAGTGGTTTTTAGCCATCACATCTCTTCTCAGAGATTCGCTACTAGCACCCTAGCTATTTTATTTCCATTATGCCTGTAAGCATATTTATGTTATTTGATATTAATGAAATAAAGAATTATTTCCGCTGCATCTCTATGTTCATGGTTATTTCTATATTCTGTTGTGTTCCTGCATAAATCCAGATCAAGGGGTGAACTAGGTTATCACTTGTTGGTTTCTTCTCTTCATGTTTATCATATTGAGTTGCATATGAATTGTTTCAATTTTAATTTCATGTGAAAGCTTAACTCATCATATTTGAAGAGGTTGTGAAGCTAATTTTACATTTAAAGGCCCAAGTTTAATAGGCTTGCAAAGTGTCAGAGGAGGATCAATTTTTTCTTCCATTTTTATATCATGTGTTATTAGAGAAGGCTCTGACTAGATTGCAAGTATGGGAAAGAAACTGAAGCATGAACGACTCTAAGGGTTGGAGGAGATAAATTTATCTCTTCGAATGAAGAATGTCGAGCTAAGGAGATTGCTTAAAGCTGTAGAGGAGAAGAAAATGCAAATGTGCCTGCGGTTGCAACATATAGTGGAGGAAAAAATTGGTAAGTGTTTCATCCTAGAATCAACAGTGAATATGTCCAGGATGAAATAAATCTGTGGGCATGGTCCGTACATAGGATATGGATCCTATGATGAGAATGATGCTTGTAATTTTTGTCAGCATCTGAAATATTCTCCCTATGTTCCAGTTGATAAAATTGGTTTTTTAGAGACATCATCCTCTTGTTCATCAACATCTGAATAAAAAAATATGGGTGGTTGAACAAAGGAGGTAATTAGTGTTTCTAGTTCTACTCCTTCAATAATGTTTATAACAAATATTTTGTTGTTTTTGAAAAGCATACCATGGGTATTCGTATGAAGCTTTTAACTCATATTGGTTATGATGGAATAGGCCTAGGAGTCAATGTCTAAGGAATCATTAATCTTATCAAAGTGAAGGAAGGAACATAGGATGTAGGATTGGGTTATGGCCATGAAGAAATTGGAGGGTTCTCCAAAATTGCTGAGGCAAAGAAATCATCAAGTGATGGTAAAATACACCATGATGGTAGTGATAGTGAAAAATTGTCTCCGTGGAGAGATAAATTTTCCAAAGGACGTGCCAAGTCCAATTCTCCTCATCAAATTCACAACACAAAATATAGGTATAAGAATCATGGGGATTCCATAAATGTTGGTGGTTTTGATCATTTATGGGAAATGTTTCCTTGTACATTTTGTGATGCATATGACCATTGTTTTGCTGAGTGTGAAAAATGTAAGGTGATGTTGAAAAAAATAGATCAAATACTTGGGACAAGATATGAGGAACTTCACCTAGGTATGAATATTTCCTTGTCAATGGGAAATCATAAGCATTTTGTATCCATTGTAGCATGAATGGGCACCATATTGAAAAGTGTTGGAAACTCCATCTGGAACTTCGTCCCAAGAAGAGAAAAGAGTTCATGTGATCCCCTACAAGGGAAGAAACATGTGGCAAAGTGGAAATTGATATAGTTCCTGAAGAATCCCTTGCAGCAGAGTGGGTGCAAAAAGAGAACCCATAAGCTTGGTTAGGCAAAAAATGGGTAGAATATTTTGTACATTTAGCTTGCTTTGTAAATTGTAATTACTTGTTATATATTCCCGTTTGGGTACATTGTAAAGTGAATTCATGTGCTAATCACTTATCTGCAACAAGTGTATTTCCTTGGGCATGTTATATTACTTTGGATTTTTATTAAGTCAATTCATATGGGACTTTTGGGATGAGCATTGGCATTTCATCCAACATGTTTATAATTGTGTCAAGTACTCACCTATACAAGTATTTCTATGTGAAGATAGTTTGTGAATTTGATATTTGGTAAAGATTGTGCAACAAATGACCATAACAATGTGGACAAAGCTAAGCATGTCATTGAACAAATGCAACCAGTACATCAAAAAGTACAAGTGCATCTTGAGGACAACAAAGAAAAGTGTAAAGCAATGCATAGCAAGCATTGAGTTGCTTATGATTTTCAGGTGGAAGATCAAGTTTGGTTTCAACAAAGAGAGACTTCAAGGTGAATATTGTTTGAGCTAAAGAAAGATGGGAATGAAGAGATTGTTAAGATTCCATCCATTGAAAATTTTATTCCTGAATGTTTAGAAGAATTTCAACAAGTCACTATTCTTGACAGGAGGATAAGGACTTCATGTAGAGGAAATGTGGAGTACCTTGAATGAGGCTTAAAGGAACCAATTTAAATGGAAAAAAGAAGGATTGAGATCGAGAAAGTAAATGTGCCTTTTCCTCACTTATTTTCTGAGTGAAGATAGACTTTTGGAGGTGTTATCTCCAAATTGGTATCAATGGGCTACTCCACCAGACAACTTAGAGTAACTCTTTCAAACCAACTTTTGACTGAGTATTAGCCTCTTCAGCCTGAGAGGGCTCTCTCAATTTATCTAATGATTTGCTCAATTAGGTATTAAAACAATAGACTAACTGTGTGTGTTTTAGTGTATTTGATTGCAGGTGAAAAATGGGAAGGATTTCACTACCATTGGGCTCATGGAGTCAGTAAAAAGGAATTCAATGACAAGTGTATCTACTTATGGAAATCGAGGCTTTTTTTTGTTTCGATGAAAAGACAACATTAACACATATAGATAATCAATAGCTCATGCTAAAAGGAAGTCAAAGCATGCATAACATGAATTTTGAGTAATTTAACATCAAGATACTGGAAGCAAGATAAAAGTACACATAAACTCATTGAAACATCTCAAGAATATTAGATGAAGTAGAAACACATCCACTGTCTATTACTGATATAAAAGATTTACAATAGTAGTAGTGTCAAAAGAATTCTCCAACCTCTTATAACTCTAAAAATCTCTCATTTATAGAGTGAGGACTCATAAAAATGATTTTCCACCTTGCTAGCTTCGAATTCCCACCACAGAGACCTATTTCAAATAGGATAACATCACTTGGAGACTTCCTAGGGATATTTCTGTTTTGCAGAGTTTGAATACAAAAATGACTCTTCTTTCATTAAATAATTAAACAAATCCATTTAATAACCCTTATCAAATGCAACCAACTAATTTTCTAAGTGTACTGGAGTGTTGATGTGTCATTATGCCACGTGGATGTTGAGCTGAATCTCCTCCAAGTTGAATTTTACAATTTTTTCATAAATCTGGTTAGTGAATATTCTGAAAAATAGGCTTCAAAGATGAGTGCATAATTTCCAAACCCCGATGGATTTGCAGAAACTGAGAGAAATTTTTGTAGATGGGCCTATGCTTAAGAAAAACCTCTTTCATATTTCCAAAATCCTTTTTTATTTGGTCATTAATCAAACTTGAAGTTGAGTGCTAAAACAACCATGTACAGAAAATTTCGTAGCGTTCATTTCATAGCGAACTCCAAAATACAAATTTTGCATAACCTTTGAACTTTCTGACTATTGGAGGGTCTTCCTTGGGGCTAATAAGCTAAACTGAATTTTTTTCCCACTTTTATTTTGACCATAGCTGTGATTTTAAGAAAAAAGTCACCTACAACGATTTCGTAGCGAAATCTGGCCTTCAAGCCTAGGCTTCACTATGAAATTGCCTTTTTTTGCTGGAAAAACCAAAAATCCTCCCTTTTCTTCAAAATTTCACTTTCTAGGTCTGAAATATGATATGATGAAGTATGTTAAGGAAAATTAGGTTCAAACTACCTCTTATCCTCCTCAAGAAACAATATTTTCACCTTCAGCAAGTTGCTCTATTAACAAAAACAAAGCTGTTTTTCCTGAAATTTAGGGCTCAGAAATGATCTCATAGCTCCAGATCCTTGATAGCTGTTGCAAAAATGGAGGATGATTTTTGATATTAGTACTATCTAAATAAAAACCTCTCTTGGGTTTTTGGAAAACATCTCGAGGTGTCCGGGATGTGCATTTGAAAAACATGTCTGAAACGAGAAAAAAATGCATTATGAAAATAGAGCCCAAAGACATCTCCAAATCTACCAATTTGCAGCACCTTTGAGAAAAGTGAAATAGGTTAATGTTCTTTGATCTACGCTTGACAATAACCTCTCTCAGTTTCTTAGAATTATCCTCTCTTTGCCCAGAAAATGCTCTTGAAGTTGACTGCTGAAAAAGTAAAAAAACAGATAAATCCTCAAATTTGCCATGAAATGGTCAGGTGATTGCGTAGCGAAATCTGCCTATTTTGCATAGAATTCGCTACGGAATTGTGAAAATCAGATATGTGGCTAAAAAATTAATTTTAAACCAATTCATGTGAACCTAAGGTGGATTTGATAGATATGATTGAGATGACATGACTAATGAAGTGTTTTGGACTTAGGATAAAGACTTATTTCATGAATTTTTTTATCAATTTCATGGACCAACGTTATGAGACAGGATGTAACCTAGATGAGTGTCCCTAATAAAAATTAAAAATTTTGTGTGATAACAGTGCCTCCATTGGGGATGGTGTGCCCCTGTGGTACAACAAAGAACTTGTAGTTCCAGTGCCTTCCTTCAAAAACTGAAATTTTATGAAAATGATGAAGACTTTTCCAAGCTCTTATGGCCTTCTCCTCGGGCTCAATCATGTTGAAAACTGAAATCCATGTTGAAAACTAAATTTGTACATGTTGAAAATATGCTCATAATACTTGAGCTTATTCACATACACTCCTACCTACCCTAACAACTGCAATCTTCATGCTTGATTCAAGCGACATGAAACCTCTAATAAAGCCAGTCAATGAGTTGATCTGATACATTAACTCTTTGATTGTACTTGAACAACATTGTAAGTGAGTCATCTATTGGAAACTAAGAATCAAAATTGAATCCCTGCTCCATAAGAAACACAAAATTTGTCTTGGCTGATGACTACAATATACTTACCATTGGATCTTGGAAACCATGAAAAATCACCTTATCTTGATGAGTAAAACCATGAGAGTTGAATTCGTTCACAATTGATAGCTTATTTTGTCCTATGTCTTCAATTCCAAGAACAAAATCAAATGAAAAGGCAAAAATAAGGTTCCCTTTCATGTAAATCAACAAAACCATCCATGCATCCTTGAAAATCTTCAAACATGACATCCATATTATGTGTATCAAAACTACTCATTTTCTTATCAAACAAATCAGATATAATTTTTGGTAGTTTTGCTTGAGGGTTGTCATCTTGATTCTGAACACTAACAACTCCTATACCAACAACTTTATGCATATCATCCATGCCATTTTTATGATCCCCAAAATGAAAAGATCAAACATGCATATTCAACTCTTCATGCATCCTGAGTTTACCCAAAAGTGGACATTCATCACATGTTACTTCACTATTTAGAATTTTCATGCATGTATTTTCAACAACCTGATCTTGAGGAGTTTCTACTTGACATAAAATTTTAGAAAAGAAATGAGCTGAAAAACAATTTGAATGATTTGGATCATACCTTTGACTACATATAGATTGACAAGGCTGCAAATCCTCATAAATTTCATGTAATATGACTTGACTGTTAAATTTCCAATCTATTTTATCTTCAAGCAAAGAAAAAACTTCTTCTTGTTGGAAACCTTCTTGATTATCATGAAAACTAACATGAGAAGAGAAATCGTGAAGTGCCTCTAACATATCCTCATCCATGCACTCTCCATTATCACCAATACTTTTAAGATATGGAATGAAAACCTCGCAAAAGTCACAACAATCTTGTGACAGTGATAAAGAAGATCGTGTTTTCTCATAATGTTCTAAGAAAGTCTTATGGAAATCACTTAGAGATAACAAGCTTCCTAGTTGTAATCCTTCATACCATGTTCTAGATTCATCCTCTAGGGTGGCCAAAAACATTTTCATGACACAATATTCAGGAAATTCAACTCGAAACTTATGCACATGCATATGGAATCTAACCAACTGAAGAGCAGCATTATCTTTCTTTTCATCTTTAAATATGGGAAGATAAGTTGACCAATTAACTCTTGGCATAAGATTTGGAAAACTAGGGATGTGAGACCAATCCATAGGAGCATACCTCACATTCTTTCTTGCAATAGAACTCATCTTGAAACTAAATCAAGCTACTGATCTTCAAGCAGTGGAGTCACCATGAAGCCATGAACTTCTAAATTCTTTAAGAATGGAGTCGCCAACGTAGTTTCTAGAACCTCAAAATGTTCTAATCTCCTGCTACCTTAAAGAGTTCAACTTCACTGTTTGAGCACAAAATTCGAGAAATATGTCTTCAGACTCCCGACAGATGCACCAAAATGTTATCTCTAAATTGTTATTGATGGGATGCTCCACCATACAACTTAGAGTAACTCTTTCAAAACAACTTTTGATTGAGGATTAGCCTCTTAAGCCTGAGAGGGCTCTCTCAATTTATCTAATGATTTTCTTAGTTAGGTCTTAAAACAAATGGCTAACTATGTGAGTGTTTTAGTGTATTGTATTGCAGGTGAAAAATGGGAAGGATTTCACTACCATTGGGCTCATGGAGTAAGTAAAAAGGAATTCAATGACAAGGGTATCTACTTATGGAAACTGAGGCTTTTTCTGTTTCGATGAAAAGACAACATTAACACATATAGATAATCAATAGCTCAATGCTAAAAGGAAGTTAGAGCATGCATAACATGAATTCTGAGTAATTTGATGTCAAGATACTGGAAGCAAGATAAACTTAAACACATAAACTCATTGAAACATCTCAAGAATTTCAGGTGAAGAGGAAACACAACCACTGCCTATTACTGATATAAAAGATTTACAATAGTATTAGTGTCAAAAGCATTCTCCAACCTCTTCTAACTATAAAACTCTCTCATTTATAGAGTGAGGACTCATACAAATGATTTTGCACCTTGCTAGCTTCGAATTCCCACCACAGAGACCTATTTCAAATAGGATTACATCACTTGGAGACTTCCTAGGGATATTTATGTTTTGCAGAGTTTGAATACAAAAAGGACTCTTCTTTCATTAAATAATTTAACAAATCCATTTAATAACCCTTATCAACTGCAACCAACTAATTTTCTGAGTGTACTGGAGTGCCTATGTGTAATTATTCCACGTGATGCTGAGATGGATCTCCTCCAAGTCAAATTTTACAATTTTTTCATAAATCTGGTTAGTGAAAATTTTGAAAATAGGCTTCAAAGATGAGTGCATAATTTCCAAACCCGTAATGGATTTGTAGAAACTGACAGAGGTTTTTTTAGATATGCCTGTGCTAAATAAAAACCTCTTTCATATTTCCAAAATTATTTTTCATTTTGGTCATAAATAAAACTTGAATTTGACTACTAAAATAGTCGTGTACATAAAATTCTCTAGCGTTCATTTCATAGTGAACTCAAAAATCCACCTTTTGCATAACCTTTGACCTTTCTGACTATTGGAGGGTCTTCCTTGGGGCTAATGAGCTAAATAAAAAAAAAATTCCCACTTTTATTTTGACCATAGCTGTGATTTTAAGCAAAAAGTCACCTACAACGATTTCGTAGCAGAATCTAGCCTTCAAGCCTAGGCTTCACTACGAAATTGCCTAATTTGCTGAAAAAACCCAAAATCCTCCCTTTTCCTCAAAATTTCACTTTTTGGGTCTGCAAGATGATATGATGAAGTATTTTAAGGAAAATTAGGTTCAAACTACCTCTTATCCTCCTCAAGAAACAACATTTTTACATTCAGCAAGTTCCTTTATTAATAAAAATAGAGCTATTTTTTTCTTCTGAAATTTAGGGCTCAGAAAGGATCTCATATCTCTAGATCCTTGATAGTTGTTGCAAAACTGAAGGAGGTTTTTGTACATCAGTTATTTTTGAATAAAATCCTCTCTTTTTTTTTGAAAAACATCTCCAGGTTCTGGAAACTGCATTTGAAAAACATGTCTCAAACAGGAAAAAAATGCATTCTGAAAATACAGCCCAAAGACATCTCCAAATCGCCCAATTTGTAGCACCTTCAAGAAAAGTGAAAGAGGTTAATGTTCTTTGATTTGTTACTGACAATAAAATCTCCCAGTTTCTTAGAATTCTCCTATGTTTTCACAGACACTGCTCTTGAAGTTGATTGCTCAAAAAGTAAAAAAACAGAGAAATCCTCAGATTCACTACGAAATGGTCAAGTGGTTTTGTAGCGAAATATGCCTATTTTGCATAGAATTCACTACATAATTGTGAAAAATCATATATGTGGCTAAAAAATGAGTTTTAAACCAATGCATGTGAACCTAAGGTGGATTTGATAGATATGAGTGAGATGACATGACCAATGGAGTGTTTTGGACTCAGGATAAAGACTTATTTCATGAATATTTTGTCAATTTCATGGACCAACCTTATGAGACAGAATGACACCTAGGTGATTATCCCTAATAAAAATTAAAAATTTATGTTTGATAACAGAAGTTCCAAAATTTCCTAGTGAGGAGATATGATTTAGAGAAAATATGCTCAAAATGAAAGTGCTCAGAATATCCTGAAACCAATGTCAAATCATAGTGTTCATCATTCTGATTCCAATTTCGTTTGAAGCAACTCAATATGACATTGTATGAGAAATTTTTGATGTCATGAAGTTTTTGACCAACAACTAGAAAGTCAAGCAACAGGGTTAACTAGGTTGTTGATTGGGCATTTCACACAACTAACATCATCAGTTGACTGTGCAGGGTATAGTGTCAAACGAGCCAATCTTGTGCTGACACATGACAACATCTATAGGTCAAACTAGCACAATTTTATTGGTCGTTGTTGATTGGGTGGACCAATCATAAGGCATTGTGTGGCCCAATGAGAGGGTGCCACATGGCCCTCCTTTTTTGGCTAAAATTTTTGTATAAGGGCCGAAGGGACTCAGTGGGGTTTAACCCCTCTACCTACCTTAGTGTAACACAAAATTTTACCAATAGGATACCACATTAGTTCTTAATTATTATAGAACTCCAGTTCTATTTAAATTTTAATGGTTTAGACATTAGGGGGAGGGGATGGGCACTTGGCACCAACCCCTGATTTTTCTTAACTGCATACGACTACGAAAAATGATGAAGAGGGCAGGGAATTAGCCTTGGCCTCCAGTTCTTCCGACCTCACCATAGCTGTCAGCAAGAGTTAAGCAAAGGTGGCGGGCGGATATGCCTAACCCTTGGTATATTTAATACTCATGTGACCATGGTGATGGGGGCAAGTGGTTAGCCCTGGAACCTAACCATATCATGCCACGTGACCAACAACTGACAAAGTGGAGGGCGCAGCTAGCAGGGGCGAGCAGTTAGCCCTGTTCCTTGATCATATATACCATATGACCCCCCTTCGAGGCTAAATTTTTGGTGCTTAATAATTATTGGTGTGGTTAAGAAGGAAAATTTTTTCCCCTTTTTCGATAGGAATCCTTCCGATCCTAGGGAAAATTGTCACTTGACAAACTATGTAAAGGGAAAATTCATCACAAAATTAGCAGGATTTGCTAATTTGTAGGAAAAATAGTAGAGCTTGGTTCCAAGAGGAATATCTTGCTTATTTTTTAAACTTTTTGAGCTCAAGAAGCGCCTAGATAGGGGTTTTTGAGTGTCTTAAACTTAATGGAAGCCTCAGATTTCTGATTTGAACACTGTGTGATGAAATTTTTGTAGAGTCAAGTCCTTTAGTGCTATAGGCAGAGAGAGTTTTGAAGCAAGATGGAGGCATATTTGAGCATGTAAAGAGACTAGTTAAAGGTTTTCCAGCCTTCCAATTTCATCTGGAGCAGTTGTTACGTTAGTGGGGAAGTTATTTTGAGTCTTTTTTTAATGTACTTATGAGAGAGGCCCTTCTCAACACTCCATTATGAAGTAGTTTCATGTTTATGATTTTTTATTTCAGGTGGAGTACAAGGACCTATTGTGAGAGAGTCCTTTTTTATATTGAAAATCATAACTTCTTGTAGGGAATCATATTTTTGAGTGAGAATTATTTGTAAGAGAAACAAGCTACTCTAGGCTCAACAAGTTGTAATGTGTTTATTTGTTGCTAAAATCAATAGAGCAATCTAGCCATTGGAGCAGGGCTCGAAGACGTAGCCCAGGAGGGGTGAACTCTGTTATCAATTGTTGGTTTCTTCTCTTCATGTTTATCATATTGAGTTGCATATGAATTGTTTCACTTTTAAATTCATGTGAAAACTTAACTCATCATATTTGAAGAGGTTTTGAAACTAATTTTACATTTAAAGAACCAAGTTTAATATGCTTGCAAAGTGTTATAGGGCAATCGAGTTTTTCTTCCATTTTTAGATCAATGTTGAAGACTAAAACCAAAGAAGGTTAAAGGTGAAAAAGATTTATTTTACTATTCTGCTTTGGTAGTTCCCTTGTAGATGATGATGACATGTGGCTGGTAGATAGTGGAGCATCAAGGAACATGACCGAAGAACGTGTGAATATTTCAAGCATGACATGAAGGAAGTTGCTTTAAAGGGTTGAACTGGGAGACAATAAAAACTTGCAATCAAAGGAGTTGGAAAGGCATCCATAAAGCCAGAATCTGGTAACAATGTATATCTCAACAATGTTCTTTATGTACTAGGTTTGAAAAATAACGTTGTCTCTATTTCTTGTTTAGAAGATAAAGGATATAGAGTTTCTTTTGTGGATGACAAAGTAATTGTTTGGTTCAAGGGATCTAGTATAGTTGATGCTAGGGTTATTGGGATTCGTGATTGAAGATTGTATAAACTTGTAAGTCTACCATATGAAGCACTAGTACATGAAGAAATAAATCCAAGTAAGTTATGGTACAAAAGCTATGCAAATCTTCATTTCAGAGCATTTCCCGAGTTGAGTCAAATAGTGTCAGGGGTTCCTAAAATTCAAATAAATAAAAATGGTGTATGTAAAGGTTGTAATTTTGGGAAGAAAATCAAGAAACCATTTCTAAACAGTGACAATGGATCTAAGGAATATTTGGACTCAATTCATTCTAATGTGTGTGGTCCAATGACAATGAAATTGCTTGGTGGTTTGTTATACTATGTGAGATTTATTGATGAGTTTTACCATAATATATGTATATATATATCTTGAAGACTAAGGATGAAATATTCAACAAGTTCCAAGAATTCAAAGTTGAAGTGGAAAACTTGAAAAATATAAAGATAAAAAATTAAGATATGAAAATGGAGGAGAATACACCTCAAAGGAGCTTGTTGCTTTCTACAAGCAAGTTGGGATTAAGAGGGAGTTGATTTTCCCTTATAATCCATAACATAATGGTATAGTAGAACAAAAGAACATGCCCATTGAAGAATTTGTCAAGGCCATGATGCATGATTTGGATTTGTCATTATTCTTATGGGGGGTGATGGGCCTCTAAATTAGACATAAATTAAGGCCCATCTAGCCTTTCCTGGGCACACAGAGGCTATATTAAATCTCTCCTTATACACTTAATAATGTTTTTTAACCTTTAATATGTTCTTAGGAAGGCTTAGAGATAGTTGCATATTTGTGCCTAATATTATTTATTTTTGAATAATATTGTGAGAATATTGGACAGATTACGAAGATTTTGAGAAGGAGATAACTTAGGGACTTGCTCCATACTACAGGAGGATCAATATTGGAGAATAAATGAAAAAAATATCATGAAATTATTGAGATATTCCAGAACTCCATTGATTGAGAAAATCTAGGAATGTGTTCCCTCTCATTTAATGCAAACTCCTAGTGTTGGGAACCAGATCCACTATTTGAAGGACTTTGCAGTGGAAAGCTTCCTCATTTCAAGGACAATGCTTCCCATCAATTTTTATAAGTACCAATTCGAATTGGCCTCTAGAGGCATGTATTTTTTAGTCTTCTTGTGGAGAAAACTTCTTGTTTCGCAGCTCCATTTTCATTTCTTGTAGGGATGTACTAGGATTTATTCGAATAATGAAGTTTAGTGCCATTTTTAGATTCTAAGGCTTAGTTTCTTCCATAGGACTCCGAGTCTCCTTGGGCTTTCCCATCCCAGGGGCCTCAGAGCCCTCTTGCACAATTTATTTATGTTATTTTCAATTCTTATTCACATGCATCTCTTATTCTTGTTTTTCCTATTTCTGTATTTAGTATTGATGTTTTTATTGTTGTAGGATTGAGTTAAATAATTTAAGTGAGTTATTTTTCAGGTTATTTATAGATTAGAAAACATTATAAATCCTTAGAATAACTTTGGAAGGTCATATTCATCATTGAGTTACTTGGATTTGGTTACTAGTTCATGAATACACAATTTCTGGAAATTCCTTGCAGTGAAATAGTAGTAATTTTTTGCTATTTTTTAGAATGGTTTAATGAGCTTCATTTGAGTTGATTCCACTTGTATTAGGTCACAAAAACATTCAAGTTAATGACAAAATTTACACTATTTCATTTTCTCTTTATTATGTTAAGCATTTCATAGGTTAACTAGCCCACTAGTTCTTGTATTTCGAGTTTTTAGAGTAGTAATTTTCTCTTATTTTTTAGCACGTGTGAACATGAATATTTTGGCGTGATTCCACTTGGAATGGAGACCTAAGACTTCATACTTAATAAAAAAAATTATCCCATCCAATTTTCATTTGTTTTACTTAGTAATTCAATGAGTTATCTCCAAAACATAACTTCCTGTAGCAAAAACAAAGCTTCATGTAGCACTCTTGTAGCATGTGTAAACTCGAACAGATTTTCTCCCAAAGCTTGGTTTTTCTCTCTTTTGATTGAATCATGACCCCTAGGATATAAATTCATGATTTAGGAATAATAAACACCACTTAGGACAAGCATTTTTACAAAGTAGATTAGGCTTATTTATTTGAATTCATGCTCTTAGGATTTCAATTACAAATTGTTGTTCTCGCCTAGGATTAATTTCTTTCAAAGCAACACTTCCATTTTTGCAATTAGTTTAGGCATTGATTTCATGAAATTCACTCCATTACATCAGATCAACAAAATAAGGACACATTTTATGTTTCACATATAGTGCCTATACCTCTTAAGTTTGTACAAACCCTAGGTTGATAATTAAAGTTAGTATCCTTGGGAGTTGCAACATTCTTGTTGCAATACTAATGCTCATCTAGGGGGAGCATCATAGACAACTGTGTACGTTCAAAATATAAGTCCTCATAAATTTTTGAAAGGTATGACTCCTAAATAATATTTCTCTAAAAGGAAGCCAAAGGTTGGTCAAACGAAGATCTGTGTTTGTACTATATATATATTCATGTTCCTAAGGATAATAGGAACAATCTTGAGCCTTCAAGAAATAAAGGCATATTTGTTGGATATATAAAATCATCGAAGGATTGCAGAGTATACATTCCACAACAAAGATGAATTTAGGTCAGGAAATATGTCACCTTTGATGAGAAAGTGGCATATTGGAAATCTAAGGAAGTCTCCATAGATTCCTTGGACGAGGTGAAGCAAGAGACCTCAAGGGAGGAGAATTTAAGTTCTACAGAATGTATTGGAAAGCTAGAAGAGCCTTAATATCCATCAAAAATAGTCATTCATAGTTTCAAATATCAATAAGATACTAACATGACTTAGATCCACATTCAAAGAGGCGTAAGGACTTCCAACTTTTGATGGCATATATAGAGAGGTGAAGAAACCTAAAAGGTTCTCCAAGTATGCAACTCTCATGAAAAAAATCATTGAGGAAAAACCTTCCACATATGAAGAAGTAGCTAGTTAGCAGTTATTGAAGGAAGTGTTTAATGAAGAATACCAATCGGTTTTGAAAATTGATGTCTGGAATATTGTGCCAAGGCCTGAAGGGAAGTCAATGATGACTTCCAAGTGGATATACAAGATTAAGAATGTTGAAAATGTAGTATTGAAAAATACAACGAACAATTTGTGGCCAGAGGATTCTCCCAAAAAGAAGGAGAAGACTACAATGATACATTTTCTCTAGTTGTCAGGTACCCTCTATTCGATCCATCATTTCTCTTGTTGCTTGCTTGGGATGGAAATTTGGAGCAACAAAATTGTAGGCTTGTTGAATTTAATTGTAAAAATACACAAGAGGTATTTGTAATAATAATCTATTATATAAAAATGTATATGTGATGATAAATGTTACAATGAGGCCCTGCTTTTATACCTAGGCAAGTGGCCTTTCCTGACTGGACATGTCTTTTAGACATGCCTTTTCACTAACTTAATAACTACTTAACATAATCCTCATTTGACCATTTAGTAATTACATTTATTTTTTTATTTACTTATTTGTTATGAATTATATTCATAACATTGCCTTCTTGTCCGAAAAGCTTTGTCCTCAAAGCTTATTTTCTAAAAATGCCTTCTTCTTGTGCTGATCATCTCGACATATGTCATGTTTAACTTCATGTCTCATCTTAACTCTGGACAATTTTCTTCATTTTTCTCACTTCATTTTTTTTTTTACTGTGACCGTTCACTGATACCTCGCATGTGTAATCCACCAGCGATCTTCTTTTTCTTTTTATTTTTTTATTTTATTTTATTTTTTAAATAATTGAATTAATTAAAATATATAATCAAATTAATTAAATTAATTATATAAAGTAATTAATTAATTTATAATTATATAATATAATTCGTATGCGATTGGAACTAATATATATCACCTAGTGATATGAACCGGTGATGTATAATTCGAATGTGATCTTAATCGTTGTATCGACACACATGGGGTAGCGGGCTGGACGTAGTGTTTTAAACGACTATTTGGTTGCCACAAGGTTTGGACATAGTGTTTTAAACGACTATTTGGCTGCCGCATAGTTTGGTGCAGAAGAATTTTATTGTAGCCATTCCAATTAACCTCATCTCCTTTGTAGCCCAACCCTTAGAGAGCCGATATGCGTCAAATCCAACAAGTGACAACTTCGTTGAGTTTCTCAAATCAAGCCCTATGTACCCTAACTCGATATCATAGGGGCAGGTGATCATGACTAGCAACCAGTGGCTGCTCGTATAACCACAATGACTTGTCCGTCGTATCTCGAATTTCAACGTGACCGTGATCCAAACCCTTCCATAAATTTTTAATTTTGAACGAAGTTGTCTACCCAACATACAAAATAGCTCGGACGACATTTTTTCTCGGAATTCAGTAAAATAAAATTCAAAAATCAGGTAGTTGGA
The DNA here is from genome assembly GCA_034641835.2 of Pinus albicaulis. Classification (NCBI taxonomy): domain Eukaryota; kingdom Viridiplantae; phylum Streptophyta; class Pinopsida; order Pinales; family Pinaceae; genus Pinus; species Pinus albicaulis. The sequence continues at coordinate 1,040,725,576 of CM076581.1, forward strand.
GTGTTTGAACTGCATTTTTGATAGTGGAAATGGATTCAACACTATCAAAAACCCTTAGGGCACCCAAAATACCGAAGTTTAACGACTCTAAACAAGAATTTGATAAATCTTTGCTAGATTTTGGGTCGTTCTATTAATTTTTTAGACTACGGGATTTTGAACCCTTAAATCGACGCACCGTATCATCCGTTATTTTATTCTGGATAACACCGTATCATTGATCGATATTATGCCTCTTAACCGAGTTGTCAGACACGTTGGGATTAGCGATAACTGTTGGTTTCACGCCTAGACATATCACAGTGGCAATCGTTAATTTTAAATATGGAGATAGATCACATGTGTGGAAGGCTAACATGGTTGACAACTCCTCATTATTCTCACTTGCCACAATGTTCTTCTTCAATGTGTCTTTTTTTGTGCTTTCTTTCTTCACGCCTTTGTCAGGTTTGGCTTTTTCATTTATCTTTTCTTCCTTGACTTCTTTTTTGGGCTTGGTTGGTTTTTGTTCCTTCTTTTCCTTTGAAACCTTTTCTTCTTTGTCTCTCTCTTCTAGAGGTTCTTGCTACTTGATTTTTTTATTTTTATTCTTTTTGGCTTTAGTTTTTTGGGTCTCAACTTCCGCTGGCTTAGCACCCTCTTCAGAAGCAACGTTCTTACTAGTATTCTTAAATTCTGCTTTATTTTGGTTCTTCAATTCATCCAACAACTTAAACGAAGCCTCCACCTTAGTCAATTTACCCTGATCACTCATATTTTTAAATTGCTTGTTGAGCATCATTTTAAATTTGGGTGGAAACTTATCATGATACTTAACTTGCAAGAATTTAAAGATTGCATAATGACTTGATCTTGCCCTTTCTTTCAATGAAGATATAGCATCTATGATCATTTCTGCATCTTCAATGGATTTCCTTTCGGAAGTAGTATTTTCAAAATCCTCTTGTATCTCTGAGGTTTCAATGAGGGCTTTATCAAATTATTTATCAAAACCACTTATAAAAATTTCAAATTGCTTTTTTTCCTTCCCATCCTTTAAGAGGAAAGGCATGTCATTAATTTCACGTTCATCATATTTTTCAGCGTCTTCAATAGTCTTCCGGCTAGTAGACTCATTTTTATCTTTAACATCTACATCCTCGTCATAATCTGCCATTGTCATAACATGTTTTTTTTGCAGAAATTAATGATTTTTCATGAATAATTTCTGGAGATTCATTTTTTTCTTCCTTGATTTCATATACAGTTGTCATGTATCCACTTTTTTTTTTAGTTTCATTCATGTTACCCTCACGAGTTCTTATTTCATCATCATAAATGTTTTTTTCAACATCTTTATCATTGTTATGATATTTCTCATCAACATATTCTTCTTTATTATGAATTTATGCATATATTTTCTTAAAACGGGTTGTAGTTTCTGCACAATTTTTTTCTAATTGCTCAAGCTTTACTCGAATTTTTCTAATATGCTCAATTTATTCAGGATCTACACGTAATGGCACATTGTATGGTAAACTATGTTCATAGGCTTGTATACTACGTTCATAAGCTTGTGAGACTATATTGTGCGGAATAGCTCTGATACCACTGGAGCAACAAAACTGTAGGTTTGTTGACTTTATTGTAAAAATACACAAGAGGTATTTGTAATAATAATTTATTATATAAAAATGTATACGTGATGATAAATGTTACAATGAGGCCGTGTTTTTGTACCTAGACAGGTGGCCTTTCATGACTGGGCATGTCTTTTAGACATGCCTTTACACTAACTTAATAACTACTTAACATAATCCTTATTTGAATATCTAGTAATTACTTTTTTTTTTTTTTTTACTTATTTGTTATGAATTATATTCATAACAAAATTTCATGAGATGGATGTGAATATTGTTCCTTAATGGTATGATTGTGGAATAGGTGTACATAGAGAAATCTCATGACTTTGAGGTATTTGGAAAGGAATATATTGTTTGTAGGTTGAATAATGTCTTGTATGGACTCAAGAAAGCTCCAAGAGCTTGGTATGCTTATATTGACAATTATTCGACGAGACTGGAATTTACCAAGAACGAAGCCGATCCAAACCTTTACTTTAAGGTTGTGAAGAATGCATGTGTTATATTACTATTATACATTAATGACTTGTTTCTGATAGGTGTCGAGCATATTATCAGTCAGTGTAAGAAGAATTTAGATTCTAAGTTCGATATGAAGGATCTTGGGTTGATGCACTATTACTTGGGATTAAAAGTATGATAGAAACTTGGTGAAGTCTTCCTTGGTTAGTGGAAGTATGTGTTATATTTCCTTTAGATATTTGGTGTGATGGATTGCAATAAATGGAAACTTCCATCGTGACTAACTTGAAGAAGTTAAGGGGCTCTAAATACATATTGGTATATCCATCTATGTACTGACAATGAAATGGTTCACTGATATATTTGGTTAACACTAAGCCAAACATATGCTTTGTTGTGAACACATTGACCCAGTTATAGGTTGAACCAAGACATGAGAATTGGATTTCACCAAGCACATTTTGAGATATTTTCATGGTAGAGTGAATTTTGGCTTGAGATTTATTGCAAACAAGGATGTAGAACTTTAGGGTTATACAAATGTTGATTGGGAAGGAAGTGTTGAAGATAGGAAGAGTATCTCCAAAGTATGCTTTGTTTGGGATCCATTATGATATCGTGTATAAGAAATAAGTAGAGTTCAATTGCATTGAGCACTACTGAAACAGAGTACATAGCAACCAATGAGGCTTGTATCGAAGCAGTATGGCTCCAGATTTTTTTTGCAGGATTATTCGGCCAAGAGTTGGAATCGACAGTGATACACTACAATCATCAAATTTGTGTGAAGCTTTTAGATAATCATGTGTTCTATGATAAGTTGAAGCATATTGAGATCAAGTACCACTACAAATATGACATGGTGTAGAGGAGAGCAATAAGGCTTGAGTACATATCCACCAATGAGTAGACTACTGAAGTCTTGACAAAGTCGTTGCCGAGAGACAAGTTCAGGTAATTCAGAGACAAGCTAGGGCTCGTGGAGATTACCCATCTCATTAAGAGGGAGTACTGATATGTCTACAACATGGATGGACATTCTACCAAAAGGGAGAATGGGACCAAGAGGCCTAGCGAGCTCAACAAGAAGTGTTGAGTGAGTGTCTCTTAGAGAGGACCTTAATCACAAACCTTGAATGGTGGAGTGAGGTCCTCAACCTTGATCACACACCAAGCATGAAGGAGTGGGGTCCTTCAACATTTAGACCATAATAACACACTGGTAATGGTGGAGTGAGGCCTTGAACCCTGATCACATACCAGGTAGGGTGGAGTGATATCATTTTAACATCTAGACTTGATCACTAACTAGGAAGGGGTTGAGTGAGGTCTTGGCCCAGAGTGATCATCGAGAAAGGTGAGTGAGTGCTTGCTAGCTGAAGGTATAGACATTTTGGCCTAGGTAGAGGCCATGGGATTTGAGGACAATCAACCTAGAGGAGTGAATCTCGATATGCTAATGAAATTTCCATGGGTTTGGTACCACCCTGGATATGGCCACTAGCAGATGATGATGATAGATGATGATGCTAGTAATGATGGATAAACTTTTTCTTTGGATAAATTTGTTCATTTTGAGAACACCTATGACAGTGATTATGTTGAGATTCAACAAGATGATGAGCTTAGTGAAAAGAGTCGCCTTCACTAACTGGGCCCGTAGGCTATTTTTGGCGCAAGTCTATTTTTAGACATGATGATCATATTTCAGAAGTTGCAGGGTGCTATTTGTGGATGGTTGATCAAGTTGGAAAAATAGATGAAATTGTATTTTTAGAATATTGTGTGAAGTCTATTTATAGATCGCTGATCTAAAATATATGCATGTCAATTATTATTAGCTCTTAATAATAATCAGACACTAAACAACAACTTATTCTCTTGGAGCACTTTGTTTCAATGCACAGATGTGGCACATCAGTGGACTAAGGGAATTACGCAATTCCCAAGGGTTTACTGGAGCTAATGCATGGAGGACTTAGTTAGAACTCAAGTGGTAGAGGTATGACACAGTTTGAAGAAGTAGTTATGGAGTTGTATTCAATTTAACTCAGTTAGACTCAGTTGAGCTAGTTGTATCTACTATAACTAATTGATACACTAGTGAGAGTGGAGTGAATTAATTAGTTAATTAATTCACAAATAATAACTCATTAATCAATTGAACAATATAGTAGTTAACTACAGTGCATGGCAGTTTTAGTGGAGACCCAGTGGAGAGATAGGTGAAAGGGAAAGATAGACTATCTGTTGTGACTATAGTGATGCATTGATTACATCACACACACATTGGAGTTGACAATGAGGATTGCACAGTCAAGGCAAGAGTAATTCAAATTCATTCTGAGCTATTCTTCAGCAGGGATTGCACAGTGGAGGCATGCTAGCAAGAGGGCAAAGATCGGTGCATGGATTTGCAAGATTGTTCTTGATTAGTGTATGACGATTGTACTGTATTGAGAGCTTGATAAGCTTTTATGAGGATTTTCATATGATTCCATGATACATAATATATAGTTGGGGTTTTCAGCTTCAGGCTTTCCCGGTTAAAAACTGTGTTATGTGCGATTGTTTTTATTTATGCTTTACATGTGTGTGCAATTAAATTTTCTGCAAGAGATTAACAAGTGGAATAGATTCAGTATCTTGCATAAAGTTAAATAGTGTGAGATCGGGTGGATCTTGGACATATGCATGCTTAGTGCATATAATTTCTACAGATTATGAATACCTCCTTAGTTAAGAGGGAGTTTTGAATTTGTAACCATAGTTGGTATTCATAATGTACATTTTTTCACTTGATGTAATTATATTTATAATTTTAAAGCATATTTATAAATTCTTGATTCAGAAGAAAAACTATTTTGAGCCAAAGTCCCATTGAGAATTTTTGAAGATGAAAATTTGAATCTTTGAAATGTAAATTTTGGATCCAAAAGGTGCAAGTCATCTTACGTCTAAGTCAGGTCATATTTGGTTCCAAAAGGCACCCATTCAACCTAGAAAAATCACTACATAAAGGAAACACCTCCTCCTCCACTTGGGCATTCAATCTTTCACACTCAAGACAAGTTTTGGCATGTAAGCGAAGGAAAAAGAACAATGAAGGAGGTTGAAATATCTCTTTATCTCTCTCTCTAGAAACTTGCGTGTGTGGACTAGTCTCTCTCTCTCTATGGTTCACATTTTTCGAGGGAAGCTATTGTAGGGGGCTGAAATTTTGGGCAACTGGGGAAACTATTGCATGCCTAGAATTATAGGGAAACTGGTATTTGCAGGAGGGCCAAAATTCTGGGTCAAACAGACAAAGAAAGTTGCTACATGTAATTAGGTGACTTAACATGGGGGAGAAGATCATGTTTGACCATAGTTTTTGGTGTGTTTCTCATTGAAAAAGAAGAATTTCTCTATTGAAAATGGCTGCTAGGTTTTTCCCTTTTGTTGTTTTTCCCCAGGTAAATCTTGTCATCTTTTGTGAATTTTGATCTCTATTGTTCTACTGTTATTTATGGCTGAATTTATGAAGTATAATTGTTGAATAATATATTGGAATAATTAAAAGAAGATCTACATAAAAAGTAATTATCAAAATTTAAGAAATATTGTGCTAATCCTAATTTCACTAAGAAAATCAACATTATTTGATGTAAATGCTTGTCTCCTACAAGCATGCATCCATTCAATCGATCAAGTATGCCCATCACCAAAATTTAGCAATCTTCATACTAGAAATATCTTTCTTTTGTCATAATCCACTAGGTATTATGACAAGAATACACTCTTATATTAGTGATTTCCTTATCTATTCATGTCAACTAAGAACAATTAAACATTCATGTACATGTTACCACTCTATAACACTCATCACTATTGATGTAACCATTGGCATCAAATTTAAAATTTCTTGAGCCAATACTCATAGCTCCATACACAATGCAATAATTGAATTTCCACATATTCATGCATTCCCTCAATGTATTGTTAAAGACAACTTACCTTTTTAATGTATTACCCACTTATCTAATTATTGTCCATTATGGAAGCTCAATGCGTGCACACATTGCGAAGATCTTAGTATATATTTATGTGTTGGGAATTTCCTACCTTATCCATACCCCAGTTGGGTGCCACTACAATTCATGCATCCAATATAAACCTATCTAGAAAAAATACAAATCCAGTATGAAAGATTTTCTTATCAAATCCATTCAATTTACCTATTGTTTCAGGATGTTTTCCTTCCCGGTACTTGTATGGGAATACCACAATTGTTACCATATTTTTGTGTGATATAATTAGTAGTTCAATTTACATTTTGTTTGTACGGATTAGTTCTATCTCTAGGATGTTGTTGAGATATCTATGTGATCACAGTGACTGCTTTGCTATATATTCCTTCATGGTCATGATAAAGTTATGGTCTTATGTGCTATTGTTTTACAAATTATTTACAAAATTATTTACATGAACATGAATGGTTGCTTAATATGCTTCAGCTAACCTGTTATATAATTCAAAATGAGGAATGTAGTATTATTATTTGTCTATGGTGAAATTTTGTATGTGAGTGTCTTCATGGTTATGAAGGACTTAGAGGCATCTGTGTTTACTGATATATTTATAAAGAATAAATTTATGTTAATAGTCACGTATGACTGCTTGATGTGCTTAAATAAACTATTGCAATGTGTGATTTCCATTGTCTGGTATGGTATTGGGTATTATGAATGTATAACTATTTAAGAATGTTGATTGTATTTCCTAGTAAAGGACGAAGAATAATTCAATGTATGATATATTAGTGGATTTGATAGTATTGTTTGGGATCCATTCCGTGGCTTGACATGTTGTTCTTATGTCTGAGTTTACTAAGTATTATTAGCTATGACTTAGTTTTTTTTAGTGTCTAGTAGTAGACACATTGATAAGTCTATCGATTTTATTACAATTATTATAATATTTGGAATGTTTAGTGCTTGAATAAGGGTTTGGTTGACAAGAAAGTTTGGCTGTTACACTTCCAGTCATCTAGTTGAAAGAGTTTAAGGCGTAATTCGATGGCTAGGAGCCTATTATATCTTTTGTTTCGATTTGAAAAAAGGACACATTAATTTCGAGTTGATCAAGGCTCAAGTTTAATCATCGAATCACTATATAGTAGATTCGATGAGTCAATATCCAGTTGATTTGATAAGTTGATATCCATTTGAGTCAATGAGTCAATATCCAGTCAAATTGACGAGATGATATTCAGTCAAGTTGATGGGTTGATATCTAATCGAGTCAATGATTCAATATCTAGTTGAGTTTCTAAAGTATTGAGGACATCATATTTGTCTCTGGATTTGAACATATTTTGGTAGGGTCGTGTATCCAAGTGTTGTCCCTGCTACAACATCCTCCAAAATTTTGGCCTACATTTAAATTTTGAAGCCTACTTTGACCTTGTAAGTTGTCACTTCTAGTAGTATGAGTCATTCCATGCCTATCATCTAAGTTTTCTAGTCCCTTTGCGAAACTAAAGTGTCATCTTTTTTCATGTGAAGTGTCGCACATGAAAAATTGGAGTTATGGATCATTTAAAGGGGAATTAATTTTGGTGCCTATGAGTCCTATTTATCATATAGACATGTATTAGACTCATTTCTAAAGTTTCATGCACTCTCGCACTAGTGTTGTCACTATCATTGCAAAGTAAATCTTAAGTGTCGCATTTGGAGGAGTTTTTTGTATTGTCATTGCATTGAGGGGATCATGTTATGTACTGAGGGATAAATGTTGTGTCATTGATTTTTTTGAATGTGTGATCATGTTAAAGACTTATCCTTGTTCAATTTTACCTCATTGATCCCACACTTAGTCAAATTTTGGAAAAATTTATGACTGATCAACTCAACCTCACTCAACCTCCTCGAACTGTGCACTGCGTAGTGTCAACCATCAAGTTGATACCTTGCCTCTTAGGATTGCGCAATGTAGAGTTTCTGCCTCTAAGGACTGCACATTGCATAGTCACAGTGCTCAACCTTGCCCCCTTGACCTCTACAACTGCGCAACTAACCCTCTTGTCAGCCTCCTTCTATGCATTGCACAATTGAAAGCCTCAAGCTATCACCCCACCTCCTTGATTTGTGCAATTATGTAATCCCTCGGCCTCTCTCTCTCTTGTACTGTGCATTGGGAAACTTCAAGCCTAAATAGTACTTCACTGAGATCCTAAAATACACAGTATCCCTACCCAAACCTTTAGAATTATGCATTGTGAAGTATCAAACTCCAATTCATCACTCCTGGTCCTTGGAACTGCACACTGTGCAATCCATGAGTTTTCCTCTTAGTATAACACACATTTCCAGCTCAATTAGTATCTTTCATGAAGAAAGCTAGACTATAATATTTATAAACTAATTTAATCTTATCAGGAGTGATTTCCAGTTGCAGGTATTATACTTTTTAATGATAGGATGATGATGGAGGAGAAGAAGGGGACCATGCTAGAAGACACCTATGAAGCTGGAAAGATAAGAAGACCATTGAATAAGAAGATGAAGGATCACTAGATTGAAAAAGAGGTTGGAAGATCAAGATAAAAGTGGAGACTCCCTATCTTCAAGCCTTATGGAGGAAGAGAAAGAGAATGTACCATCTTTTAATAAGACAAAAGGATAACATCATGAAGTGTGGCTTGACATTGCGACATCATGAAGTCCATGTCATCAATGTCAATTCATTTCTTATCAAGGTGTCACTTCAAGGTTTTAAATGAGTCATCATGTGCCACATCATTTTTGGATGTAATTATGTAATTTTTTAATATTATGAGAAACTTAATGTAAATTTTAAGTCCAAGAGTCATCTATAGAATATGAAAAGTCATGTAGAAGTCAAAGGGTTACATATAAATTCAAAACCTTAGTTGGAAGCTCAAGAGTCATGAGGGAAGTCCAAGAGTCACAAGGGAGGTAAAGAGTCATCTCATTTATTATATATATACCCTCATAGCTCAATAAAATGAATTTTCACCTTGGCTCCTGTTAGTTCCAGTCTTCGCAGCTTATCACCAGGGATCAAAATGGGCTCTTACTATGTCTAGTTTTGTTAGATGTTTTTCACATGATCTTTAGTGAAAAACATATTTTATTTGTTTCCATTAGAAGGAGCTCAGAAAAATATTTCCAATGGTATATCACACTCCGGCAACCGGTTTCTGGATCAGAAGATATGATCGAAATGAATGATTGATTCTTGGTTATGCATGTTTTGAAGTCAGTTGCTGCACACAAGGACAAGTTTACTACAAAATCAGTTTGGACAGGAATTTTACAAAAGTGAAAGAATTTTTTGTCCATCACATACTAAATAAAAAAAACCTCCTTCATTTTATGCACAAATGTTACTATGTGGGAGATATGCAGTGATATTTGAAGCCTACATTAAAATAAAACAAATTTTGCAGTTATTTTACTGTTTTAGTCTATTGCGGTGCCATGTTACAATCTATGGAAAGTAATTTTGAGAAACCCAAAGAGGTTTTTGTTAAACACGAGCCATGTAACAACAATATCTCTCAGTTTATTCACAGGTGTTGTGAATTGGAATATTTGACTATATCTTTACAACTCATTTTTACAGATTTAAATTTTTAATGATTTTCTGTTTTAGAGATGATTTTGTGGCACAGATTCCAAGAAACTGGAAATGAATTTCCAAAATTTGAGAGAGGTTTTTCTCCAACATGACCTTATCTACACAAACCTCTTTCAGTTTTGTAACAGGTGTTATGGTGTAGAAGATACGAGTTCATCAATTACACCTAATTTCAGAAATTTGGTCCAAATTTAATGTAACTGATTCTATTTTGAAGAAGATGGTTGAGCTCAATTCCCTTAATATGGATGAGAAAATTGTATATATTTGATGAATTTCAGAGTGTAATGGTTGGATTTTTGCAGCAAAGTGAGGCTTCTATTGTTGTAATAGTTTGACAGGGAATTAATAAGATATGCAGCTCTGATTTGTGGGATCCATGTGGTATGAGTTTTAGCATTTGTTCTCTCCTTTGTGTTCACATGTAAATGTGTTATGTTTACCATTAATTCATAAACATTCCTGTTGAATGCTTTCAAGATAGATATTTAGAATCCATTTTTAATGCTCTGCATTGGGAAATCATTCAATATTCTGTGTTTTCTTCTGTTTGAAAAGGATGCATCTCCTATGCCCTTTTCAGCTCCTCATCAGTCTTACCATCCCATCATTATTTAAACTTAATTGTTAAAGTTCCTACCTACCTTGCCCCATAGAATACCCTATATCTCTGATTTAATTCCCCAGATTCAAACTATCCCATTTGTTCCATACAACCCTGAATATTTTATAAAAACATTTCACTTTATTATACCTAGCCTAAAATCAGTTTATAATTATACTTTGTTGAAAATCCTTTCATGGAGAGAGCCCTCTCCTGACCTTGTAGGGCTAGCTACAAGGCTGAGCGTGGTCTGTGGTTACCTCAAAGTTGTCTCTTCTCAGCCGTGAGGTTCATTTTGAGTGCTAACATTTTGGCGCCATTGCCGAGGACGAGGTGACAGATCTTCTCTGGGAAATATTGTTCAAGTTGCAGATCTGATTGTTGATGGTGAACAATAGTCAGACACATATGAAGGCTGAAATCATCTACCTGATGACTCTATTGTTCGAAATCCCGAGTTTCAAAGTATTGATGGTGGCTCCACTGGCTAAATGAAGGACTCAACTGTTGCTTCTATTTGTTCACGGTATTCATGTATTGATTTTTCTAATCTTCCTAGTTTTCCTAATCAATTACCAAAGGATGCATATATTTTGAGTAATGGCCCTAAATTCAATGGGGAAGATCTGGCTTTGACTCTTGAACATGTAGAAAAGTTTAAAACATTTGTAGAATCTCTTAGAGTAAAAAAAGAGGATGTTTTTATCAGATTGTTCTATGATTCCTTTCAAGGAAAATCTAGACAATGGATTGAAAATTTTCCTGTCAGATATATTAAGTCATTTGTACAGTTGTGGCGTATATTTTTGGAAACATGGATGGAGAAAGAGGAAGAATTCAAAATAGAGGTGCCCTCTATTCAAGGCTTTAGAGAATGGGAAGATATGTGCACAAATGATGAGGTAGATGAGAACTTTGCTTCATCTCTTTCTTCTTATTTGAAGTCTTGTCGATGTAGCCATGAAGTTAAGCTTAATTTTTTGCAAGATTTTTCCATCAAAATTGAAGAAGATCTAACTGAATTGGAGACCCAAATACAATCCCAGGATCTGGACTGTCAAGTCCCATTCTTTGGGGACCTTTTCCAGCAGAAGGAAGGAAAGGTAAGGCTACCCTTGGATGTTTGCATTAATAATTTTCAGTTGGAAGCATGTATTGAGGAGTTGGGGCAGAAAACAGAGTCTAGTTTCTTTGATCCTATTGCGACATATATGGAAAAAAAAATCAGTTTGAATAACAAGCCAGATTTCCTTTTATACAACCAGACTCCTTTTGTCAGCATTTCCAGTTGTGTCCTGGTTCAAGCACTTCCAAGCAGCATCCTTGTCACAGTTACTTGATTGGTTGGTCTCGAATTACAACATTACTTGATCTATAATTTTTTCTACAAAGTAGGGTAGGTTTGTGCTAAATAAGCTGCCCAAAGCAGCATTTCAGCTTTCGGTATTGGTTTATGTACATATTACAGTATGTATATGTTTTTGGATTGGTATGAGTTTTTTGGGTTTACAGAGGTTTGCTCACCGTATTGCCCAATGGATGAGGCACTTGTTCTACAGTGTTCTTGACACCTCCAAGGAGCTGCCATCCCCAATAAGGCCGATGTTAGTTCCAGTCTTCACAGCCTATCACCAAGGATCAAAATGGGCTCTTACTATGTCTGGTTTTGTTAGATGTTTTTCACATGATCATTAGTGAAAGACATATTTTAAATGTTTCCATCAGAAGGAGCTCGGAAAAATATTTCCAATGGTATATCACACTCCTACAATCGGTTTTTGGATCAGAAGATATGATCGAAATGAATGATTGATTCTTGGTTATGCATGTTTTGAGGTCAGTTGCTGCACATAGGGACAAGTTTATTACAAAATCAGTTTGGACTTGAATTTTACAAAAGTGAAAGAGGTTTTTGTCCATAAAATACTAAATAAAAAAAAACTCCTTCATTTTATGCACAAATGTTACTATGTGGGAGATATGCAGTGATATTTGAAGCCTACATTAAAACAAAACAAATTTTGCAGTTATTTTACTGTTTTAGTCATTTTATTGCGGTGCCATGTTACAATCTATGGAAAGTAATTTTGAGAAACCCAAAGAGGTTTTTGTTAACCATGAGCCATGTAAGAAAAAATACTCACGGTTTATTCACAGGTGTCATGAATTGGAATATTTGACTAGATCTTTACAACTCATTTTTACAGATTTAAATTTTTAATGATTTTCTGTTTTAGAGATGATTTTGTGGCATATATTTCGAGAAACTGGAAACGAATTTCCAAAATTTGAGAGAGGTTTTTCTCCAAAATAAACTTGTATACAAAACCCTCTTTCAGTTTTGTAACAGGTGCTATGGTTTAGAAGATACGAGTTCATCTTTGACACCTAATTTCAAAAATTCGGTCCATTAATGATTTTTTGTTTTAGAGATGATTTTGTGGCACAGATTCCGAGCAACTGGAAACAAATTTCCAAAATTTGAGAGATTTTTTTCTTCAAAATTACCTTATATATACAAACCTCTTTCAGTTTTGTAACAGGTGCTATGGTTCAGGAGATACGAGTTCATCTTTGATACCTAATTTTAGAAATTCGGTCCAAATTTAATGTAACTGATTCTATTTTGAAGAAGATGGTTGAGCTAAATTTCCTTAATACATGGATGAGAAATTTTTATATATTTGATGAATTTCAGAGTGTAATGGTTGGATTTTTGCAGCAGAGTGAGGCTGCTATTGTTGTAACAATTTGACAGGGAATTAATAAGATATGCAGCTCTGATTTGTGGATCCATGTGGTATGAGTTTTAGCATTTGTTCTCTCCTTTGTGTTAATATGTAAATGTGTTATGTTTACCATTCATTCATAAAAATTCCTGTTGAATTATTTCAAGATAGATAGGTAGAATCCATTTTTAATGCTCTGCCTTGGAAATCATTCAATATTCTGTGTTTTCTTCTGTTTGAAAAGGATCCATCTCCTGTGCCCTTTTCAGCTCCTCACCAGTCTTACCATCCCATCATTATTTAAACTTAATTGTTAAATTTCCTGCCTACCTTGCCCCATAGAATACCCTGTATCTTTGATTTAATTCCCTAGATTCAAACTGTCCCATCTGTTCCATACAACCCTGAACATTTTATTAAAACATTTCCCATTATTATACCTAGCCTAAAATCAGTTTATAATTATACTTTGTTGAAAATCCTTTCATGGAGAGAGCCCTCTCCTGACCTTGTAGGGCTAGCTACAAGGCTGAGCGTGGTATGTGGTTACCTCAGAGTTGCATCTTCTCAGCCGTGAGGTTCATTCTAAGTGCTAACAGCTCCTACTACTATGCATTAGATAGGAAGTTAACAAGTGGTAGCTCTAATGCTCCACTATTGGAGCTAGTGATGCTCATTGTAACTATGTATCTTGGAACTTTCGCTTAATAATAAAAGCTCGTTGAGCTGGAAAACTTTCATGAATATGTCGTAAATATTGTAAGGCTATTGTTTTAATGTTTGTGATGAACATTGTTTCTATTTTGTACTAAATAAATTGAACTATTTCAGTGGCTTTGGTGCTTATCTTATTGAATGTGTGTCGTATATGTTTTAATGATCATTACTGATAAGAACTATTTTGCTATTTTTTTAATGATTCTTTATATGTATACGATCACTTGTATTTATTAGATTAGTATTATTACTCTTCTCTTAATGGCTCACTTTTGTCTCCTTTTGGTGAAAGAGTGTCGATACATTCTACAATTGAAAATTTCATAAGGCATACTCACTTGTTCCCTCAAAGGACATGTTCATTTATATCTTGTGCTAACCATTCATACCAAGGAAAATATTTAAGAATCATGGTAGCCAAGACTTAATTTCAGAAGGGATCCTATTCCAAATGGTTCAAAGTCTAATTGGTAATTTTCATCGAGTATACCCCCTTGCATGTTGGTGGGTTCCAACACCATCAACATTATGGTGCTAGAAGGAGGGTAGTCATATTTTTATGGTTGATAAATCATCACATCCTAATCATTCATCTTCCATGCAAGGAAGTAGTATTCTAAGTTCCATCTCGACTCCTATCCATGAAGTAGGAGGGTCTTCCCAACCTGGTCCAGAGTTAGCATACAAAGTTACTTGCAATCAAATCCAGACAATTCAGCCTATTACACCTGAAGCACAACCCAACTAGATGAAACTAAATTTGGGGTCTTCTATCTCGTTCACTTGATCATTCAATGTACGAGTCTAACCATGTGAATAAATGAATTGAAAGCAAACATGGTAGGCACCATCTTATTATTGGCCATTGATGTAATAACTGATGCGAGAGAAACCACCAATGACATTAATGGCTCTCAAGGTACTGTAGTACAAAATATTTTGTGTAAATTGTTGAGCTGAAGTCAAACACCACACAAAATCCTTTGGTCGAAGGCCAATGCGGAAAAATTGTCACCGAAAGAGAGGAAAAATTTCCATTGATGTATGCACATCCCAAGGAACTGAAGGGAGTTTCTAAGTCAACTTCCTAGATAATGATTTGATGCCATGTTGATGGTGCTGGACTTGCCAACATTTAGGGGATATCCTTGATATGAAGTCCCAATTAGACCTCACATCGTTTGGTGTAGAGTCCCATCTAGGAATACAACCCAGTTGTCAATGCAGTGGATATTAATTATATGCCTTAGCTGGAAATAAACATAGAGTGATGTATAGTGACTTTGGTGAGAACGTGTGTGTGACCCTACAAAGAGTCATGTGCGAGGCATGAAGGTTTTAACACACAAAGGGGAAATGAGTGATCCGCTTAGAAGACTGTAATAGTACACAGATTGAAAGATACACATGAGCATAAAGATATCACATGCTAATATGTGAAATAGTTCACAAGTTAACAGTGATGAAATAACACAACAACACACATTCAAAAATATTTGTACCAATGCAAATGAAATAGTTCATAAGCATAAGCATAATTTAAATAACATACATTGAAAATACAACAATAATAGTCCTACTATATTCACAAACTATGCATGAAAATGTGTTGACTCTGAACTTTTATTATAGTGAAAGTTCCAATCATACATCTACCATTGACTAGACACTAACCCCAATAGAAGATTGTGAAGTAAACATCACCTACTCCTCCAAAGAAATATACTCCCTCTACGCTACAGAGTAGCCAAGGCTCTCACAAAACTCCCAAGCTCTTGATTCTAAGCCTACGCCTAGCCAAAATATTGGCTCCCAAAATCCCTTTACATGAATTATGATGATGCATTTATAACAAAAGGGGTGATTATTCACATTCCCCTTTGTGACTCTTGGACTTCCCTCATGACTCTTCAACTTCTTTACAAATGACTATTCTATTACATTACATCATGACTCTTCACATTCCACAATTGAAACTTGGAATTTTACTTACAAATTATTTACAAAAGAATATTACAATACACTCGCACCCATATAAGGAAAAATAAGGTAAATACATCTTGACATCCTAACAAGAAAAATAAATATCATTCTTGAGTTTGGGGAAACTCTAGCTCAACAACTTCCACTCGATATATTTTTGTCAAGTATCAGTGCCAAGATTCATATTGTTCGATGCCATCCCAAAATTGTGTGATGGTATATAGCTGGAAGAAGAGTTTGGCCTCCATGGAATCTGGGTATAATGATTTGGAACTAGTTTTAACTTCCTTACGGAGCATGAGCAACAATTTTCTCAGTTCGATAGGGACACCGATGTAGTTCTTCATGTGCTGTCCATTCAACTCCAAATCTTCCTTGGTGGAAATTTGTCTAAAGTGCTCTAAGTATTCTTTGATATTCTTCCTGAACTGGTTCTTGGGTTTGGCTTCATTGAGCGAGCCAACTGATGGGATATTGTGTGAGTTCACCAATAAATCCATACTATTTTATAATCATTTATATGAGGCCAGAGTGCTACCAATGAACGAGGAAAGTTGTTTTCTTTTCTCAATCAGCATATGGAATCTTTCTTTCACCAAATATTCTTGATTCTTTGTTTTCTTTCCCAAGCCAAGTGGTGCCCCTTTGTATTGCATTGACCATTTATGCACAGCAACGATGGCATATTGTTTATTGTTATGAAACCAACTCCAAAAATAGAAGAAAAGAGAGATAAACAGGTTAGAAATCAGCCACTTCGAGGGGGAAACCTCCTTTACATTACATAAATGAACAATTCTTGGATGATACAAATGAAAAAATCTCCTTTCTATATATAGGAGTCCATGGGGTCACAATATAATCCTAGCCGACCTAACAATAATAATGTAAGGGCACAATAATAACAATATTGGGGTTACAGGGGTACAACAATAACAATAAGGGGGTTATACTAACAAAAATAAGGGACTACACTAGTAATACAGGGACCTAACATGCCCCTCTCCTTCAAAAAAGTGGTGTCCTCTACGCTTGAGTAGCTATGGATGCTTCTATATAAAATTCTCATCCTCCCATGTAGAATCTTCAGAGGGCAAGTTCTTCCACTTGATGAGATACTTTGAAATTGATCAATTTCGTAGCTGTCGAGTTCTTGTTTCTGTGACTGATTCAGGTTCCAATATGATTTTTCCTTCCTCATCAAGTTCTCGCAATATTGTTTGAACTGGAGTTTTGTCACCTATAACCTTCTTTAAGAATGAAACATGGAAAACTAGATGCACTCAAGAAGAAGTAGGAATCTCCAATTTGTATGCCATAGTACCAATATTTTGCAACGCCTTGTAAGGACCATAGTACTTTGGCAGTAATTTATTATCCTTCTTAGCTTGTTTGAGGGAATTTTTTTGTATGATTGTAGTGTTGGGTATGTGTTATATTCTTTCCACGACTAGCCCCACGCGCTGTACGTTGCGCCGCGCGTAGTAGGGGGGTCACAGGGGGGGCGGCAGCGCCCCGACGAAATTTTTTTTTTGGTATGCGGTCCCACTCATATTCGGACCCACCCATGTTTTGTGCATGATTTTGCACATGGTTTTGGGGTACGATGGTTTTCGACCCCTGGTATTTTGTAGATCCGGTCAAGGGAACTACAGTTATGTTCTAATCCAAGGTTAATGGATTGGGGTTTATGTATGCTTCGGCATGTATATATATGTGTTGTAACACTAAAAAGGCATATAGTGAAAAAATCAAAATTTAGTGAGTAATTGGGATCCAGGGGAAAATCTCTGTGTTTATCTATTTTATGTTTTATGCTCTCGCTATTGTTTATTTTCTGTTATAAGATTCGTGTGTAGATAATTTATGTTCGGGGTTAAAACCTACATTTGGTATTGGAGCTGTTTCGGCTTCAAGGGGACGCCTTTGTTGTTGAGGGTTTTTTGCTCGGGCCTGTGGTAGACCCTGTTCAGTGGGAGATCTGCGGGATCGATTCTTGCGGTGAAAGAAGATGGCGAGTGGCGGAAAGATAGAGATCGAGAAATTTAATGGTCAGAGTTTTGAGTTGTGGAAGCTCAAGATGGAGGATCTGCTGGTGGATAAAGATCAGTGGATCGCGGTAGATCTAGGTACTAAACCAACGGAAATGTCAGATGAAGACTGGAAGAAACTAGATCGGAAGGCTAAGAGCACAATACGGTTGTGTGTCTCAGATTCAGTATTGTTGAATGTATCTGGGGAAGCTACGGCGAAGAACTTGTGGGAAAAGCTAGGGACTTTGTACCAATCTAAGTCTCTAGTGAATAAATTGTTCCTACGGAAAAAGCTGTATAACCTGAGGATGAAGGATGGAGACTCAGTGACAGAGCATCTGAACACCTTCAATACTGTGGTAAGTCAGCTGTCATCTGTTGATATTAAAATCTCGGATGAAGATAAGTGCATCAGTTTGTTGTGTTCTCTACCAGACTCGTGGGATAGTCTGGTTATTGCAATAGGTAGCAATACAACTACCTTGAATTTTGATGACATTGTCTCAGCCTTGCTGTCGGAGGAAATGAGACGGAGAAATATGGAGGGCCAGAATGGATATGCCTTATCTGTACGAGGAAGGTCCCAAAACAAAAACAAGAATAAGGTTTCGAGTGGGAGATCTAAATCTAGAGGGAGATCTAAATCTCCTGGAAAGTTTGTAAAGGTGTGCTGGAAATGCGGAAAGGAATGGCACTACAAAAAGGAATGCAGATCTAAAGCTCCTGAGAAAGGAAAGGGATCTGATGAAGGTCCTTCTGCAGAGGCAAAAACCACCTCGGATGAAGGTGGGGATGTATATTTGGCTTCTTCTTCAAATACACATGTAGATCATGAGTCATGGTTGATTGACTCAGGTGCATCCTTTCACTTCACTCCCCATAGGGAGTGGTTCTGCGAGTATGAGAAATATGATGGTGGTGATGTCTTCCTAGGGGATGATAGGAAGGCCAGAATCATCGGATGTGGAAAGGTCAAGCTGAAGCTACAAGGTGGGAGGATTAGAACACTTCCTAGTGTTCTGCATATTCCTGCATTGGCCAGAAATCTGATTTCTGTAAGCAAGATGGATGATGCAGGTGTAAAAACAGTGTTCGAGAAAGATGCCTGCAAGATGGTTCGGGGAGCACTGGTATTAATGCGGGGAGTTCGGACTGAAACTCTGTACAAGCTACAAGGTAGCACTGTTATTGATGGGTGTAACAGTTCTATGGTTCCTGAAAGTGGAGCGGAAAGCCTAGCTGTCTCTGGAGAAAAGACCATGCTATGGCATCAAAGGCTTGGACATATTGGAGAGAAGGGCCTTCGGATACTGCATAGAGATGGTATGGTAGAAGGTATGTCTAATTGTTCTCTGGATTTAGATTTCTGTGAACATTGTGTATATGGGAAGCAGAATCGGGTGAGTTTTCCTTCTGGTGCTAAGAGGGCAAACAAGATATTAGAACTTGTGCACAGTGATGTGTTTGGGCCTGTGTCAGTTCCATCACTGGGAAAGTCTGTGTACTATGTTTCATTCATAGATGATTTCTCAAGGAATACATGGATATATTTCTTGAGGAAGAAATCTGAAGTCTTTGACAAATTTAAAGAATTTAAGGCTCTGGTGGAAAACCAGACAGAGAAGAAGATAAAGGCGCTGAGGACAGATAATGGTGGGGAGTTATGCAAGAATGAATTTGAAGAGTTCTGTAAGAAGTGTGGTATAGCACGACAGAAGACTACTCCATACACACCTCAGCAAAATGGAGTTGCAAAAAGAATGAATAGAACACTGATGGAAAAGGCAAGAAGCATGCTCAGTGGTACTGGGTTAGGACAAGAATTCTGGGCAGAGGCAGTGGAGACTGCATGTTACTTAGTTAACATATCACCTTCATCGGCGTTGGAGGATAAGACTCCACATGAGGTATGGACTGGTAAGAAACCCTCTCTTTCACATCTAAGGGTATTTGGATGTGATGCATATGTACATGTTCCAAAGGAGAAAAGGACCAAGTTGGATAATAAATCTGAAAGGTGCATCTTTATTGGGTATAAGGATGGTTTAAAGGGATACAAGCTTTGGAACCCAGAAACAAGGAAGGTTGTGTACAGCCGAGATGTGGTGTTTAGAGAAGTGAAAGATGTTGTTAAACATGAATTCCTACCAAAGGAACCTGAGAAGATAGAGTTTTAGCTAAAGGAGGATGAATCAGACTCTACAACAGAAGAAGACTCAGAAGATGAAGAGCCACAAACTCCAGCTTTGAGAAGATCAGTTCGGGAAAGAAGGCAACCAGAAAGGTATAGTCCATATGCTTTCTGTTCAGGTTTTGCCTTAACTATAACTGATGATGAACCTAGAACTGTCAGGGAGGCAGTAGATTCAGAGGATGGAAAACTCTGGAAGGAGGCCATGGTTGATGAAATGGCATCCTTGCACAAAAATGAGGCATGGGATCTGGTGGAGTTGCCAGTTGGAAGGAAGCCCATCGGGAGAAAATGGGTGTTTAAGAAGAAGATGAATGTAGAAGGCAAGGTGGAGAAATACAAAGCTCGGTTGGTAGCAAAAGGTTATTCCCAGGTGCCGGGAATTGATTTTGGTGATATTTTTTCTCCTGTTGCTAAGGTTACTTCTATTAGATTACTTCTATCTGTTGCTGCTGCATTTGATTTTGAGATAGAACAGATGGATGTGAAGACATCATTTCTTCACGGGGATCTAGAAGAGGAGATCTACATGAAGCAACCTGAATGCTTTATGGTGAAGGGTAAGAAAGAACTGGTATGCAGGTTGAAGAAGTCTCTGTATGGGTTAAAACAGTCACCAAGGATGTGGTATCAGAAATTTGATACCTATATACGGGGACTTAGCTTCACCAGAAGCAAGGAGGATCACTGTGTTTATTTTAAATTAATTGGTGACCGTGTTATTTATTTGGTCTTGTATGTGGATGATATGTTGTTGATTGGAAATGATAAAGAAATTATCCAAGATTTGAAGACCCAACTGTTCTCCAAATTTGACATGAAGGATCTTGGTGCTGCAAACTATATTTTGGGCATGGAAATTAAGAGAGATCGGGCAAAGAGAAAGCTTTGGTTAAACCAGAGGAAGTATGTCGAGACTATATTGCAGAGGTTCAATATGCAGGATAGTAAACCGGTGAATGTTCCTATTCCTGTAGGTGTAAAGCTGTCCGTTGAACAGTGTCCCAAGACACAACAAGAAGAGGAGTATATGTCCCATGTTCCATATGCAAGTGCGGTGGGTAGCTTGATGTATGCAATGGTCTGTACTAGACCAGACATTGCACATGCAGTGGGAGTATTGAGCAGGTTTATGTCAAACCCAGGGAAGGAGCATTGGACAGCAGTGAAGCGGGTTTTGAGATATTTACGTGGCACTAGTGATTATGGCTTGTGCTACCAGGGAAGACCAGGATTGGAAAGAATGTTGGACATTCGTGGTTTTGTTGATGCAGACTGGGCTGGAGATCTGGACCAAAGAAGATCTACAAGTGGGTATATGTTTAGCCTATTTGGAGGCGCAGTCAGTTGGATGAGTAAAAGACAGTCTGTAGTGGCTCTTTCAACTACAGAGGCAGAATACATAGCAGCCACTCATGCAAGCAAAGAAGCAGTTTGGTTGCAGAGATTGTGTTCAAGTATGGGGTTGGTACAGCAAGCTATAAGGATAGACTGTGATAGCCAAAGTGCAATTTTCTTGGCTAAGAACCCTGCTTATCATTGAAAGACAAAGCACATTGATGTTCAATATCACTTTGTTAGAGATATGGTTGAGGCTAAAAGGGTGTTACTGGTAAAGGTGGACACTTTGAAGAATGTTGCAGATGCATTGATGAAGTCTGTGAGCACTCAGAAGTTCTCTTGGTGTAGAGAAATAATGGGTGTTGAAGAATTGGCCCAATGACTAAGCTCTCCTGTGGCCCCCTGTGGAAAGAAAACAAAAAGTGGGAGAATTTTGGGTATGTGTTATATTCTTTCCACGACTAGCCCCACGTTGCGCCGGGCGCAGCAGGGGGGTCACAGGGGGGGCGGCAGCCCCCCCTGTCAGGGTCCGGGGCAGCACCCCGACGATTTTTTTTTTTTGGTATGCGGTCCCACTCATATGCGGACCCACCCATGTTTTGTGCATGATTTTGCACATGGTTTTGGGGTATGATGGTTTTCGACCCCTGGTATTTTGTAGATCCGGTCAAGGGAACTACGGTTATGTTCTAATCCAAGGTTAATGGATTGGGGTTTTTGTATGCTTCGGCATGTATATATATGTGTTGTAACACTAAAAGGAATATAATGAAAAATCAAGCTGGTAGTCCCAATTTTGGATCCAGGGGAAAATCTCTGTGTTTATCTGTTTTATGTTTTATTCTCTCGCTATTGTTTATTTTCTGTTATAAGATTCGTGTGTAGATAATTTCTGTTCAGGGTTAAAACCTACATGTAGCCGTAAAAATACCTAATCTCCTACATCAAAATGTCTCTCACTACGATGTTGATCTGCCTGTTCTTTCATTCTCTTTTGTGCCAAATTTTGGTTATCCTTTAAGAGTCGTAGAACTTGTTGTTGATGCTCGATGTGATCTTCCATTGCTTTAACCTTATATTTTTCTCTTAAAGATGATGTGATGAACAGTGGATGATATCCATAAAGTGCCAAAAATGGGGTCATTTTTGTTGCAGTATGGAAGGAAGTGTTATAGCACCATTCAGCCAAAGGTAACCACTTGACCCATTGTGTTTGTTTATCAGATACAAAAAAATGAAGATATCCTTCCAAATATGTGTTCACTATCTCAGTTTTCCCATCGGATTGAGGATTATAAGATGAGCTATGAGCTATTTGAGTACCCAAACAAGAAAACAATTTTGTCTGAAATATTCTAGTAAAAATGGGATCTTTGTCACTTACAATAATATTTGGGTTTCCATGTAGCTTTTGAATTGTTTCCATAATGTAGTAGCAACTATAATTGCACAAAAGATGAGA
The DNA here is from genome assembly GCA_034641835.2 of Pinus albicaulis. NCBI lineage: Eukaryota > Viridiplantae > Streptophyta > Pinopsida > Pinales > Pinaceae > Pinus > Pinus albicaulis. Next base: position 1,040,748,367 of record CM076581.1, read on the forward strand.
TAATGCACAGAAGTTTTCATATTTGGGAAGTCTATCAACTACCACCATGACGACACACTTTCCTTTAGACGTAGGTAAACCTGAGATAAAATCCATTGAAATCTCCTCCCAACATTGACTTGGAATGGATAAAGGTTGTATAAGAGCTAGTGTCTTAATTGTACCAACTTTATTTTGTTGGAAAACCAAACATTCTGCCACAAACTTTTGAATATTAGATTTAAGGCCACCCCAAAAAAATTCTTTCTTCACCCTCTTAAGTGTCCTCCTAAGGGAGAAGTGTGCAATTCCAAAAGAATATTTTGTTTTAGTTGGAAAATCTTACAAAGATATAAGCGACCTTTTTACCTTAAGGACTCATTTTTCCAATTAAATGTATAAGATGTAGTAGGATCTTGCTGCAAATTTTGAATGAGTTTCCACACTTCTTCATCCTTTTTCCATTCATCCCTTTCTTTAGTTATCCAATCTGGTTGGATAATAGAAATGGCACAAAGCAATGCTTCCACCTCTTCATAATTTCTTGAGAGTGCATCTGCAACAACATTTAGCTTCCCTTTTTTGCATATGATTTCAAAGTCATAACCCAACATCTTTGTGACCCATTTTTTTTTCTCTTCTGAATATAGTATTTGTTCCAAAAAGTATTTAAGACTATCATGATCAGTTTTTTAACTTGAAGTGTCTCCCCATTAGGTAAGGTCGCCATTTATTTAGTGCAAGTAGTATTTACAACATTTCCTTCTCATAAATAGCTTTTTGTAAATACTTTATTTTGATTGGATGAATTTCAAAAGCAATGGGTCTTCCTTCTTGCATTAAAACAACACCAATTCCATTTCCCGAGGCATCACATTCCACAATAAAGGTTTTTGTGAAGTCTAGCGTAGCTAAGACCGGTGCTAGGTACATTTCCTCTTTAAGATATTAAAAGGCCTTAGTTGTTTCAGGAGTCCATGAAAATGCATATTTCTTCAGTAATGTTGTTAGAGGTTCTATTATTCTCCCATAATTCTTAACAAACTTGCAATAATACCCTGTTAACCAGATAAATCCTCACAACTGCTTTATGGTTGTGGGAACTTTCCATTCCTTAATGGATTTAATTTTGTTAGGGTCTACCTTAACACCCTCGTGAAATACAATATGACCCAAATATTCCACCTCTTGTACTCCAAAGAAACATTTGGAGGTTTTTTTATATAATTGTTTCTCCTCCAATAGTTTGAGCACCCTGCCAACATGTTGAACATGATCCTTCCAAGCCCTACTATAGATTAGTATATCATCAAAAAATACTAACACAAATTTTGTAAGGAAGGGTTTGAAAATGGAATTCATCAACCCTTGAAATTTAGAAGGTGCATTGGTAAGGCCAAAAGGCATGACCAAAAATTCATAATGACCCTCATGAGTTCAAAATGCAGTTTTCGGAATATCTTCAGTCTTCATTCTAATTTGATGTTATCCTAAACGAAGATCCAACTTGGTAAAATAAATTTCCCCATGTAATTCATCCAATAAGTCATCAATCACAGGAATGAGAATTTTATCTTTAATAGTGAGCTTATTGAGCTCCCTATAATCCGAACACATGTGCCATGATCCATCCTTCTTGTGCACCAATACTACTAGAGCAGAGAAAGGAGTTTGGCTCGGTTGAATTATACTGGCCTCTAACATTTCTACAACCATATGTTTATATTTTCTCTTTTGGACATAAGGATATATGTAAGGCTTGATGTTTGGAGGAACACTTCCTGGAATCAAATGAATAGAATGATCATGATCATGAATAGGTGGTAGTCCTTTGGGAGTATAAAAAACCTTGGAATAATTATCCAAGAATTTTTGGAGATCTAGAGAAATAGATGATTTTGATGTTGGAACTTATAGTGAGCATAATTGTGCAATTACGCCTCGTTGTTATTTTTTCAAAATATTTTTCATGACATTAGAGCATATTATCTTTCCCAGCTTCCCTACGATACCCCGTAATTCAACTTCCTTTCCTTCCGAAAAAATTTCAAGAAAGGTTCTTGAAAATTAAAATCTACCATCCCCAAATATTGTAATCATTGTACTCCTAGTACAACATCAGCACCTCCCATTGGAATGGAAAGCATTGGAGTATTCAATACATATTCCCCCATGGTTATCTTGATGTTATGGAATTTTCCAGAGTAATTTATAGTTCCTCCATTTGCAACCATCACTTGAAATTCTGGTGCTGGGTATAGGAAGCAATTCAATTCCTTGGCTACCTTACAATGAATAAAATTATGGGTACCACCCGAGTCAATCAACACTATTAACTTTTTCTTCTTGATATTTCCTTCTATCTTAAGAGTTTGAGGAGTGGTAATTCCTTCCAATGCATTACATGATATGGTCAGACTCACTTCTTCTTTCTCTAGGGTTAGTTCCTGGTGTATATCCTCTTCTTTTGAACTTTATTTTTCATTTTCTTCCTCCTCTTCACAACCTATGTAAAATAATTTATTCTCAACTCACTTATGACATTTAGTGTATTTTCTATCAAAATTGTAGCACAACCCTTTTGCTCTTTTTTCTTCCAATTTTTGTGGTGTCAACCTTGTAGGTTGTGTAAGTCTAGGAGTAGCAAAACTTCCATCTTTATGGATGTGAGCAGTAGGCTTCCTTGTCGCCATAATTTTACATTCAATTTTTCTTTCCAACCTGAATGCCTTCTCCAATGAATCAGGTTCCTAAAGGAAAACCTTATGTTGGATGTTATCCTTTAAAGTCCCTATGAAGACATCAATATTGTGTTCCTCTGCAATATCAGCTACCCTTATATTCAATTTTTGGAAGTCATCAATGTGCTCCACCATTGAACCCTTTTGTTTGAGATTTATCAATTGGCTAAAGAAGGTGTTTCTCTTTGTATCCTCATAATGTGCTATCATTTCCTTCATAAAAATTGACCAAGTGACAATTTTTTTACGACAGAAAATCCACCAATACCATACAAATATATTTTGTTCTAAATATAAAGTTGCAATGTGTACGTTTCATGTGTTTTTCACATTATGGAGATCAAAATATTTCTCTATCTGTAGTATCCATATTATGGGATCCTTGCCATCAAAATTCCTCATATCCATCTTTGGAATATGGTGGGTCTTCCATACAACATTAGAGTTTATGAAATCATGATTAACATTTATTGTTTTCTCATCATGAGTTTCCTCTACTATCTTTTCTCCATTAGGAATCACTTCTTGTATAAAATTTGTCAAACCTTCCATGTCTATTTTTAGATCATTCATCATGTCTTCCATGTTGTCTTTCATTTTTCATCGATTTCATCCATCTTAGCTTCCATGTCATTCATATTATCTTCCATACCTTTCTTCAAACCATCCATATTATCTTTTATGCCTTTGTTCAAAACTTCCATTTAATTCTTTGTTGCTCTTTGCGAGAGAGAAATTTGGTGCACTTGCTCTTGTAATTTTGATATATCATAATGCACTTATTCCTCTTCATGAGTCATAGTAGAGTATTATGAGGGCTTAATGGGTGTTAAATTTGTTTTAGGGGGGGGATTTTAGAACCCAATACTAATATCTATGCTTCAATATGCCCTTGGAATCACTTCAACTAATTTTTTAAACAAGACTTATGCAATTTGAAAAACAATGCACACCTTTATCTTTCTTTTGAGGAGCTCGATATTGAAATTGAATTATCTCTGTGATTTCGGATCTTCAATATTTGAAATTCAGTTCTATAGTATACCTCTGAATCTTCTTTCGAATTCTATGAGTCTGACCTGATTTGGATGCTTCAAGGCAAAGTTATGCCCAATATCCCACAATGACCTAATTATGGATTGGTTCAGTAGAGCGAAATTGTAAGGAATTCCACGTGTCACTGGTTCCTCCATCAGCTCTGAAATTGATACAAAGGAAACTACAGTTCGTTTTATTTCGGCTACTTTTTACAGAATTCCAATCTGATGCTTAGAGAGAGAGTTATGATGATTTTCCCAAGGTCACCTATTTTTGATGAAATTTAGGAGCCTCAAAAAACCCTAACTTCCACAGATCATATCGCCGAAAATATTGTGAACCAAGATCTGAAATTTTTACACGAAGTTTCTCAGGATTTCACCTTCTTGTGGTAAAAATTTCAGCTTCTGAACCTTCATAGAAAACAAGTATATACAAATGCCACAATGACCTTTTTGGAGCAGCAAAACCCTAGAATCCAAAGCACTAATAAGAAATGTTACGAAACTAGCTCCAAAAATAGAAGAAAAGAGAGATCAACGCCTTAGAAATCAACCACTTCGAGGTGGAAACCTCCTTTAAATTACATAAATGAACAATTCTTAGATGATACAAATGAAAAAACCTCCTTTCCATATATAGGATTCCATGGGGTCATAATATAATCCTAGCCAACCTAAAAATAATAATGTAAGGGCACAATAATAACAATATGGGGGTTACAAGGGTACAACAATAACAATAAGGGGGCTATACTAACAAAAATAAGGGACCACACTAGTAATATAGGGATTAACATATATTCCTTAGATTTTTGACAAAGTATTTACACTTCTTCTGCAATCCATGGAAGTGGAAAATTTCCGATATGCATGGTAGAAAGCTCCACATAGAGCTTTTGCATGGTCTCTTCAAGTGTCGATACTTCACCAAGTATCGTCTCCTTCATTTATTCTAGATGGACCTGTGCAAAAGCTACATTCTTAGCTATTGTGCAGAGTTGTTCTACCACTTGCTTAACATCCTGTAATTTCTATGCCAATTCCTTATTCTCGTCCATCAAATACTAAGTGTTTGACTTTTATGCACTTGCAAAGGCTAATTTGGCTGTGACAATGGTCCTCATGTCTTCCACTATCACCATTTCTCTAATGAATGTAGGCGATGCGAGTCATCCGAAAAGTTCTTCTTACATGCTTGTTCAATATTCCTTTGAATTTTATCATACAAAATGTTGTATGTGTCCATAATCGGATCATCATCAAGAGGAAAAAATCCTCTTCCTCATTCGGAAGCTAACTTTGCTGCTAGAGGTGGTGGATATTGAACAATGACATGTTGTACACTCGAACTCAGGCCATAATATTGATTATGTGGCTTTTATTCCTCCTCCATGTCTACAATATCTATCAATTCTTTGATTTTTTGAGCAAGCTCTTGGTCCTACATCTGTACGATCTCCACCTCTGCTGGTGGTCAGTTTTGTTCTTGATCTTCAGCTTTCTTTTGTGTTGTTTCTTCTGCTATTATTCCCTGCCTCTCTTATTTTTCATGCTTCTACTTATCTTCTTCTTTTCTTCCTCCAATCTCTTCTACTCTTCCCTCTTCCTCCGTTCTTCTCTCTGCATCCTTTGTTTCCTCTTTTCCTCTGCTGCTAAAGCCATTTTAATAATAGGTGGATCTCCTTTCATCTTGTGGCTTTATTCCTCCCTTGGAATGTAAGAAACCTTTCTATTTCCCTTATCATGTGTGGGGTATCTCCCTTCTGCTGACGTTGATTTCAGTTAGCTTCTTTCTGCGGAGTCACCTGTGGGAGTTCTTGAAAAACAGATCGGCTCACGAGATTTGTAGGCATTATAAAAATTCTTCCACGGATCCTCCTCCAACAATTCAAATGTACCGTTGAGCCATTGAAAATTTATTCTCACATATTGGTATTTGAAATACCATGGGGATCATATGGATTAAAGTATTGAGTACCGATTGCAAATGTTTCTATCGCATTTCCTTCGGTATCCACAAAATGTAGGTTCTTGATCTCGTACAATCCAATTTGAATCAAAAGATTCGGCCAAGGCACTTTATTCTTCATGTGAAAAGTTGTTATAACCTTGTGGAGAGATGATATGAAAATTATTGCATGAAAATATTGTTGGTGGCATACCTTGGAAAAAAATGAGATGAATTTTGGCTGCCGAATACTCTAAGGAAGGTACCATCCAGTGAGGCAAACCAATCTACAATCTCCGATATTGCCTCCATTTCTCCACGTGGCATGCAAGGTGGTACTTCCTCTAATATCATATTGTACAATGGAATGAGTAAGTGGTCAGTTAGCTTGTCCATTACTCCTCGATGTCTACAATTCGAGATCAATCTGCAATGGATGTACACGACAGAGTCTCGTGGTTTTAACGTCCAATCCATGCCAGGGAATGCAGTACATGCATAGATTACATCCAGTAAATATGTAAACATGTATAATATTTCTTGCCTACCATTGGCAGGATTCAAGGCATTTGCTACATGAAATCTCGGCTGTCGAGCCAACAAATGTGACTGGTTGAACGAATACCTCTCGTTCACAACCTGTTTCAATAAGATTTCCCACCCTTCAATAAAGGTCCTCATGCTCTACTAACCATATATTTTTCAAGCTAGGATAAATAAGAGTTGATAGTCCCTACTGAGAGACTTTGTCTTGTATGTGTTGGTGGGTGTCTGTCGAAACTTTGATGGCTCTTTCACCCAACCTTTAACAATATCCTTCATACTAGGATAAAAAAAAGCTGCTAGTCCCTCCTGAGAGACTTTGTCTTGTATATTTTGATGGGTTTATGTTGAAACTTTACCCAAACTCTAACAGTATCCTTCATGCTCAAGTAGTTGTTGGTCGCACATAATTAGGAATCCATGAGTGCCTCTCGCTCGATCAAATGATACATAAGATGTTAATATTACAACAGAAAATAAAAAAGCTTCTGTCCATCGGCATTGCTCAAGATCATAGTCTTCACATCAATATGTGAAACAATCCAACTGATGACATATGCACATGGGAAGGCTGGATATCTGCATGCAACCTTGTGTAGTCCCGACCATTGACCTGACATATAATTTTGAGTCCTCTAGATATGTTTTGAAGCTATTTTATAAAAAATCTTCCTTCAATTTCTTCCATGTAAGATATGATTCTTTTTCCAAAAACAATTCACTGTCTAAATACACTGGAAAGTTTATTGTCGTACTCTCAACTACTTCCCCGATACTAATTTATGTGGTACCTTTTGAGGAAAATCTCTTGGGTTCCATGGTAACAGTAACTGCTTGGTGATAGCTGATCAACAATTGTGGTACTTGTAAGAGGGAAAATGCTCTCAAGGCAAGTAAAAATTAGATTTTTCAAATAAAATTTCAAAGCAAGATACGGTAGCAAATACACATAATGATGAGAATCATTGTGAAATTATCATGATCAAGTGAGGGAGATTGGTTGAGTGAATTTCTCATTGTGTATTCCTAGTAGCCAAGGGTGTAACCTAAGGCTTGAGATTGCGTAATGCATAGTTAAGCCTAGGCAGTGACAGGGAGAGACTGCACGCTGTGTAGTCTCAGTGGCCAAGGTGATAGACTGAGCCCTGGAAATTCAAAATGTGTATTTGGGCCAACCTATACTATGCATTACACAATTTCATAGGCCAATATATCAACTTAAGCCTTTGAATTTCGCAATGCCCAACTGGGCAAGGCAGTGCATGGCCAAGTGAAGTGCATACGTGCCTGGTAAGGGTGCGGGAAAGAATCAGATCTAAGTGATAATTAAGTTGAAGTGTATATTTGTGTAAGTATGGATAGATTGGTGTGAATCAAGTGCATAAACTCAAAAAACATAAGGAAGCTCAAATACGTGAGGAGAGTCGTTGAAATGACGACCACCGGTGTGAAAAAATAAGAAAACTAATGCGACACTTATGAAAGGCGAAAGAAAAAATGGATAAACAATTCTACAAGCTAATATAATTTAAAACACCAAAAACCATGAAGAGAAAAAAGAAAAATAACCCTCACAGAATCAAATAATTTTTTTTTATAGAAAAAACAGTGAAAGACGACAAAAGAAAAAATTACTCATAAAAGAGATGCAAACTCCACTGAAGGCTCCTTGATATCCTTGGGAATGCTATAGATCCAAGAGTGCATGTAAAAATGAGCTCTAGAGGCATATATTAAATATATTTGGGTGGATTAGGGTTTATGACATGCATGCCTAAAATCAAGGAAAAGGCGACACTTGGAGGAAATTTCTAAAAATAGAAATTGTACCACCTTCAGGAAACTAATAATGAATCCCTATTTTCTCGTGATGCTTTTCAATTTTTTTTCTCTTTTTCTTATTTTATTTTTTAGGAAACTTTCCATGCACACTCCAAGGAAGATTATGCAATACTGGGGAACTAGGAAACTTCCAGGCTTAGTGAATTATGCAATTTCTGAGCATAAGAGATGGATTGCATAGTTTCTGAGCTTAGTGCTAGGGTTTCCTTCCATGATTGCATAGTTCTAAAGCTTAGGGCTGATCTACCAATATGGATAGCACAATTTCCATCATCAAGGCAGGCTTTCCTTCATGGATTGCACAGTTTTTGGAGGCAAGCCCATAACTGTTGTAAGGTCAAGTGAGAAGGTTAGCTTGTGACTTAAGAGGTGTAGAAAATCCACATAGATTCAAACTAATATTTGTAATATGATAAACCAAAATACTTGAATCTAATCTACAAATTACGAAACCAATTACGATCACAAAATCAAATCAACAAGAAAGAGAAAGAATTTCAATTGCACAAGACAAAGATTTGTCCGGGGAAAGCCTCAGCTAAAAACCTCACTATCTATATATTTCATAAGTTAGAAAATATGAGAAGATACAATGTTTTTATCAATCCTGATAACTCTCTACACTATCTCTATCTGTCTCACTAATTCATAGGCAAGCTTGGTTCAATACTTAACCAATTTCTTGGCCTCAAGAATACCTATTTCCTTGCGCTCTTTCCTTGGGTAATTATGCCCTATTAACAAGGAAATTCCAAAATCGGAATTTCACAATAAATTAAGGTTCTTCCTCTGAATCCATGCACCACATGTACAATTGGATGATTATACAACTTATAGTACACTTCCCTTGAACTCCAATCTTAACTAGGTATTTCTCAGAATTGACATGCATGGCTTATTTATGGTTCATATATTAGTTGAATTATTGATCACAAGATGTGGTTCAAGTCCAAGTTCCACTGTTTGACCTCTCACTAGTTCCTCCATCAGTTAGAACTATTTAAATTGATTTTAACTTAGATAAACTGAGTTAATTAATTACAACTCACAATAAACTCATCCAGGTCTCCTATAACGTAGGAGACACTCTACATGCCTCTCATTAGACTCTCAAATCAAATTAAATAAAATAACTAAGTCGTTTTAACTTATTATAACTCATACAAGCTGTCATGAAATATGGAATTACAATTTAAATTCTAATTTAATTCAAAGGAAAATTAAACTAGAATTTCTTGTTTCCATTTTCATTACTCCCTCTCAATAAGAAAGAGATTATCTAATACCTTGATCCTGCTTCTATGGAACTCAAATTTTCCTCTTGAAAATTCCTTTTTCAAGATGTCTACATCTGAATGTACTATAATAACATAATTTTCCTATGCACACAATCTCTGAGATGGTGGTACCAAATGTTGATATGCTTGGAACATCATGAAAAAATATATTATTAGAGAGTTTGATGCAACTCTGGTTATCACAATAAATCACTATCAGATCCATTTGCTGAAAAAATGACCCAAGGAGGATCTTTCTCATCTAGATAGCCTCACAAGCATATTGACTAGTAGCCATGTACTCTGCTTCTGCTAAACTAATCGCAACTGTTCTCTGCTTCCTGTTGTTTTAAGATACTGTTGCTGATTGAATATTGAAGATGCCCCCCTGATTTTCTCTTCTTGCCAGATGGAATCCCTACCTAATCTGCATCTCTGAAGCCTTGAATATTCTCTCCCTCTGTTTGCTTGTACCAAAGACCAAATTGAGTGGTTCCTCTGAGGTATCTCAACACATGTTTGGATGCCTTCCAATAGATCTTAGTTGGCTCAACCATTGATTGACTAATATGGTTGACTACATAACACATGTATGGTCATGTGTTCACCAAGTACATGAGTGAACCCACGAGTTTCCTGTAGATAGTAGCTTCTACCAATTTGCCTGAAGTGGCATCTTCCTTTCTCCAATTCCCTACTAGAGGAGTCTCCATGGATTTACAACTCTCCATGTGAAAATTATTCTTTTATCTCATTGGTAGAATTTCCATAAGAGACTAACAATTCCCCATATCTTTGCCAAATTTCCAAACCAATGAAAGATCCCCATGTCCTTCATCTCAAATTCTCTTACAATATCCTCTTTGCAAGATTTGATCAGATTATCATCACATGTGAGTATAAAATAATAAACATATAACATTATAATCAATAATGTACCTTCAACCACAATATGGTAAAGGTTTGCTTCACTTTTGGTGAATCCCAATGATCTGAAAATGAATGATAGTTATTGTTGTGCTAGTTTCATTTTAGATATAAAATTTTCTTTTATTTGTTTTACTTATCCTTCATAGGTTTGTTTATGAGCATGTGATTGTCAAAAAGTGTACTTAGTGACAGAATAGAAGAAATATTAAATACAACAAACACACATAAGAGAGCTTAACACAAAGAATTTTGATAAAGGAGTTCACCTATCCTGGGCTACATCTCCTTGGTCCAGCTTCATAGTGTGACCTTTGTATTAGATTAAAGTGTGCTCAAATTTTCATTACAAGCTTCAAAACCTCTTGGAACCTATTCTAATGAGTTTAAAACATCATAATATCCCAAAAATGACTATTTGTTTGCTGAATTTGGACTCTGGATGCTCTGGAAATGACCTCAACACCTAGTGGCCCTATCCTTCAAAAATATTCAAATGCATAAAAACACCTGTAGATGACCTTTTCTACCTCTAAAACCTGCTCCATTGAGTTCAAAACATGCCAAATAGCCTAGAATGACTTTTACTGAGCTCAATTTGGTCGAGCATTGAGTGAGTTATGACCAAAACCAACTTTGCCCCAATTTATCCTCTAAAACTGGAGGAACTGCTGGTTAATTTTCTAAAATTAGAATTCCCGCCAAAAATGGCATACCTTTGAAAAATTTTCCAACTTAAGTTCCGGATTAATTAGCGCTAAGCGCGTTTTATGGGCGGATAAGCAAGGTTTATGGATAAGCGTAGTTTAAGCGCTAATGGCGGTTTAACATGGGTTAACCACGTTTAACCATTAATTAAACTCCATTTAATAAAGCCGCCAGATCAATAGGATAAGCTCCTAGTTTTGCGCTCCTGGCCACATGGGGAGGAGTATGGCCCCCTCCAACCCGTAACAGTCGGGCCATTAAATTTTAAATCTATGTGGAGAATAGATAGGGTGAGGAACACCTTGGAGGAGAGATGGTAAGGTGCGTGGTTTGTAGGCTTGAGGTCAGGGGTTCAACCCCCCACTCCGCCATAAAATTTTACTCCATGCTATAAATAAAATATTCTGCCATACTTGTCAATTCGGCCAAGTTTGGGCCTCTGCCATATGCAAATAGGAGCTCTTCCATGTAATATTCCCAAATGGGAAAAGCAAGAATATAAAACAAAATGTTGGGATAATAGTGTAAAACATCACATAAAAATATGAGACCAATATGGAGTCTTTCCATTCATCATAGCAACAGCATATATGTATAAGATAATGGGCCACAAAGCATAGAACAAAATACAATAAGCCTCCAATGAATATAACCCTCAATAAGAGGTGTTTCTACTACATCAAAAATGCCGGAAGACTACTACAACACAGTTATAGAAGCACACTACAACAAATGAGTACACAAAAGATAAATGGTTGTTATATGCCTCATAAGATACAACATATGCAGATCTAGGCTCTATACAACCTTCAACAAAGAACCTAAAAGGGTTTTAAAAAATACACCACTATACAAGATAGGAATAAAAGCCCTAGGGCTGAAGATTCACGGCAACATATAAACTGGAAATATGTGGCTGATTCGATATGAAAAATAATATATCCTCCTCCAATAGATCCTCTAGATGAAAGGCTGATCCCTCCACTAGAAAACCTCCTCTCCAAATGGTGTACCGAAACCACCCTGCAACTCCTCCCTGAAAATAATGCAGTCTAAGACAAAAAATACGCTGTAGGGGCAAATAAATAAGTGGCATGATGCCAAATGCTGAAATAAGGCTCAAGGGCCTTCCTTACTAACCTCCCAATGGAAAGGAACCCTCCTCCACTGAAATTAATCACTGAAGTGACCCAAATGTGTTCTCCAATGCTGCAACCTGCAACACAACATAACCCTCAATAGGATCTGTGCTATAGATGAAAGACGGAGCTTCGCCTAATGCCTGAATGTGGAAGTATAGTGCAATTATTTTCCTAGAGGCTTCTCAAGTAAAGAGGTGGGATTCCCGGTCAGGAACACCCTGTGCTAAACAACACTGAAATCTTAGCTAAAGAGATGAAGAAATATATATGTCTAAACAAACCATATATCAAAATATATTCCAAATACATAAGCATGAATCAATATGGATACCATCCTCTTCCTTATATAAGTGATGAGCTTCCTAACACTAGACATCACTCATTTAAGACACTACTTCCATGCAAAGAGTCTCCAAATAAAACTACGTCGTCCCTCAATGAATGCCACTACTGCATGACAACGTTGTTGATTTGGTCAAAGTTGACCCAGTCTAGGTGTTCCAACCCCTTTTCACACACAAGGGTGCTCAATTAAGCTGGAAAGATTTCCTCCTTTCACATTGGCATTGATTTTATTCATATTAAGGAGATTTATGGATCTCCATATCCTCTTATTCATCAAACAAAGAAAAAAAAAAAATTAATATTCCAACTAGCTCATGGCTAATTGGGAATATTACATTCCAAATGTAGTTGAAATCCGACGAATATATATGTGTGTGTGTGTGTGTGTACACACACACACACACACACACACACACAAACATATATATAACATCTGGCACCCTTTGGTTGGGTTATACTTCAACCCTTAAAAAAATTTCAAATTCCAACTTAGGAAGAATTGGAGGCCATTGGACAATTTCTCTCTTCAGTTAACCCATATGGCGAATCAAAAAATGACACTTGTCACAGTGTCACTAGCTGAAATCTGGAGAATATTCCCTGCAAAGCTGACTGTACCTGCCACATCATCATTGTACCTGTTCTGCTCCTTTTTTGCATGTTTTGGAAAACGAACAACATACAATAACTCGATCATATGAACTCGGATTTTGATGAAATGAGTTGCACCGGAATCCTTGAAATGAACTCTATTAGGTCATTCAAGTTTGAAGAAATTTCAAGAAATTTCATTTTTTAGCTAAAACTTGAGCCTTAGATCACCCAACCCAATGAAGCAGCTATTGATCCTGGTGTACCAAGCACTAGGTGCTTGTATTAGTCCATACAATGCTCGATTGAGTCTATACACATGCGACTCTCTATCAAAGGTCTCAAATCCTTCCAGCTACTCAATGTACACCTCTTCCTCAATTACTCCATGGAGGAAGGTTGTCTTTACACCCATCTGATATATCTTCCATCCCATATGCACTGAAAGTAAAAGAATGGATCAAATTGACGAGTATTGTGAAACAGGAGAAAAGGTATCCTCGTAATCAATCCCCTCCACTTGAGATAAACCCTTGGCCATAAATTTGGCCTTGTGTTTCTTGACACTCCCATATACTACTTTCTTTTCCTTGTAGATCCATTTGGATCCTACAACTGACTTGTCCTTTGCTATGGGACAACTTTCCATGCACTTCTTCTAATGATGGAGTCATACTCCTCTACCATGGAATCAACCCATACTAGTTGTTTCACTTCTTCCTCGAATGAGGATGGCTCAGTATCTACACTCTCTCTCATAAGAGCCATGTAGCCAGTGTATTGTTTCGGGGACCTCCTATGCTTGTGTTGTGATGTGGGTGATCCCACGTTCTCTCTAGCATCATGCATTAATGTGTTAGCCTCTCTAGCATGATTCCTTCCATCTTTGGATGTCTTTGCATGAGTGGGTGCTTCCACTCTTTGCTCCTCCTCTTATGGCTACTCCACATCTTGAGGTTCTTCCTTTGGAGCTAAAATATCCTCAAAAACATTCAACTGAATCTCCCTCTCAAGGGAAGTTCACATGGCCTTCTCTTCATCAAATTTCACATCTCTACGAACGACTGTAATCCTGTGATATAGCATGTACACCTGATAATTGTGAGGTCTATAAGTGTACCTCAAAAATATGCCCAACTCAGTTGCTGGTTCTAACTTCTTATGTGCATCTTTGGTTACATGAAAATAGACTGGGAACCAAAAATCCTGAATTGATCCCTTTTGGTTTCTTACTAGAAAAGGCTTCCTTTGGTGTACTCATCCCGAGAACCTGATGACAACTTATGTTCTGAAAAAATATTGTTGTCTTGCATGCTTCATCCCACAAGTTCAATGGTAGGCTCTAATCATACAACACAGATCGTGTTGCTCCCACAATAGTTATGCTATTTCTTTCTTCAACCCCATTCTGCTATGGGTTATGAGGTGCTATCAATTCTCGTCGAATTCCTTTTGAAGCAAAAAATTTCTTGAATTCATTCGACAGCTATTGTCCATTGTTGTCACTCCTGAGAGTGTTTACCTTCTTTCCTCTTTATTTCTTGACAAGTACTTTGAAATCACAAAATTTTGAGAACGTCTGATATTTCTTATTGATGAAGAATATCCGAAACTTGTGTGAAAAATCATCTACAAAAATCACATAATACATGTGTTTGGCCATGGAGGGTGTCAAGAATGTCCCAGACACATTTGAGTGAAATCTTTCAAGGATATCTTGCACTCAACTATCCTTATCATGAAAAGGGGCTTTGGTGTAATTCCCCAATGTAAACTCTTTGCATGTATCACACTACTCAAGTGCACCCTTGGGAAGTCTTGTAGGCTTCAAAGTGCCATAGTGTAGATGGCCTAATCTTCTATGCCATAACTCACTAATGTATCTACTTTTCACCTTCTCTAATTTTTTGCTCAAGGAAGCACAATCTCCTACATCCAATTTTTATAGGTTCTTTACCCGAACCCCAATATTCTTCACTTGTCCCTTGGCTATGTGATGAAGGAATTCCTTTCCTTTTCTAAATATCATAACAAGACACGGTCTTCCAACATAGCAACTAAAACTAAGTTATTCTTAAAAACATGAACATACATGGTATCTTTCAATGTGAGAGGAGAACCGGAATCCCTCTCAAAGGTAACAATACCAATGTCGGTCGTGCTATACCTCCCATCATCTCCCATATCGATGTACATCTAGAGATCCTTCTCCCCCAAGTCATGAAAGAAATACTTGTTTATGGTCTTATGAAATGATGCTCCACTATCTAGGTACCACATATATCCCATCACTGATGAAACCATGCATGCGATGAGGGTGAAATCCATATTGAATTGTGAAGAAAGAGCTTCACCCACCACTCCTCCCGAGGGATTCTTATGGGCCTTCCAAGCTCATGACAGTGAAAACATTTAATATTCGACAAGTCCTTCTTCTTGCTCGCCTGACTAGAATCTGATTTGGAATGGGATGAATTCCCTTTCCCTTTCCCTTTTCGTGCCTTTATAGCTAAGGCACAGTTCTCCTCATCATCATTCTTTTATGAGGATTCATATCTGGTGTTCCTCCGAATTTATTCTTGAGCCAATTCAACCCACAAATGCTCCCATTCTAATAGCTTCTCCCTCCCATTCACTAAATTTTGGTAGTTGTTACAGCTCTTGGGAAGGCCTAGAAGTACTAGGCTCACCATATCATCCTTAGAAACTATAATACCAACATTTCCAAGCTCATCCGGAAATTGGGTAAACTTTTTCAAGTACTTTGGTATTGTGTCGCCTTTCTCCATCTTGATTTTCATAAGCTTTTCCATTAGTTCTAGCTTCCTATGGTCACTACTATTCTGAAAAGAAATATGTTGAGGCATTCCACGTACCATATGGAGTTTCCTTTCCATGGCGGTTTGAGACAATATGATCTCGAACTCCTTCTATTGCAATCCTTCTTGCCTTCGCTACATTCTTCTTCCATGCTTCCAGATCTTGGACATCTAATATTGTGGACTTAGGAATATCAATGTCTATGAACTCCTTAAACTTGTTGTCTTCCAACATTGTTTCCATCCTATCCTTCCAAGCTATGTAATTTGAACTACCCTCAAGGGCATATTCGAGTCTCAATCAAGAGAAAGACATCCTGATCTCCCTGCTAGTCCCGAAGAGTATATTTGCAATTTCGATTCACCTACTCAAAAAAAATCATATTATTCTCTTCTATAGTGATTCATGCTCTGATACCATGTAGAAAATCCATGTAGATTCAAACTAATATTTGTAATACACTAAAACAAAATACTTGAATCTACTCTATAAATTATGGAAACCAATTACGATCACAAAATCACACGAATAAGAAAGAGAAAGAATTTTAATCGCACAACACAAATATTTAACAGGGGAAATGCTTAGCTAAAAACCCTATTATTTTTTTATTTCATAAGTCAGAAAATATGAGAAGATACAATTTTGTTTTCAAGCCTGAGAACTCTCTGCACTATTCCTATCTGTCTCATTGATTCCTAGGAAAGCTTGGTTCAATACTTAACCAATTCTTGGCCTTAGGAATCCCTATTTCCTTATGTTTTTTCCTTGGATAATTAGGCCCTATTAACAAGGAAATTTCTCAATAGGAATTGTGCAACACATTAAGTCTCTTCCTTTGACTCCATGCACCACCTGCACAATTAGATGATTATACAATTGGTAGTACATTTCCCTTGAACTTCAATTTCAGCTAGGTATTTCTCAGAACTGACATGCATGAGTTATTTATGGCCGATTTATCAATTAATTGATTGATCACTAGATGTGGTTCAAGTCCAAGTTCCACTTTTTGACCTCTCACTAGTTTCTCCATCAGTTAGAACTAGTTAAACTAATTTTACCTCAGATAAACTGAGTTAGTTAATTACAACTCACAATAAACCCACCCACGTCTCCTATAAAGTAGGAGACACTCTACATGCCTCTCATTAGACTCTCAACTTGAATTAAATGAACCAAATAAATCAATTTATATTTATTAACTTGTACAATTTGTCATGAGATGTGGAATTACAAATTTAATTATAATTTAATTCATGGGAAAATTAAACCAAAATTTCTTGTTTCCATTTTCAACAAAAAGATCAGATAAGTATGAAAACAAGCAAACACAAGCACAAATGAAAATAATAAGTCTTTATCAAAGCATGAATACTTGATGACAGTATAAGATATGCTCTCGTGGACATAAGGGAAGGCTCCAAAATCAAAGCATATGAAAAATTTTTGAGGGTGGTTTTAGCAACTACAACACTTGGCGACACACTGGTAGAAATCCAACTCTTTGTATGGGTGTTGTATCATGAAAAACAAGTATAAATCTTCAGGAATTATTTTTTATTTCATTGATTACCATAGATTCCTTACTTAGCTTGAGTTAAATAAATAATCCCTACCATTCTCTTCATCAACGACACACTAAATGAAGGCAAGTCAAACTAGTTGTTTCGATTGGGGGTGAGGAATATATAGATGCACAAGTAAAAAAATTATTATAGTTTTAGTTTTCATCTCTAGTGTTGCTCTGCTGCTAGTAGGCCTAGACAGTACCTTGACGGAGTCACTTTAGGAACACAAACATTGCTCCACTTCTAGCGAGCCTGGATAGTACCCTGACGAAGTTGCTTGCTTCACCTCCCTGCATAGGAAGCCTTTATTTTCTTTCACCCCTTTTTTTTTTTCATTTTTTGTTCATAGAACCATCCATAAGAACTTATTTATTTCATAGGGTGGAAGAGGGATGTCGACTTATTGAGAGCAGAAGAGGTTTTCCTTTAAGATAAGGATATTTATATAAACCTCTGACACACTTGTTAAGGTTTTCCTCCTCTCTTTATTCTACTCGACTTAGTTGCCAAGGATTAATTGAAAATTAGAATGACTGATCAGAGTAGGTCATACTAGTTATAGAGTCAAGAATCATGATTCCACAATGGTTTTCTTTGAAAAAAGGGCGTATTTTCCATAAAAGTATCATCGACTAAAAAAATGGAAGATTTACACAAAGAGAGGGAATAAACAAACAACCAAACATTGATAGTATCAAAACTTCCTCTTGGGCTTCACCATGCTTTCTTCAGAAACCAAACATGGTCTCATGTAGAAGCTACGCTATGACTGGAATAAAAGAAAAGAAAGGAGCGAAGTGGAAAGTAAATAAAAAAAAAGTGAAAATAAGAAAAATAAGAAACAACTAATACTACTCCTAACCTAACAGATAATAGGCCAAGGTTACGTAAAATGAAACTTCAAGTGTAACTACAAAATCATTGACTAGCCTATGTAAGTGATGGAATTCATATCAAGGAAGATATTCAAGCATAGCACTAAAAAAAAAGGTAAGACAATACATACCAAGACATTTGAAGTTTGAAAATGCACACAAAAAAGTATGAAAGAAATGCACATGCGAAGCATTCTACGGATGCATTATGGTGTTTACTAGACATACTGTGACTTGAAGAAATGCAAGAGAAAAATTTTGAATTGCAGAAATGAGCGAACATAAAGAAAGAAGAAATTTTTTGTTTCATAATAGTGCTCGCGAGGTATGAATCCTCCAATGACTGAGCAATAGGATTATGAAAAACGGATGGAGGATGCGAAATTGTGAAACATAGTGATTTTCAATGTGTGTAGTAGGGTGATGAGGAGCCTCGAAAGATTCAACACTGTTCTGATAACAGTTGTAACTAGCCTCAAGACTACGAGAACCTGACATAACCATTATCTCATGCTGAAGTTCCTCGACAGCTGGCGAAAGTTCCAACTCATCAAAAGATAGATGATTAAAGACAGGTGGCTTAGAAATACCAACAATGGAATAACTAGAGTCATGATAGGATGAATCGATGAAAATATCATGACAACCACAATCATAAAGTTCAATATTGAAAGCAGAGGCATCCTCGTGATTTGAAGAATCGTAAAGAGGGGAAGATTGAAAACAAAAAATTTCACCTTCTATATCTTCAGAATGGTGAGATGAAAGATTAGGGAGATTAAGAAGAGAATATTTTTACTCTCCACATTCGGATGTAAAAATTACATTCCACAAGTTCTGAGAGTGATCAGAATTAATAATTTCATCAGAAGGAAATTCTTTGCAAGTTTTAACAGGATTTAAAGAATCACGAAAAATGTTAGGATAATGAGGGAGAGGTGCAGAAGGAAAATAATCATCCTTCATCATATAATCTTATTCAGATGTGGACTCCCACACATAATCATCATAAATGGTATTACAAGTTGGATGTTCAACACCAACTCCATCCTGAACTTTATCCTCATGAACATCGAAAGAAACATTAGAAATGGGTGAACACAACAACTCACAATTTGGAGGACCAAAGGAATGAAAGGATGGAGGAGAAGGAGATAACACTTCATCACAAACATCAGATTCGTAGTCCAAACTGGTGATGAAATTCTGAGCATGTGGGATGGGAGAATATGTTGGTAAATCAATGGATGAATTCTCTAGCTCTCCCACCTCAAGTTGTAGAAATGAAGTTGTTTGATGAGAAGGAGACAGAGGGTCACTTGGAATAGTAACTTCATTCATCGCAGATTTTGAATATCTAACACTATGGTATGTTGGGATACTTTTCAAAGATTCATGTTCATGCAGATTATTCGAAATGTGAACAATAAATTCAAACTTTTGAAGCATCAAAGTCCAATCAACATCATTTTCATAAAATTCCAAACAAAAATGAATGAAACGATTGTAAAAATCATCCAGATATTCATAACGTGTTTTTCACAATCACATAATTTTCTTGAATTATAATCATACCTATCAAAGGAGTGGTACAAATCCATGGAAAGTTGTTCAAAAGAGTGTATAGAGGCGATGGGAAATGTGTAACACCATTCCCTTACGTGCCCTTCAAAATGTGAGGATGAACAACCTGCACACAACATCCTCACAATGGATATTGTGTTTTGTGAAAAAATCAAGAAAACAAGTGGTGTGCTAAAAAAGGGTTGTTCCACCACCGCCATTGAATTTCATATTTCACAAGTCATTAATAATATCAGCTGGTAGTTTTAGTTTTTCGGTTCTTGAAAAACATGTCGGGGCTAAGATATGGGAAGAATCCATAAATGAGTGTGGAAATTCAAGCAAACTTCATGGGCTCAGATTGTCATCTGGCCCTCCTTCTAGCGCCAGAAATTTTGACGGTGTTTGATCCGCGAAAATTCATGAGATATCCCTAATATGAAGTCCCAATTATACCTCACACTGTTTGGTGTAGGAGTCCCATCCGGAAATACGGGTCAATTTTCGATGCAGTGGGTGTTAATGATATGCCTTTGTTGCAAATACGCATAGAGTGATGTATGGTGACTTTGGTGAGAACAATTGTGTGACCTTATGGAGAGTCAAGTGCGCTACATGAAGGTTCTAATACACATAGGGAAAATGAGTGAGCCCCTTATAATCCTATAATAGTACGCAACTTGAAGGAGACACACGAGCATAAAGACATCACACACTAATATGTGAAATAGTTCACAAGTTAGAAATGATGAAATAATACAACAACACACATTCAACAAGATTCGTACCAATGCAAACGAAATAGTTCATAAGCATAAGTGTAATTTAAATAACATACATTGAAAATGCAACAAGAATAGTCCTACTATATTCACATTATATGCATGAAAACATGTCATCTCTAAGCTTCTATTAAAGTGAGAGTTCCAATAATACATATACCATTGATGAACCACTAGTCCCAATAGTGGAATGTGAAGTCAATTAAACCTACTCCTCCAAAGAAAGTTACTCCCTCTATGCTACAGAGAAGCCAAGGCTTTCACAAAACTCTGAAGCTCATGATTCTAAGCCTAAGCCCAGCCAAAAGTTTGGCTCCCAAAATCCCTTTACATTAGTTATGAGGATGTATTTCTAACGAATAGGGTGACTCTTCACATTCCCCTTTGTTACTCTTGGACTTCCCTCGTGACTCTTCAAATTCTTTACAAATGAGTATTCAATTACATTACAGCATGTCTCTTCACATTCCACCATTAACACTTGGAATTTAACTTACAAATTATTTATGAAAGAATATTATAATACACTCATACCCATATTAGAAAAAATATGGTAGAAACAACTAGACAACTTAACAAGACAAAACACTATGATGCTTGATTTTGGGGAAACAATTTCCACTTGATGTCTTTTGGTCATTTATCGGTGCCAATATTGGTACTGCGCGGTGACATCCCAAAACTGTGCTATGGTGTTTTGCTAGAAGTAGAATCTAGCCTCCTTGGAATCTTGGCACAATGATTTGGAACTATTTTGAAGTTCCTTCTGGAGCAGGAAAACATTGTTCTCACTTGGACAGGGCCACCGATGTAGTTCTTCATGTTCTATCTATTCAAATCCAAATATTCCTTGGTGGAAATATGTCTAAGATTCTCCAAGTATTCTTATATCTCCTGCCTAACTTGGTTGCTAGGTTTGGCTTCAGTGAGCGAGCGAAGTGATGGGGTCCTATGTGAGTTCACAAAAAAATGGAGACTATTGTATAACCATGCATACGAGACCTGAATGCAACCAATGGATGAGGCAAGCTATTTGTTGTTCTAGATCAACATACAAAATATTTCTTTCTACAACTATGTATGTTGATTTTTTTTTCCCAAGTCAAGTGGTGCTCCTTTGTATCACATTGACCATTCATGCATGACAACGATGAAAACTTGTACATTCTTGATATTTTTGAAAAAGTATTTACTCTTCTACTACAAGCCATGCAATTTGAAAGACACCTTATGCATGGTAACAAGCTCCTCATATAGGTTCTACATGGTATCTCCAAGTGTCGATACTTCACCAAGTATCATTTCCCTCATTTATTCCATATGGACCTCTGTGGAAGCTACGTTTTGAGATGTTGAGTGGAGCTATTCTACCTCTTTCCTAAGAGCCTATAAGTTATGTGCCAATTTCTTATTCTTGATCATCAAATATTGAGTGCTTGAACTTGTTTCACCTATGAAGGCCAAGTTAGCTGCGACAATGGAATCAGGATTCTTCCTCATGTCCATAACTATCACCCTTTCTCTAATGAATGCATGCCATGCGAGGTCATATAGAAAGTGCTTCTTATGCACTTGTACAATATTCCTCTGAATTTCATCGTATGAAATATTGTACATGTCCATAACCGGATCATCATCAAGAGGAACAACTCCCTCTTCCTCGCTCGAAGCTAAATCAACTGTCGGAGGTGGTGGAGACTGAACTGTGACTTGTTGTGCACTCAATATTAGGTCGAAATCTTGATCCCATGGCTCTGGTTCCTCCTCCATGTCTACAATCTCTATAAATTCTTCAGTCTGCTGAGAAAGCTCCTAATCCTACATATGTCCACTCTCCTCCTCTGTTGGTGTTCGGTTTTATTATTGCTCTTCAACTTGCTTATGCATTGTTTCTTCTTTTATTTTGATTCATCTCTCCTATTCTTCCTGCTTTTGCTTCTCTTCTTGTTCTTGCTTCTTCTTTTCTTCCTCCAATATCCTCTTCTCTTCCCTCTTCCTCTGTTATGCTCTCTACATCCTCTTTTTCCTATTTTCCTCTACTGTTAAAGCCACTTTCATAATAGTTGGATCCACTTTCATCTTCTGGCTTTTTTCTCCCCCTGGATTGTAAGAGAACTTTCTATTTACCTTATCCTATGTGAGGTTTATCCCTTCTTCTAACACTTATTTTTGAGTGGCTTCCTTCTATGGATTCACCTGTGAAATTCCTATGAAACTGTCTAGCTTGCGAGATTTAGAGGCATTATAAAAATTCTTCAGCAATGAAATGTCTTGTTGAGCCACTGAAAATGTATTATTGCACAATGGTATTTGAAAATACCACAAAGATTGTACGAATTAAAGTCCCGACTACCAAATTCAAACTTTTATATTGCATTTCCTTTAGTATCTATGGCCTTCAGGTTCTTGATCTCATACAATCCAATTTGCATAGGAAGATTTAGCCAAGGTGCTTTCTTCTTAATGTGCAAATTTGTTGATAACCTTGTGGAGAGATTATAAGAAACTTCTTGCATGAAAATCTTGTTAGTGGCATACCTTGGAAAAATATGTGGTGACTTTTGACCACCAAATACTCTAAGGAAGGTGCCATCCATTGAGGAAAACTAATTTGCCATCTATAATATTTCCTCCATTTCTCCACATGACAAGAAAGGTGGTTCTTCCTCAAATATCATCATGTACAATAAAATGAGGAAGTGGTCAGTTATATTCTCCATTACTCCTCGATGATTGCAATCCAAGAGAAATTTGTAGTGTATGTACATGAAAGGGTCTCATGGTGTCAAAGTCCATTCCATGCCAGGGAATGCATTATGTGCATAGATTTCATTTAGTAAATATGCAAGCATGTAGAATCTTGCTTTCCCTCCCTTGGGAATATTCAAGACGTTTTCTACATGGACTCTTAGTTGTCGAGCCAAAAAATTTGACTAGCAGAATTACTTCCCCTCATTCACAACCTAGTTCAATAAGTTTTCCCACCCTTCAAGGAAGGTCTCCATGCTATGCTAACCGTATATTCTGCAAGCTAGGATAACCAAGAGATGGTAGGCCATCCTGAGAGACATTTTATTGTATGTGTTGGTGTTTGTCTGTTGAAAATTTGATGGATATTTTACATAACATTTAACAATATTCTTCGTTATCAAGTATTTTTTAGTGGCATAGAAGTATGAATCCATGAGTGCTTCTAGCTCGAGAAAGTGATACATAAGACAGTAATATTTTTCCATAAAAGTAGCAAGATTTTTTCCCCATACATTGGTCCAAGTCATAGTCTTCACATCAATATGCGAAAAAATCTAGCTGATGACATATGCACATGGGAAGGCTAGATATCTACATGAAACCATGTCTAGTCCTGACTACTGAACACTGACATGCACTTGTCGGTCTTCTAGATTTGCTTTGAAGCTCTTTGTTGAAAAATTTTTCTTCAATTTCTACCATGTAAAATCTGATCCATTTACCACAAACAGTTGAGTGTTTGAATACACTAGCAAGTTTACTGGCGTACTCTCAACTACTTCCCCAGTACTAATTTATGTGGTATCTTTTGAAGCAACTCTCTTAGGTGCCATGGTAACAGTAACTTCTTGGAGAGAAGTGCTAAAAAATTATGGTACCTATAGGAGGGAAAAGGAACTCAAGGAAAGAAAAAATTAGCATTTGCAAATAAAATTTCAAAGTAATATCATGAAGGAAACACATGGATTGATGAGAAGTATTTCACAATTCTCATGATCAAGTGAAGGCGACTGGCTGATGGAACTGCACATTGCGTAGTCCTAGCAGCCAAGGGTTCAACCTGAGTAGTGATAGGGAGAGATTATGCATTGCGCAGTCTTAGTGGCCAAGGTGATAGATTGATACCTGGAAATACACAATGCACAGTTGGTCCAGCCTGTACTATGCATTGCATAGTCTCAAAGGCCAAGATCTCAGCTTGAGACTTGGACTTGCATAATGCCCATCTGGGCAAGCAATGCATGACCAAAGGAAGTGTAAATTTATCCCGTAAGGGTGTGGGAAACAAGAAAATCTAAGTGATAATGTAAGTTAAATTGTAGATATGTCTAAGTATAGATATAT
This sequence comes from Pinus albicaulis, assembly GCA_034641835.2. Classification (NCBI taxonomy): domain Eukaryota; kingdom Viridiplantae; phylum Streptophyta; class Pinopsida; order Pinales; family Pinaceae; genus Pinus; species Pinus albicaulis. Next base: position 1,040,773,156 of record CM076581.1, read on the forward strand.
TAGTGTGAATCAAGCACTAAAGCTCAACAAACAAAAGGAAAATCAAATATGTGAGGACAGTCCTCGAAATAACGATCACCAGTGTGAAAAAACAAGAAAACTAATGCAACACTTATGAAAGGTGAACGAAAAACTAAATCAACACTTCTAAAAGCTAATATAAGTTAAAAATCAAAAAAACATGAAGAGAAACAAGAAAAAAAAATACTCACAGAAGCGAAACGAAAAAAAAAAAACGACAAAAAAAGTAGCAAAAGACAACAAAAGAAAAACTCACCTGAGAAAATGACGCAAACTCCACCAAACGCTCCTTTATCTCCTTGGGAAATCTAAATCTCCAAGATAGAATGTACAAATGATATATAGAGGTGTATATTAAATAAATTTGGGTGGATTAGGTTTATGACTCGCCTGCCTAAAATCAAGGAAAAATCGACACTTAGCAAAAATTTCTAAAAAAAGCAACTCTACCACCTTCAAGAAACTAATAATGAATCCATATTTTATAGGGATGCTTTTTTAACTTTTTCAATTTTTTTATTTTTATTTTTTTTATTTTTTGGGAAACTTGCATGCACACTACCATAAGATGTTATGTCTGGGTATGCAAGGAAACTTCCCGACTGTGAGTGCATTACACGGTTCTGAGCTCATCATTGGGGTTGCCTTCCATGACTCTGAGTTCTCGAAGCTCAAGGATGAGCTTCCAATCTGAATTGTCTGTTCAAAGCATGCTCAAGGTAGGCTTGCCTTCACTGATTGCACATTTTTTAGAGGCAAGCCCCAAACTACTGTAAGGTCAAGTCCTAAGGTTAACTTGCAACTTAAAAATATCGAATAAGTATGAAAATAAGAAAACACCAGAAAAAATGAAAAGAATGATTATTTATCAAATCATGAATACTTGACGACATTACAATATAAGCTCCTATGGATAGAAGGGAAGGATCCAAAATAAAATATTAGGAAAAATATTGGAGGGTGGTTGTAGCAGATATAACATGTAGACAGGAAGAGACCCATCGCAAGAGGGCCTTAATGTATCCCCCATCAATGACACAAAAAATTTATCAATATTTATGACAAAATGATGCTAATGTGGAACTGGTTCAGAAATTGAAGACATGAATGAAGACTTAATAGTATTGTAGTAGATATCAACTGAAGGAATTCTCTTGAACATATCAACAACACTTTATGGAGTTTTTGGAATTGACCCAAAACCAAATGTGAAGGCTTTGATATGGTGTGATGAACCAAAAATACAAGAAAATTTCCAAACCCAACAATCACGAAGATGAAGTGAAAGAGTGTCTTGTTTAAGAGTGACTCACTACAATTCATGGGTGAAGTACCCTGTTTTCCCAATTTCCCTAACCATTTCTGGTCAATGCCTATTTATTATTGAATATATTAAGGATGATAACATATTCTCAATCAGTAATTTCATCCTTTGGATGAATCCCTCTAAGTATTTTTAACAAACCTTGAGAAAGATTGGTTTTTTACCGTCATGTTCGATGAATCTATCATTGCTTGATTCTTTTATAAGTCCAACGAAGGTGTAACCTGACTTGTTTTTCATGTTTAGAGACTTTGAAAAAGAGGAAAAAAAAATCCAAAGGTTCCTTTCCATAAAATTGTCTCTTGAATCTGGAAAGGAAGAAAACGATACTTAGGAGAACCTACAAGCCATGTTTGACTACAATATTCCTTTCTCATAAATAGTCTATCTCAATCCAGAAAAGGGTTAAAATTATATTAAGTATTTTTATTTTCATTTATTTTAATGAAGTTGAAAAGGCAAGTACTTGCCAATATTTTCATGTTTAGGGAGTCTGAAAAGAGTTGAAAGCACATCCTTCCCTTGGAGTCGTTGTAATTGAAAAAAAGAGGAAGGAGCAAGAAAATAAAGGATTTCTTGGACTTTACTGAGTGGATCAAGACGAATTCCTTGCTTCAACACAATGAAACCGATAAGTCGACCAAATTGAACAAAAAACATGCATTTGTGTAGATTTAACTTGATATTATAATGTTGAAAACATAAAAATATAGCCATGAGATGAATTGGATTGTTCGTATGATGTTTTGAGTGCGAAGGTAGGTCATCCAAATAGGATTTTACAATGTTTTTAATATTGTGGAAGGCATAATTCATTGCCCTCTGAAAATTTTCCCAAACATTTTTCAAACCGAAAGGGAGATTTTGTTAGGAAAAGGTGCCCCACATATAGATACATGTGGTTTTATGTTGGTCCAATGGGAGAATGTTGATTTGGTTGTAGTCAGAAAAGACATCCATAAACGAAAAAAATTCACTTCTAGCACAACCATCAACAATCTAGTTGATAGTTGTCCTCATGACAAGCACGATTGTTGTCCTGATAATTGACACATAAATGAAGCATTCATTGTTTCTTCATGACAGAAATAATGTTTGAAACCCAATCAGCTAGAGGAACAAGGTAAATGAAACCAACACGCATAAGTTTTTCAACCTCTTACTTAATAAAATCAACTTTCTTAGGATGGACCAGACGTGAGCATTGATGAAATGGCTTAGCATCTGGATACATTTTGATCTCATGTACAAAAATTTTCAGATCAATATCTGACATCTCTTCATATGAACAGGAGGAAACATATCGAAATTCCTAGAGAAAGCTATTTTTAGATCATGACCTCATCGAATGAGAAAGATACACCAATATTTACATTCTCGACAATTTCAGGCTTAATTGAAATGTAAATTGGAACAATCTCTTTGATATGCAATAAGTTCTTCTTAGAATTGACATCATGGATAGATACAAAATCAATAGATAGCTCAATTATATTGGGTGAATAGGTACCACTAACATTATCCTTGGAGGTATTATGTGAGGAGGAACACTGATGATTATTGTCCCACGATGCATCATCTGACATCATGATATCCATGATGATTTCACCGGTAGGAAATGTACCAGAGAAAGGATAAGAATATGAGCCAAAATCTAAGGAATTATCGACCCAATTGATCGAAGAGGAGAAATCAGAATGTGTCGAACATGCTGAATAAATGGATTCATATCAGAGCTCAACAACATTGAGCGACATGTGGTCACCAAAGGTATCAATATTAAAAGAATCAGGTACTCTCTAAGGATAAGATGGAAGAGTACTGTTAGGCAGACAAATCCATCTTGCGGACAAGAGCGATCTCCCTAGTATCCTAAGGATATCTAGAAACAAACAGATAAATGTAGACCATTTTCTCTAGACCATTATGCTTGAATTATTAATTAAATATGGAGAGATGCTCCTACCTGAAGTCCAAAGCTTATTTGATCTTCAATCCAGTCGCTCCAGAAGATATCGATCCAACATGTATCAAAAGCATATGCAAGATATGATAATTCAAAAGAAATAATCTATCTTTGTGATCAAGGAATCCAAGAATTAAATTATCCAAAACATATATGAATACCTCAATGAGAAAATAGAATCTGTTTGTATTAACTTTGAATAAAAATAAGAAACCTTACAACCTTGATGCCTTGATGTTTGTACAGGTTCTTCTGGGGTCTCGAACAACCATTTTCCTCAGTTTGACAAGACTCCAACTCTCTGAATCAGCATAAGGTTATGGCCATGAGTATGTAATCTCTCTCATGCCAATGATGCCAAATGTGGAAAGTATAATTTCTTAAGGAATTCACCTCAAAACTACCAAGTTCTAAGTCCTTTCTCCAAAGCAAGAAGCAAGTACTTTATGAACTCTCTTAGTACTCAGTAACCTTGAGAATAAAACATGGTTTCAATTTATAGCAGAAGGAAGGTAGTTTCAGTTCCAATAAGGAAGGGATAAAGCCCTCTCATCATGGGATTTCAGCTCCAAAAACCAAGGGATAGCTCCATTTATGAAGGGATAAAGGTTCATGAATGGAAGGGGTGAAGTTCGACCAGATAACGCTTCTAGAAGGCCCCGGCTGGGAGAATATTCGACTAGCTGAACTTCTAGAAATTAATTTTCTTTTATTTTACCTTTTACGGGGGTCCGTAGTTTTAATGAGTAGAACATGCGGGATGTGCTGCAGTTTTTATAGCAATAAACCGCGGGACCACATGAAATGACTAGGAAAAGTTTGGAGTTAGGCTTTTTAGGGGTTTAATGAACTTTCTACCAATTCCAAGACTTGATTTAGGAATTTTATGATTTTTGACCTCTAAGGGAGCAATAAATAGGTAATGGTGAACCTATATAGACAGCTAAATATCATGGTGACAAATTTCAGTGTAATAAGTACAAGAAGATATCATGCTGAGAAAAGCAACCTAGTTTGGGTTGTTAGGAGGAGGAAGGGAAAAATTTCCCATCAAAGTGGAATCATTAAGCAATCCAACTCCGACATGTTGATAGGGATGTGGGAATTCTCCCACAATAGGGATGCTTCTAGTAAGTTGAGAATTGTTGGCAAATAAGGTGAGCTGATTAATGGCCATGATGCCCACTAGGTGAGGGAAAACACTCATTCTAAAATAAGTCAAAATAAAAGCATCCATGGCGTAAATGAAAGTGTGACCCAGTAGAAGGTTATAATCTGATGGTCCATCTATAACTTCGACTTATACTGACACCATTTTTCCAGGTAATTCAACCTGCAATGAATTTAAAGTTCCATAAGGCTTGAAGCCTCTTTCATCAAAGGATTTTAGAGTAGTTGGTGACTGAATGAGTTGAGGAGAACCAATGACCTTCCAACAATAAAATGACATGATGCAAGTCTAAGCTCCTTCGTCCAAATTTTCCAATGGATGATCTTACTTTGAAAAACAATATAAATCATAAAAATCCAATTGCGCCAAAATTTTGGGCGCATGATTCTCATGGTTAAACAATACACTACTAGAGTCTAAAGCATCAATGTTGCTAATTTCAGCAAGTAAATCCTTCTTCTAGGTAGGAAAATTTTTCAAAACCTTGAGAGTTCACATATTTGAAGGAGCTTGAGTCAGATCCTCAACTATGTTATAGTTCTATGCAACTTTCATACGAGGATTAAATTTCGATTTGTGAACAATGCCCTTGGGAGGTTTACTAGTTAATTTAATGGGAAACACATTTGGAGTAGGATCTGAAGTGGATGAGGTAGAACTGGAAAATTGTTCATTAGCTTTACCCATTGAGGGATCAGATAACCAGAGTCCTTATTTCTCATAGCCACCATGACTTTTTTTTTTTTTTTGGTGGAGAAAAGCATCATAACCAAGGAAGAGGAAGCGAGAACCCGTGCAACCATGTTTGTCTCCTAGTTAGGAAATGGATCTGTTAACACAATAGGTGTGACATATGGCTTAAGGAATTGATTTAATTATACCTAATGTGGACAATCTCGAGTGAAATGTTCTTCATTACAGATTAGACAAGGATAATGAGGTTTCCATTTTTCTTCAGGAGACTAGTTATGTTGTTTATCCTATGAAGGATTGTATTTTTTTTTTCTTTCCTTTTCCTTTATTCTTACTTACTAGTTGATAATATTTTCCCTTCGTGGATTGGACGACATTAATCTTGGAAGTAGTAGTCATAGGAGTGGTGGAGGATGAGTTTTGGGAATCTGCAGCAGGAGTTGAACCAGATAGTTTATTCACTGACTGCTAGATAGAAGAACCAATCATGCCATCAATGGCATGTGACTCTTTACGGAGAGGTTGTGGAAAAATATTTTAAGGTCTGAGAACTTTGGGTATTTTATCATAAAACATGTCATATTGAGTTTAAACAAGATAAACATATTGGGCACGAGAAATTAATTTCTCTTTGGTAACAACTCTGCCCTTAGCAACATCTTCAATTATGGGTGATAACAAAGACTTAGTAAACCACTCAGCTAATAAATGATCAGGAATGAAGGTTTGACCAAACGACGTTGATGTTGCCACTCATGAATATGATTAGAAATGTGAGTGGAATCAGATTTTTTGAAATTGATCAAAATTTCAGTTCCAGTCTCCTACCGAATGAGCAACTGAAAATGAGTGAAGAACGTGGTTGCTAAGGCATTGAAGTTGTTTAACAAAGTTTGTGGCAATTAAATATACCACTTTGTTTTCGTAACAATAATTTTCCACTTGAAAAGCCGTAAACAAATTGAATCATCATTTAAAAGTTCAAATAATACCATAAATGATACATCATAACATGCATAGACAGTTCTTCTCCAAGATTTCCATTGAACTTAGGGAAAATTTTTTGTAGGAATGACCAGCCACCAAGGAGAGTGAAAAATGGGATCATTTGTAAGTCGGGTAAGATATGAAAATTCAAGGGTTGCCACAAATGGAAAATTCCTATTAAAGTTCAATGGAGGGTATCCTAGGTAATATGGAATGGCTTAAGAAACAAGCATTTGTTCTCCTTGATAGGGAGAATTTTGGTAACCTGGATAAAAATAATTTTGTTGTCTAGCTCCAATATATCCTTGAAAGGGTTGAAATGGATGGGTTTGAATTTGATGACCTTACTAAGGCATTTGAATAATACCTTGATATGGTTGCCCTGAATAATTTTGCATCATCCCTATGTAAGGTTGGATAGCGTGTGCCTGTGCTATGCCATATAAAAGTTGATTAAAATGCATTTTAGGAGTAGACTGGCCAAATGGTGGAGGTTTTAAGCACCCTAAAGAGGTTGGGTAAGTGAGAATTGAGAGGACCCATATACCGATGGAATAAGTTGAGTTAGAGGTGCATCCTATAAAGGTTGAATTACATGAGATATATCTTAATAGTGTTGAGATATGGTTTGGAAAGTAGGAACCTGTGATGTAGGTGGAACTGGTTGAGAATTTTGAATTTGATTCACAATAGAGCCATGCTCTACGGGAAATGTAGGATGCCAAGGGTTGTAATCCATTCTAGAAAATGGGGGACTTGAATATAGTAGAGTGCCAACTTTCAGTATTTTATTAGTATATTGATACATTCCAGCAACATATTTACCCCCTGCTGAAAGATAATGGGAGTATGTAGGAAACCTACCTCCTGGAGGAGGATACACAATGTAATATGGAGTGGGCTATTATAAATGTCCATGTCCACTGACATAAAAACCATATTGTTGCTCCATTGAAGGTTGGGATAGAGGAGGAAGAGAAGATTTTGTAGCGCTCATCAAAGAAGTACCATAGGGTATTATAGAAGAGTAATACATGTGAGAAGTCCACGGACTAGATTTTGTACTAGAAATGGTACCAGATAAGGATTGGTAATCAGGTGGAACATACAAGGCATCGTACAAATGTGTCTCTCGTGATGTTGAAAACATGGAAGTAGTTGCAACATTGGTTGTCTTGATAATGGTGGTATATGCAGGCTGAGAAACCATACCATACTCAGTCATGGTTAAATTTCCCAAAGAGGATTAATGACAGAAACTCAAGGGTGAGTTGAAAAGAGGAGAATCAGACAAAGGAGCTTATGTCAGAGTATGAGGAGGAGGAAATTTATAGAGATGAAGTCCTTATAAATGAACAAGAGAAGAAGGTTGAGACTCTTCTTGAGGTATCTCTTCAATACTCAGAAGACCAAGTGTAATTTCTTCACCGTTAGGTCCAATATATACAAATTTTAGTTCATCCATAGACAGAGAAAGAGAAGAGAAAGGACCTAAAGAAACATGTGTAGTTAACTGAGGTTCCTCAGGTTGTATAACCTCAGGTTGTAATGTGTTTGATTGAAGAAACTCAGGTTCAGTAACCTCAAGTAATAAAATTTCAAGGGCTTCTGTTTAAACTATGTCAGATTCACTAACTAATTGAGAAGTGATCTCGGGTTTAGTACTCATAAGAAGAGATGATTTTGGTTGGTTAATTTCAGATGTAGGTCAAGATGGGGTGGCTTCCGAAGTACCAGATTTAATAGTTTTTGTATTTATGTTCTTTTCGACATCCAAGAGTTTCCTCTGGTGGAAGATGAAGCAATATTTTAATCTTATGAAAACGACGAGTTTGAGGGGTTTATTCTTCCACAATGGTTTAATAATTTTTTATAAATTAAAAAAAAAAGGGTAATTAGGAAAAAGGATTTACCAAGCAACTGTGAACTGCAATATACCACCTTGGAGAACTAAGGATTTATGTACGAGTAGAAAATTTCCCCAAATGATTTGTTTGATGTATCACAGTGTACAAGGTGACTGACTCTATTACCTAAGGTGGGATAGAAACCTCGCGGGGGCTTCCAAAATATACTTGGAGGTATGTGAAAGTGTAGTCCGCAGTAGTGTTGTTTAATGCGTAATCGTACAATGAGAGAATTCCCATATAATTTTCATGTGTGGAGCTCCATCCAATATACCCAAAGGTACGTGGAGATCGGTCCTATACACTTACGTACATGGAACGAGATATCATTCCCAGAATGCAATGTTGGAAAAAATGGCAGTTCCTACGATTACAAACGTTGGAGCACGTCTCTAGCCTACTCCTCTAAATTCTTGCCTTAATATTTCAAATGCTCCTTAAGATTGATTCAGTAAAATTTAAAGTTACCTTGAATTAAGTTTCAGTTTTCAAGGCTCACAAATAATTTCACCTTAATATCCTAAAATGCAATCTAGCATGATAATAAAAATGTTTTCTTTTCTATGCAAATGAAAATACATCTATGATAAGGAAGAGATTAAAACAATGATGTAGCAAACAAATGATGCAACAAAAAAATGATGAAAACACTTCTTAATCAAAATTTTAAAACACAGTTGTTCCAATTTCCAAATTTCACACAAAAACCTAAATTCAAATAATGAAACAATTTGTCGTTTATTTTCTCTTAATCTTCAAATGCAATAAAACTGAGATGCAAATAAATCATTGATGAAATAAATCACATATAATTATCACTGTAATATCAATTTCTTCAAGTCAATCAATGATTAAACAAAAATTTTCAAAACATATGATTGGCAAGAACAAATAAATTCTTATCAAAGGTTAATACAATCAAAAGAAAACAAAGTGAAGGCTTTTCAGAGACAAGGGCATGTTCAGAGACAGAAGAAAAACATGCTAGACCTAAGAAAATCGAGGATCAAGGCAAGGAAATGATTTTTTTTCATCTTACAGGGATCGACGCAAGTGTAGAACATGCACTAGTTCTTTCCAATGATGCTACAAAGAAGGAGAAAGTGTGCTAAAGCAATAATTTGTTTGAAGCTATATCACTACTAAGAGGGGGAGGGGTTGAATTAGTAGTGTGGAACTTTCAAAAAATTTCGCCAATTATTTAATCTTTATGGAATGCATAAACTAAAACATATAATGATATATTAGTTAAATAAACATAAAGAAGAAGCCATGAAAGAAATCACACAACGGATACAAGTGTTTATGGTGGAAAACCCATCCTGGGAAAAAAACCACCCTACTTCTGCTGCGTTGCTCAATTATTCTATTAAATATCAAAAATATTATACATTGATCAACTCACTCCTATGAGCCTTGAAGACTTGAACTCTTTCAACAGTATCTAGAGCTATCATATTGGAAATTGTTTCTCTCATGGATCTATGGACTACCATCCACTTAAAGCCACCACGATAAAAGATCCTCGCCTGGTTACTGCCGAAATAAAAATTTGACTCTATAGAATCCAATTTTCTGGTCACCACCATGCCCAATGAGCCTCACCCAGTTTTTTCCAAACTATCCAACCACCATTGGATGGAGAAATATCTTCCATCTACTGAATCTTCCAATCATTGTATACTCAAAGCCTACATATATTCACTACCTTCATGCGAGCCTAATTTCATATTTTTACACTAAACTCTTTAAACTTTCTCAACATGAGCATTGCAACAACATAACATCAAATATCAAATAAATTTATAGCTTTATTTTCCATAAAAAAATCCACACAAAAACACCACACCAACTGCAAAGAAATATCCTCACTCACTACATCAATCCTCACATCAACAACTCCCTCACTCCATAATATTATGGCTGAAACATACTTCACCTCACTGCTTCTATAACTGCAAAAGGATTCAGAAATTTTGTACTAGAGAAACATGCAACTTGTAGGCTCTTCTTCAAGATCTCACTCACACAACTCAACTAGAAAATCAATAATCTCACAATGAGCTATCTCCAATATGTAGATGAACTCAAGTGCTCAAGTCAACAATTACTCAGAATTATTGAGCTCAAAAATATTGTTCATATGCTTGATTTGATCTAGATTAATATTATTAACTTAATCAACCACTAAATCCACTAGCCTTTTTTATCTTTTAAACTTTAATTAGATTCCGGAGGTCCACAAAATTTTCCAACCATAAATTGAAAATGTATTATCAAGGATGTCACCAATACAAAAAAATAACCTCAACATCGCGAGAAATATGGAGTAAAAATCATGAAAATTCCATAGTCGCTCCCACAACACATCATTCATGTGACTTTAGCCTCCTAGAGCCATATTCACTCCCATAGGATTTTCTCCATGCGACAATGACCCTAAAACCACTCCCTTGACTCAATAAGCATATGACTAGGTAAATGAACCTTCAAAGAACCTTTCATATCTCAATATATAATTAACTTTGAAAAACTTCTTATTAGAAAGCTAATTTGGCCCGTTCTGCAAAAAACCCATGTCTCAGAATTTTGAGATCTATCCTCATCTGCCCATAAAATCCAATGACAAATTGTGACTTCTATCCAAACACCATAGTAAAGAACAAGGCATAAAACTGAAGTAAAACATCTGGTGTTTAGTCATGAGCCTTTGCCATATGATGGAACATATTCCTTTACTATTGTACACTCCTCCAAGCCTCTACAATAGGTCTGCAACTGATGAAATAGGCTAAGAACAAGTATATGACATGCTAGACCTATTATGCCAACCATAGGGCCAAGACCAATACTTCCAACTCCTCAAGAAGTAACCTCAACATTTCTGATACCTTGTTTTGGTAAAACACAACCCCCCATTTTTTGCTTATGTACCTTAAATAATGGGGACCCTTTCTACAAAGTTTTTGGCTAAACACCTTTTAGGATTTTCATTAAGTTAATCATCATGAAATTTTTTCCATTTTTTCATTTTTGTCCGATTTCTATTTTGATTCTTTCATTGAATACGATTTTTCTTAACTATCCAACAAAACTTGTTTCGTTCCATTTGGGCAATCGGTTTGTAAATGACACTCCTTTGAAGTTTGATCATTTTCTTGCTTGGGTTAAAAAATGTAAATAAATGTATAATATTTTTATTTCACAATTAAAATAGTCTTCATTGTGAATATTAATTTCTAGTTAATTTTTTACTATTTTTTATTTTTCACTAATGGTCCTACAAAATGACCCAGCTAAATTGTACAATGGACTAAGACATGTTTCAGGATATTGGTAATTTAATTCAATTTGTTATTTTAAAACAAATTGCCAAGGGCAGAATCTCAAAATTGCAAAATGACTTAAGTCCAATTTGTAGGATGGTTAATCCCACGTGGGCCCCACTTCACAATACATCATTCCTTCAAAAATCCTGATCTAAAAATTGTGATTTCAAATATGCGATCCGAAATTATTTTGTGATGTGATATTGCAATTGCGATATACCGTGAATCGCATACCGTAAATTTTTTATATTATGCCGAACTCTGATTGCGATTTCATACGAGGGTTATTTCTTTAACATAAGGTTGGTTGACCTTCTTATGCCTCTCGGCTCATTTTCCTCACATAACCCTCCACCTCACCTCTCCTACCTCATGCTTACCTCACATTCTCACATCACAAAATTTCTCACATCGCAACAAATTATAATTAGACATTTAAAAAACCCCAATGGGAAATTTTTCGGATATAGGATAAACTTTTGAAGCGCCTTATAACTCCCGCTCACATCACATCACCTCCCTCACCCAACCTATCCATCCACATGTTTACATTCTCACATCGCATGCTTTATAAGTGGGCATTTCAAAAAAATGAGATCGATATTTTTTTGTGAAATACGATAATCCGTTAACTCCTCCCTCTCGTTAACTCTTTTAACAAATGTTGAATTTTGTTTTTGAATTAGTTTGTAAGTTATATAGTTTTGGTTTTATAATATAAAAAACATATATTATATTATAATTATGTTATATTATAATTATAATTCATTTTTGGAATCTAGGCTTCTGTGATCCATAATATAATTTAGTAGAAATTCTTTCGGTAAAAATCACATGTAAAAGAACGTGGTCGACGCGTTTTGAACCAACCAGTGTGGTTCATCCTGATGATGAACCACACTGGTTGGTTCGAAACGCGTCGACCACGTTCTTTTACATGTGATTTTTACATTTTAATATAATTTAAATTATAATATTAATATAATATAATAATATTCTAATTAAAAAATTAAAATTGTTATTATTATTTTTTTAATTAATTTAATTTTGTTAAATAATTAATTTTTAATTGATTTAGATTAATAATGTAATTATAATTAATTAGTATTAATGAATTAAAATATTTTTATTTACTTCAGGATTAGATTTTTAATTTAAAATTCTGATTTTTAGCTCAAGCAACATAAATTCCATAATTATGGCAATTTTAATTAAACTTTGGAAGCTTATAAATGGACTTTTACTTGGCCAAATGAGGCCCAAGATGGCTCATTGGATAAATAAAATCATGGAGATTATTCCTGAAGAGGTTTCATTTCCATATTTGATCATTTATTGGGTCTAAAATTTAGCAAAAGATTAAGCTCCAAATTTTTAAACAAAACTAATTTTTTGAGTTGTGTTTTTTATATTTTAATTTTCCCATAGCTTCTTCTGAGTCCATATCCATTCCTCAATGATATCCTTGGCCAATTAGATCATCACAGGAATCAATAGAAATATTAGCTTTCCTTTTAAATTATTTTTAATTTTTGAATGGATTTGTTTTAATGTCAGATTTGGCATTTTTAATTATGTTTTTGCATTTTTTTTGTTTTGATTTAATTTTTTGCAGGAAAACAATTGAAGATACGAGGAGAACAAGTTTTCAATCAATGAGAATTCTCCAACAATTGAATAATGAAATTTTGAGCAAATAAAAATTTGATTGAGCGGATTTCTTCTTCAACAAACTTTCTTGTTAAGATTTTTTTTGCAAATATTATAAAAAACAGATTGCAAAATGTAATAGGGGTTTCTCTCCTCTGCAATTCTGGAATTCTAAAAGCACTTATGTAATAGGAATTTAGAGTTGTAGGTGAGAGGAGAGGAATCTCAGATCTGGGGATTATTGAGGTTTTTCTTTTACATTCTGAGTTACGTATAATGAACAGAGTTTGCACTATTGTAACTCTAGTTTTGAAAGCAGAAGTTCAAGCATTGTAAAGGACTGTTAGAGACCAGAGCTGGAGAAATGGACTTAATAAATTGGTATTTATAATAATATTATTTTAAATGTTGGCTTCATTTTACGATAACAGGAATGTGTCAATTTACTTCCATATTTGGGCACTTTTGTTGATATGGGTAATTTGCCTCAGTTACATGTTGTCATTTATCTCTACTCTTATGGGCTAAATTCTGATTTCTGAGTAACTATTTACTCATAAATCTGTTTTATAAAACTGATTTATTGAATAGTGATATGTTGTGAACTTTTTCCACATATAATTGTTTAATTATTGAAGTTGCTGATTAAAAGATCAATATCATTTTGTGAACTTCTTCCTGAGTGTTGTTGATTGATTATTTCAATTAAGAGGTCTTTAGATAGGATGAGTTTGGTATTCATAATGTCAGTTAATTGAACTACTTCGTTAGCTTGATATTTATGATAAGTCATACATATTTAAATCCAAATTATGTATGATATCTTGCTCTCGGTTGTGATAGATCTATATATGCGTAATTGAGACAAGATTAAGATAGTTCCTTTTTCTTGCATCTTAGAATAATATTGCTATATATTAAATTCTACAACCCTAAAAATTCCTCTTCCCAAAGAGGCAAAACTTTAATTGTGGCTTGGTTAAGCCCCAAATTAGCTTAAAGATCACTTTCTTGCCAGATCAGCAAGAGAAATGATTTGATGTCTCTTTCCCATTGGTAGACAAATGTCATATTTTCAAGCCAATGGAGATTGAGATAAGGTATATGGACCTAGCTAAACCAGTCGGAACCACCATTCCAAACGGAAAATGAGCGGCTTTAAGGTCTAGACCAGGTGGTCATCCCCCATGTTGTTGCGGCGAATTTCGAGGTCTCAACATTTTGGTGCTAGAATGAGGGTTTGAGAATTGTTTTCCTTGGGAGTTCTTGTATTCTAACATTTCATTTTTATTACAATTTCTCCTCTAAAACTTCAAATTTGGAGTTGTATTTATGGACGTGCATCTTCCAATACTCCACGAGAAATAGTAAGACACTTGTCTCAGGTAAAGTTTAACGGTAAGAGGAATACTTCTGCATTTAATCATGCTTTACAATTCATTCAATTGTTTTCAAATTATGATTATCAAGAAATTGATGAAGGTATTTTATGTAGGATTTTAATCTTACATTCTTGACAAAAGCCAAAAGCTAGTGTCAATCACTTCTAGTTGCCTCAATCCACACTTGGGAACAATTTATAACAACCTTCCTTTGTAAATTTGATGGATATATCTACGAATAGGTATGTGACAATTTTGAAGATTTACGAAGGTTTGAAGGTGAGTCTCTAATTGATTTTACTATTAGGTTTCATTTAAATTGTTTAAAATTTAAAATTGAAGATAAGCCTTCGAAAAAATAATTGTTAGATCGGTTTGAACGTATTTTATCTCTTCCTTCCATTCATAATCCATGTGAAATTATTTCAAGATTTGATCAATATCCTTATAATTTCATTAACATAAGTAAAAATTGCAATATGGAGGTACAAACAGATGATAATGAAGTGGCCTCTATTTTGTATAATCAATTCCTTCAATTATTGCACACTTCCTATAATATTGATAAAGATCAAGGTGCACCTTCACATGTCAATGAATCCCAATCACAAAGCTTGGAAAATTTCACTAATCAACCATAAGAAGATATTAGCAACACTCTTGAAGAAGATACCGCTTTGAAATGTGAAAATCGGTATTGAGTTAAAATCATAAAATCAGAGCATAATCCGACAAGTACAAGCATCGATTAAAGTTTCCAATAATACACAATATGATGTACAAATTTATGAATTCTTTTACGATAAACAAATGACAAATTCAGGACAACAAAGCAACATTATTCAAGAAAACATAAGTAGTCAAGTAAATGATCTTAAATCTGAAATATGCAATGAAGAAAATGCACAAGAGTTTTCAAATAGTGACATTTTCAAATACATTGTTTCAGATTCGTATTTTTCCCTTTATCCTGATAATTTTTCTAATAACAATGTATCCTATTCACATTAATGATATTTCAAAAAATAGAGAGGCTGATCTAAATGAATTTCTGATTATTTTTTATCAGGATATAGAATTAATTAATGATCATTCTTTTGACATTAATGAACATGAACTCAATATTCCTTCTTGTTTTGATACATTAGGTGAAATCGAAGGGAATTCTAATGAATGTCATAAGGTCATATATGATAGCTACTTTGAAATTCAGGATATTGATTTGTATTCTTTACAATTGAATCTTTGTGATAAAAGTCTAGTTACATGTAAAAATTAAGAACAATCTGATTCAAAAATTATTTCAAGAGTTTTCATTTTCAAACAATTAATCATAATCATGATTTTAGCATTCAAGAAACCATTCCAATCTATGATTTTTATGATGATCAAGCTCACATTCCTATTTATAGTCATAACCATTTCTCGAATTCACAAGTGGATATCAACAATCATTCTAATTGCATTATTCTGCCCAATTATTATGAAGAGGAAATTGCTTTAAGTTGGTCCCAATTGTGTTGTAATAATACTTGTAACACTAGCGTAAAATATGATTCAATTTTGTCATTATTCCATCATTTATTCTTAACTTCATATTTATTTTCTGTTTTTAGTCTTATATTTTTAGATACTTTGTGCTGGCATAGTGAGCAGCTGAATTTTGAATATTCAATTGATGCATTACTTCAATGGAAATATGAATATTTAAATTATAATTGTGAACACCAAGAGCTACTAAACTTCCAATTTCAATTGATGTTCATTCTTTATCAATTACTTATTACTTTTCAAGATAAGTGCCAAAAAGAGAGTGTGTTTTCACAATATGACCAACAATCTAATTCAATTAATAATCTTCTGTTGGATCTATCGCACTTCCATCCATTTTTCATTGATCCATTTGAAAGATATTTGGAAAATTTTATTTCATGGAATATTGTTAATAATTTAACGCTTGAATATAACACTAATAAAATCATACAGGCCATTGTTTCTGAAAGATTATTTCTACAACCTAACCTATCATTTTCACTTTTGAATCCCTCCCATTCAATAATGGAAATCCATCCAGATTTCTATGATCCAATTGAAATTCAGTTGGAAATGGCATTTCAAGAGAAGGTAATGGTGAATAAGCTACTAACAATAAAGATACAATTTGCTTTCAGATTTAGTTTTCTTAGTTTAATTATATTTGCATTTTTACTAATGTTTGACATGTAAATACATGCAAGAATTAAAATGAGAAAGCGGTAACATTGGAAATATGACTATACCTAGTCATGTTTTCTTCATTGAGTTAGAAATAGGAATAGATTAATTTTCTTCTATGTTTTCATTTATTTCATTATTTCAGATTTTCAATAAAGAAAGTAATGAATCTGATTATTTTGGGCATCCCATTTCAATTATAGAAAAGAAGCTTAGAATCATTTTTTCAATAATCATATCATACATATTTTTGAACCCCGTAATTGTCTTGTTATGTAAAAAATTCATTATATTAATCATACATGAAGAAATTCTAAAAATTTTCGACAACTTGACAATTTTTTATTCACAAGTAATTCTGAAGAACTCATTTTTATCACTCTTGTCTTCTGGTGTAATTTTGGAAAGGATGCAATTTGAAAAAATTCATTACTTGGCATTTTAGATTAAAATAAGTAGGTGATGTTGAACATATAAAAATTTTGAAGAACTTTAAGCTTCATAAGGTAAAAGTTAGAGTCAATTTTCTTCTAGGTATGCATTTACATTTCCACCATCATCTATTATTTTTTTTAAATTTTCAAAGGTTGTTTCTTATTTCTATTTTGTTTTGTTTGCAGGTTTTCATTAATTTGATTGAGTAGATTTGAGATAAGCAAGCAACCATATCTTTTTCAAATCTGCAACATGTTTAGGGAAGTATTTATTATTTCATTTAAAATTTGAGAGTTATTTAATTTTTCTTCTATTCATTGAAATCCTGATAAGTCTTAAAAAATTCTCAGATGAATCATATCAGAGCATTATATTTCATAAATTTCTTCATAAGAAAATTATGATAAAATTACTTTCGATTAGACATTTCGAAAATTAATTAAACTATTCAAGGGTTATTTATTTAAAAGCAAATTTAAAATAATCGCTCTCTTTTTTAATTTAAAATATCTCTGATCCCCCAATATGCCCACTCCCTCTGATTTCCGATGAACATTTCTGTCTAATATCGCATCACCCATATCACAATATTTAATGAGAGGAAGTTCTTATTATTTCCCGATAATAAACCGCTGATGCAAGTCTTACAATATTGTTTCTCTCTCATTCTCCGATAAAATGACTTCACCAAAAAATTGCAACGTCCACACAACCGCAGACCTGATACAACATTTAAATTCATCTCTATAAGATATTGCATCCGTTCATAAATCGCAAGTTTGGTAGGGGCATATATTTAAAAGTTCTGATGTCCCAGATCCAATGCGATATTAAATTCGTATAATAAAACGATCGGGTCTGTGCTTCATCACACATTGGCATATCAATATCATTACATTCCATGCTCAAATCTGTCGATCATCGATCTCTATAAAGTCCAAGGTCGGTCCCACCAATGAGCCAATTCATTTATCGCATTTCCACTATCAGTAGAATACTATCGGCGTTTCATTTCATTTACATTTATAATATTACTATTCTCTGATATCGCAATCACTCCATCGTAGTTTTCCATTGCACATGCTCATATCGCGACATTGCCATCACAATAATTATATCACATCGCTAAACTCAAATGTAGCTTTGTATTAATCATATTTTGATGCGATAAAATTCGATATTTGACTTTCCACCATTGTATTTTAATTATTATAAAAAAATTCAATCGCATATTAGCAGAGATGGAAGTCACAACTTTTAAGTTCTGTATGGCAAAGAATCTCGCGATGCAAAAAATTCGGCATGGTAATGTATGGATGATTAATTCATATTTTTAATTTTCTTTTATTTTGAATTTATCTCCATACTAATCATACAAAGATTCAAATCCTCTTTATATAGTGTTACATTATTTAGGGTTTTGAATAAACTTTAATACTTTGGGGCTGATATAAATTCAGAATGGAAGAAGTAAAATAACATTCATCGTTTCAATTCATAAAGAAGCACATATTCACCTTCATTTATGGATTCGATTTATTTCTGATTCCTTGAACATGAAACATTTCTTTATTTTAGTTTACTGCTTGTTTTACATTAGATTCAATAAATAATGATTTTGGGTCAATAAGATTTTTATCAATTTAAATTCTTCATGTTTCCAATTCTAATTAAAGAAAGAGGTTAACTTGTATTGTAGAAAATCATCTTTCTTAGGTAAGATTAAATGCAATTCTCGTAAGTTTTAATGTGCCCACTTTCATTTATTTTCATTTCTTCATTTTTTTTGTTTTAGTTTTTTCTGATGTCGAACTTTGTTTTTTAGGTCTTCATGAACCTTTCATGCCTCTACCAGATCAGTTTTCAAAATTTATTTTTGCTCTTTAAGATTCTTGAGAGCAGCAGTAATGATCCTCATTCTTTTTTTCACAAAGAAAAATAATGATCCTCATCTAATCAACTAGACTGGGGAGTTTCTGAACCTCTAGTCTGTTTCTTTAAGCATTTTTTTTATTAGAAAATAGTTAAGATGCTTTTATGCAGGTTTTTCTCCGGAAGAAGGAAAAATTTCAACAGATAGAAACTTCTCATTCAACGTATTATCTATCATCACTGCAATTCACCCTCTACATTTTGAGAGCCTCATTTCTTATAACTCTGCAAGATAAAAATTTTGAATCTCAACATAGGAATGAACGTACATATGCTTATTTTCTTTTATATCCTTTATTGGAAAATTTATATAAGCGGCCTTGTTAGAGTTTATCTTTTAAATTTTGTTTTTCTTTTAGTTTTTACTTTCTTCATTTTTTTTCATTTGTTGATTTCTTTTCTTACTTGAGTTTAGGAATTATTTTCCTTTTGCTTTCAGTTTTGATTTGATTTGGTGACTTTTCCATGACTTATGTGAAAGATATTTTTCTTACATTATAGTTGTTGACATACATGTGAAATATTTTACTCTATCCATTTAAGTGAATTTCATTTATCATTAAAGGCATATCTTTATGGAACCATAAAGTCATATTTTTTTAAATATTTTTCATGGAGGAACGCACATCCTTTATAAGTGATTGAGTTTAATTTTTCAAGGAAAGAACTGATTTGAGTTTAATATAATAAATCATTCCCATCTCTCCACATAAAAGACTTTGATTGGTAGTTGTAGGGAAATCATTTGGAGTAAATATTATAAAATTATTATGTCCATTAAACATAAATCTCTATTACCATCCCACCTCTTTCACTCAAATACATCATAAATTGAAATCTCGCGAATGTGTTTATCAAAAGAGTGATTAAAAAATGAATCATGGGAAATACAAGTAAACTCGTCGGGGTTATGGACGTTCGCTGGCAGCGGGACTAGGCGTGTATGGCATAAAAGACAACTTCGTTAGGGTGCTGTTCAGGCTCGCTGGCAGCGAAGCGATGTCAAAGACAATCACAAAATGGATATATAATTTATCAAAAATTCCTATATCTACCTTCTTCTATTTTCCACATGAGGAAAGTTTAAAAAACAAATTTCCCCAAATTTGGATTCATCACTTTTACTCGAGTCTGTTTTATGTACTTATCTTTAAAAACTCATATTGCTTAATCTATTTATGTGGGACCTATGGAAATTTTTTACTGTTAGAAGATTTTGTGATTTCCATTATTTTTAACCTTTGGTTAAATTTAAGTTCATTACCCTTAATCAGAGATAACTAGTTCTTCTCCCGCATGTTGCCATTGTTGTGGTAAAACACAACCCCCCATTTTTGACTTATGTACTTCAAATAATAGGGACCCTTTCTACAATTTTTTTGGCTAAACAACTTTTAGGATTTTCATAAAGTTAATTATCTTGCAATTTTTGTCATCTTTTCATTTTTGTCGGATTTCTATTTTGATTTTTTCATTGAATTCGATTTTTCACAAGCTTTCCAACAATACTTGTTTCGCTCCATTTAATCATTCGGTTTGTAAATGACACTCCTTTGAAGTTTGATCATTTTCTCGCTTGGGATAAAAAATTTAAATAAATGTATAATATTTTTACTTCGCAATTAAAATTGTCTTCATTGTAAATATTAATTTTTAGTTAATTTTTTACTAATTTTTATTTTTCACTAACGGTCATACAAAACAACCTAGGTAAATTGTATAGTGGACTAAGACGTGTTTCAGGATATTGGTAATTTAATTCAATTTGTTATTCTAAAACAAATTGCCAAGGCTAGAATCTCAAAATTGCAAAATGTCTTAAGTCCAATTTGTAGGATGGTTAATCCCACATGGGCCCCACTTCACAACACATCATTCCTTCCAAAATCCCGATCTAAAAATTGCGATTTCAAATATGTGATCCGAAATAATTTTGCGATGCAATATTGCAATTGAAATATACAGCAAATCGCATATCGCAAAATTTTTATATTTGTTTTATACGTTTGTATTAAACATGTCGAACTCTGATTGTGATTTTATGCGAGGGTTACTTTTTTAATGTAAAGTTGGTTGACCTCCTTATGCCTCCTGACTCATTTTCCTCACATCACCCTCCACCTCACCTCTCCTACCTCATGCTTGCCTCACATTCTTGCATCACAAAATTTCTCACATCGCAACAAATTATAAATAGACATTTTAAAAAACTCTGATGGGAAATTTCTCCGATATGCAATAAACTTTTGAAGCACCTTATAACTCCTGCTCACATCGCATCACCTCCCTCACTTGCCTTAACCCTCCACAAGTTTACATTCCCACATTGCATGCTTTATAAGTGGCCATTTCAAAAAAATGCAATCAATTTTCTTGCGAAATGCGATAATCCGTTAACTCCTCCCTCTTGTTAACTCTTTTAACAAATGTTGAATTTTGTTTTTGACTTTGTTTGTAAGTTGTATAGTTTTGGTTTTATAATATAAAAAACATATATTATATTATAATTATGTTATATTATAATTATAATTCATATTATAATTTTAATATAATTTAAATTTTAATATAATAATATTTTAATTAAAAAATTAAAATTGTTTTATTTATTAATTTAATTTTGCTAAATAATTAATTTGTAATTAATTTAGATTAATAATGTAATTTCAATTAATTAGTATTAATTAATTAAAATATTTTTATTTAATATAGAATTATATTTTTAATTTAAAATTCTAATTTTTAGCCCAAGGAACAGTAATTCCAGAATTTTGGCAATTTTAATTCATCAACTTTGGAAGTTTGTAAATGGACTTTTACTTGGCCAAATGAGGTCCAACACAACTCATTGGATAGATAAAATCATGGAGATTATTCTTGAAGATGTTTCATTTCTATTTTTGATCATTTATTGGGTCCAAAAAGTAGCAAAAATTGAAGCTCCAAATTTTTAAACAAAACTAATTTTCTATTTTTTGCATTTTAACTTTCCCACAGCTTCTTCTAAGTGCAAATCCATTCATTAATGATATCCTTGGCCAATTATATCATCACAGGAATCAATAGAAATCTTAGATTTCCTTTTAAATTATTTTTAAGTTTTGATTGGATTTGTTTTAATTCCATATTTGACATTTTTTATTTTTTATTTTTTATTTTAATTTTGTTTTGATTTAATTTTTACAGGAAAACAGTTGAAGAGATGAGGAGAAAAAGATCTCAATCAATGAGAATTCTCTAGAAATTGAAGAATGGAATTTTGAGCAAATAAAAATTTGATTGAGAAGATTTTTTCTTCAACAAACTTTCTTGTTAAGAATTATTTTTCAAATATTATAAATAGCAGATTGCAATATGTAATAGGGACTTCTCTCCTCTGCAATTCTGGAATTCTAAAAGTACTTTTGTAATAGGAATTTAGAGTTGTAGGTGAGAGGACATGAATCTCAGATCTGGGGATTATTGAGGTTTTTCTTTTACATTCTGATTTATGTATAATGAACAGAGTTTGCACTATTGTAGCTCTAGTTTTGAAAGAAGAAGTTCAAACATTGTAAAGGATTGTTAGAGACTGGAGCTGGAGAAATGGACTTAATAAATTGGTATTTATAATACTATTATTTTAAATACTGGTTTCATTTTATGATAACAAGAATGTGTCAATTTACTTCCATATTTGTGCACTTTTGTGGATATGGGTAATTTGCCTCAATTGCATGTTGTCATTTATCTCTACTCTTATGGGCTGAATTCTGATTTCTGAGTAACTATTTATTCAGAAATCTATCTTATAAAACTGATTTATTGAATAGTGATATGTTGTGAACTTTTTCTGCATATTATTGTTTAATTATTCAAGTTACTGATTAAATGATCAATATAATTTTGTGAACTTCTTCCTGAGTGTTGTTGATTGATTATTTCAATTAAGAGGTCTTTAGATAGGATGTGTTTGGTATTTATAATGTCAGTTAATTGAACTAATTCGTTAGATTTATATTTATTATAAGCCAAACATATTTAAATCCCAATTATTTAAAATATATTGCTCTCGGTTGGGATGGATCTATATTTGCATAATTGAGATAGGATTAAGATAGTTCATTTTTCTTGTATCTTAGAATAATCTTGCATATAGATTAAATTCTACATCCCTAAAAAGTCTTCTTCCCAAAGAGGAAAAATTTTAATTGTAGCTTGGCTAAGCCCCAAATTAACTTAAATATCACTTTCTTACCACATCAGCAAGAGAAATGATATGATGTCTCTTTCCCATCGGTACACAAAAGTCATATTTTAAGCCAATGGAGATTGAGAGAAGATAACTAGACCTAGTTAAACCAGTCAGAACCACCATTCCAAATGGAAAAGGAACTGCTTTAAGGTCCGGACTGGGTGGTCATCCACCATGTTGTTGCAGAGAATTTCAAGGCCTCAACACACCTTTAGGACCTGTATTAGCATCTCCTAGTCGTACAACATCAACATCATGTCAACTTCTTTCTCCAAAACTGGTGGAAGAACCTCCAACACAAGCAACATACAAATGAACACATGAAGCAACAAACCCATGTCTCCAATACATATAGAGACATATGCAGCACTCGAGATATCTACAGTAGCAACATCTCCAATCAACACACATTACTGGAATACATATCCACTCAATAGCCATAACATCACTCACTTAGGTCTAGTCATAAGTACGCTGACATCAATGTCAACTAACAATACTATCACCAAGCACACATCACTCATGCATATGACCAACAACACCAGGAATTTGTTGACATCAATGCCAATACTACAATACCAACATATATATCTAGACCAAGGGGTGCACTGAGAAAAATTCGACCAAAATATGACACAAAAAATAAAATCAAGCTCAAGAATATTTTTTCCTAAGGTAAATCAATGTCTGGATGAGTCAATCAAGGTCACTTTAAGAAGTGAAAAAGGTGCTAAGGTAAAAGAAACCACTAAGGGAAGGATCGGTCCCCAGTGGAGTCACTAATTTGTTATGCGGAATTTTCACGATTGCGGATAAGGGTGATTTCCCAAGATCTAGTGGTTTGATCAAGAACAATAGAAGAAAAAAAAGCATAAAATATTCCTTAGAGAAATTAGATTATGGGAAAGAATCATACATGTCATCTCTAGCAAGCCTTTCTTTCCTCCTCCCTTGTAATATCCAATTGTAGCTCCAAGTGCTGTAATTAGAGCTTGCACACATTACTCAAACAAGTAAAGGATCCACAAAATCCATGTAGCATAATATAAAATATCTATTCAACGAATCAACATTAAATTGAAATACAAGAGTGAAAACATAACACAATAAATATAGGAAAACAAGATACTCTTTGTTTGAATCAAATATAGGAGAGAGTTTACAACCATAAATAGTAGTTGACTTTGTAGATGTCTCCCAAAGCACACCTCAACATCAACCATAATGAAAAGGTATGATGAACCCTTTAGGTTCATGGAAGTAGCATAAGAGCACTATCAATCTCCAAAAGTCAACCCTGATGTTATGGAAGGAAGTAAATTTTTAGGATGAGTGTGGTAGTTTAGGATTTGCCATTATGGGCTTGAGATTCACATATGATGGGAGGATGAGCTCAAGGGATAAGAGATAAGGTATCCAAGATAGGACTGTATAGGAATTCGAGCTCTCTATCCATGGTAAATAGTTAAAATTACCTTGGAAGCTTCTAGAAGAGGAATCTTTGGATATATTTTTTATTTTCCAAAAATTCTAGAATCAACGCACCTACAGAAGGAAGCAACATGTGCTGACGAGTGCTGGTGAACAAGAATGCAACATGAATTGAACATAGGTGGCTAAGGAGGCAAGGTGTGATGGGGTTAAAAATAGTGTTTTTGAGCAATTTGTCCTAGAAACTCATACTTTTTGGAGAGGTCATGCTTAGGGCCTTGTGAAAGAAATTTGACTATGTGTTCATGGATATTGATTGATCTAGTTTTCAGGCCTTTTGGACTGATGTGACAAAATGACCTGTAATAAGGGAAAATGAGAAATTTAAATATTTCAATCAAAGGTTTAAATGTATATTGTATACGTTTCCTACTGATCTAGGGGCTATAAAATATGCTCAAAAATAAAAGTTCTCAAAATCACTCCAAATTAGTGCGAAATCGTAGATCTCATCATTTTCATTGCAATGAAGTATGAATTTCCTTAGTCCAACACCACATGTGAAATTTATAACATTTTTTAGCTTTTGGAAACAATTGAAAAATAAATTTGTAGGGTTGACCGGGTTTCTGATTGGGCGGGCCATACAGGTGATGTGGTGCTGACATCAGGAAGTGACTAAGTTGTACGCCACACAGGTGGGCCAATCACGTGATGACATGTGGCATGGTCATACATGCCGATTTGGTGATTTGTGTTTAGTTATTTCGTTTTTTGTTGGACTAACAATGAGGTGCCACATTTCATAGTGGGAGAGTGCCAAGTGACCCTTAGTTTTTGTGGAAAAAAATTTTTGGGGTCCAAAAAATTTGGCAGGGAATCGAACCCACAACCTCACGTTCAACAACTGACTGCTGAACCATCTGACCAAACGTATTGCTCATTATTACTATATGGTAATTTTTGAATTTAAATTAATGTTATTTAATGTTTGGTGGAGGGGGTGGGGCACATGGCCCCAACCACTAGTTATACGGTACCCCACGATTGAAATTCAAAGGTAGTGGGGGCGAGCAATTTGTTTGATCCCCTTGGGTCAAATTAACTCCACATGATCAACGATATCAATGAAGGGCTTGGAGGTCAGGGTGTACACGTGGCCCAACCTCGGGCCACATGGATTATAATACAACCAGGGGTGAAGTGCCAATGGGCATGTGGCCTCTGGCCACATGGAAAACCATATGACCGACACAAGGACTTAAAAATTTGCGCTTAAGGCCTTATTGGCGCATTTATTTATTCGAAAATTTTCACCTATCGCGATGAAAATTATGTCAAAAAAAAAGTGAAAAGGATGCTCGACGAACCTGCTAAACGATGGGTTCATTGCCTAGTTAGCTAATTTGGTCATTTTGTAGGAAAAATAGCCGAGTAATGGAGAAAGAGTCCTGAATTGGTCATTTTCAGTCTTTTTAAGCCCAACAAGAGTCTAAAAAGGTGTTTTTGGGTATTATGGACACAATGGCATCATTATTTTTGGGATTTTAGCATTACATGTTGATGTAATCTACATTTTGAGCATATAATAGAAAGGGACAACATTGGAAGTTTCACCCAGAGACGTAGCCCAGGAGGGTTGAACTCCATCGTCAAATTTTTGCTTGTGTGATGATGCATATTGTCTTTTTATCTTTGGTTATTTATGCAAAACTTAACTAAAAACACTAAGTTTATGTGCTTTTGCAACTTGATCCATTTCCCACAAGTCATAAACTAGGTTGCAATTTTTTTGAAGAAACCTTCAAGTTTTTTATTTCAAATTAGTTTGGTATCAAAGGCTGGTTGTTTTGAACCTTTGACTGTTTTTGCAAGTTTTTTTGAATGTTAACAAGGTATAATTTGAAGAGAGGAGAAGGATTTCTTGAAGAACCAAACCCTCAAATTGGTTCAAGGAGGTCATAAACTCTAAAAACTCCACCATTCATGGAATAGGTAGAAGGACAAGAGCTCATGTATGAGGATGAAAGAGATTTTAAAAATGCTTTCTATGATATGTCTGAGATGGTGAAAGTGTTGTACAATGAAAGGAAGAAAGAGTTGCATGGAAAGATTTAAACCCATCCAAAAGGTAATAGTGGTGATGGGAGAAAGCCTCTATTCCATCCACCACCTCCTCCTTCACCTCCATCTTCACCTTCATCCTCACCTCCTTCTTTACCTCCTTCAACACCTAGACACACTCCTCCTAGATCTCCAAATGGACATACTAAGTTTCCTTTGCTTAATCTTTATGTCAAGTGTGAATTGCCTATGTACAATGGGGAAGTAGATGCTAAAAATTTGGATAGTTGGGTTTGTCAAATTTAAGTCTACTGTATGATTCAAATAATTAAGGATGATGTTACAAAGATCCAACTTGCTTCTCTTCATTTGGAAAGTGCTCATCTGGTGGGAGGCCATAAATCAATAAAATTTGAAGAAAAGTGGAAAATTTATCTATTCTTAGAATGATCTTGTATTTGCACTAAAAAGGAAATTTTATCAATTAGCATTTATGCAAAATAAATTATGGATTGGAAAATTTTTAGACAAGCTAAAGGTCAGAGTGTTCAAAGTTACACACAAGAATTTAGAAGAATAACTTTAATCTTGGGTGTAGATTTATCTTCACAAGACACCATACATAGGTGGATTACATAGTTATTTGAGGCATATAATTCTTATGTTTAATCCTACCAATCTAGATGAAGTATGTGTTTAGGAAACACATTTATAAGCAAGAGTCAATAATTTCCCTCAAGAGACTAGCAGGAGACCATCCAAATCTGGAGACAAAGGAAAGGGGAAGTTTAAAGGCTAAGGAAAAAATAATTCTACAGTCAAGAAAGATGGAGAGAAACTTACTTGTAAACATTGTTAAAAATAAGGCCATGATGAAAGCCATTGTTGGGAACTACATCTAGAAATGATACCAAATAAGCTCAACAACAAGAGGAAACAAAAGAATGTTGCTACAACTCAATAAGATCCTGGATCTGATTCGAGCGATGAAACCAAAATCACAACCATTGGATCGAAAGGTAAAGATTCTATTGCAATTACTAGTCCTTCTACTAAGCCTATAGTGTCTCAAAGTGATAAAGAGAGAATTGAGATTTTCCATATCATGGTCTTAAAAAAACATACAAAAGTTGATACCTTGTTTGATAGTGGATCCCAAGTCAATCCGATTTCTTAAGCTTTTGCCAAGAAACTAAAGTTAGAAACTATGCCTCATCCTAAACCTTACCCTTTGGGTTTGATATGTGAAAATTCCAAATTGAAAGTGATAAGAAAATGTAAACTTAAATTCGCCATCACTACACACTTTATTGATGAGGTAGAGCTTGATGTTGTACCACTTGACATATATGGAATTGCTTTATTGAGTCCATACTTGTATGAATGAAAAGACATATTCTATCATCGAGAACAAATATAATAATTTTAAATATGGAATTGAGTATATTGTTAGAGCACATCACAAGAAGATGAACTTATATCTTGTATGTGTTGGTAAAATGAAAAGGCTTGTAAATGCTAGTAATAATTTTTTGTTTTTGATGATCAAAGCTAAAGATACTACTGAATCTGAGGCTTTCATGCTATGTGATTCAAAACTCAAGAATGATTTGGTTGAATTTGTTAACACTTATGAAAATATGTTTAGGAACCTAAAGGGTTGTTGCCTAAAAGAGGAATCCAACATGAGATTAAATTACAACAAGATGCACCCCTTCCAAACATTGGCATGTATAGAATGTTATTTTTGGAGAATGCAAAGCTAAAGAAGAAAATTGAAGAGTTGCATTACAAAGGGGCCATCAGGCCTAGAACATCTCCTTGTGGGTCTCCTATTGTCTTTTTCCCAAAGAAGGATGGTACATGGTGTATGTGTGTGAATTTTAGAGCTTTGAACAAGATCACGATAAATAATATCTATCCTCTTCCTCAAATTGATGATTTTATATATTAGTTAAAGTATGTTTTCTATTTCACTAGGTTATATTTGAGAAGCGGCTATCATCAGATAATGATTGTTGAAGGTGATATTTGGAAAACTACTTTCAAGACAAAACAAGGTTTGTTTGAATGGTTAGTTATGCTGTTTGGGTTTTGTGATGCACCTACAACATTCATGATAGTTATTAACGATGTGTTGAGACCATTCCTTGTTGATTTTTTCATATTCTACATAGATGATATTTTGAATTTCAATAAGACTCGTGAAGAGCATGTCAAGCATGTGAAACAAGTTTTAGATGTCTTGAAGAAATAATTGTATTTGAATATGTGTAAGTGTGAATTTGGGAAAACCTCTTTGCTTTATTTGGGTCATATTGTAGGAGAGGGTGAATTGAATATTGATCCATAAAAATTTGAAGTCATTGTGAATTTGCCTAAACCCAACAATGTAACAAAAGTTTGGATTTTTTTGGGAGCAACCCAATAATGGAGAAAATTTATAGCTAACTTCTCACTCATTTCAACATAGTTACATGTTTTGAAAATTGTGAAACAAGTCTTTCAATGGAGAGGCAAGAAACAAAAAGACTTCAATACATTGAAAGGGAAAATCAATACAACACTAGTTCTAGCACTTCCAGATCTTAAGCAACCATTTGAGATTCAAACCAATGCAAATGATTATGCCATGAGAGTAGTTTTGATGCAACATGGTAATAATATTTTTTCTCATTTTGAAACCTTTACTAATGCATTAATTAACTATTTAACTTATGATAAATAGTTATGTGCTTTGGTTCAAAGCATGAAGAAATGGAAACAATATTGTATGGGTAAAGAAACAATTATTCATATTGACCATCAACCTTTGCAATATTTGAAATCACAAACCAAGCTATAACAAGCTCGATATTTCAGGTGGATGGGATTCCTACAAGAATTTCATTTGGTAATCAAGTACAAGAAAGGTATATACAACAAATTTTTTGTTATGTTATCAAGGACTATTGTTAATGCATCTAGAATTCTTAAGAATAACTCAATCATGCATGAAAGTTAGATAAGCAATTAAAGTCACCAACAATGTCAATTGAGAAAGGTATATACAACAAAGTTGTAGATATGTTATCAAGGCATATTCTTCATGAATTTTTTATTCATAAGCATAACTCAATCATGCATGAAAGTTAGATTGAATAGTATGCTCAAGATGACGATTTTAAATATTTTTATGCAACTTGGATTCAAGGAAATCATTGGATTATCATGTTCATAAAAAACTGTTGTATCATCTTGGAAAGTTATGTGTTCCATAGGGTGAAAGAGTCAATGTCATAAGGGAAGCCCACACTTCTCTTATTGCAGGTCACCTTGGTGTATGAAAAATAATTGCACAAATTCATATATATTGTTATTGGCCTCACATGAATGAAAATGTTTCAAGATATGTAAAAGGATGCTCTATGTGTGCTACTAGCAAGCCTAGCAATAGGAAATTGGGTTTGTACACTCCACTTCCTATTCGTTCTCGTCCTTGGGAAATTAGTTCTATAGATTTTGTAGGAGGACTAATAATGTCTAAGAAAGGTAATGATTATCTATATGTTTTTGTGGTTCGTTTCAGCAAAATGTGTGTGTTGATGCCATGTAAGAAACATGTTACAACTAAAAAAACCACAAATATGTTCTTTGAAAATGTATGGGTTCACATTGGGTTACCCACTTCTATTATTTCTTATCTATATTCTTGATTTGTCTAGAAGTTTTGGTCAAGTTTATGGGAGCTCATGGACACCAAGTTGAATAAGAGCACAACATTTCATCCACAAACCGATGGCCAGACAAAAGCAATAAATAGAAAATTAGTGCATCTTCTTTGTGGATATTGTGCTAAGCATACTAAACATTGGGATGATCATTTGCATTACATCCAACATGCCTACAGTCATGCCAAGCATGCATATATGCAAGTATCTCCATTTGAAGCTTGTTTGGGTTATTTTTCAAAGTCTCCTTTCGATTTCTTCTTTGGTAAAGATATGGCAATAGATGGACATAGTGATGCTGACAAAGCCAATAATTTCATTGAATAAATTTAGCTAATGCATCAAAGAGTACAAAAGCAACTTTAGGAAAGAAAAGATAAGTAAAAAGAAAGGCATGACAAGCATCACGTTGATCATGATTTCCAAGTGGAAGATCAAGTTTGGTTTGTATGAATTTACAAGGTAAGTTCCTTATATCAAACACCAAAGGCCACCACTCACAAACAAATCACAGATCAGTACACCAATATTTGATGTGGTTAAAACCCTCGAATAGGGAAACAGTCCACGGCCTGAGCCAACGTGGCCACTTCAGGTAATTTATTAATATAAAGAAAGAAAATTTACATAAGCTTATCTCATAAACGGTTACTGGAAAAATGACCCTCCATGCTATTTAAATAGAGATCCTAGAAAAAATTGGTGTTAAGCCACAGATCAAGTGTCGGTAATATCAAGGAGAGAGTGAATCATCAGATCACTACATATCGTGACTGTTGGATTATAAGTTAAAAATGTACATAGTAAAGAAACACACTTTACCTAAAAATATGCTAGACCAAGTTATAATTAATTATTTCCTATGTGTCGGAATATCCTAACATCCCCCCTTAAGAACAACTTGGGATAGGGTTGAAGGATTTACAAAGGTGACACAATAAGAGACTATTTCCTATGTGCTAGAATATGCTAACATCCCCCCTTAAGAACAACTTGGGATAAGATTGAATTATTTACAAACGTGACATAATAGGAGAAGGAAGGAGGCATGAGATCCTCATTAGACCCTATCCCCCCTTAATGCTAACTTTCCTGAACTCCAAGCATAGATCAAAGTTTGGTAAACTTTGCTTCTGTGATAGCCTTTGTAAAGATATCAACAACTTGATCATTGGTTGAACAATACTGCACTTCAAGAACATGATCATGAATCAACTTTCTGATGAAGTGTATGTGTAGCTCAATGTGTTTCATGCACTGATGCTAAACTGGATCTTTGCATAGCTGAATGGCACTTTGATTATCACACCAAAGTGTAGTTGGATGCTACTAATGAAGACCAAATTCGGATAGGATATGACGAAGCCGCAAGGCTTCCTTGATGGCTTCAATTGCACCATGATACTCTCCTTCTGCTGAAGAAAGAGAGATGGCACTTTGTTTCTTACAAGACAATGTAATAGGTCCTGAACCAAGAGTGAATACATAACTTGCAGTAGACTTTCGATTATCAAGTCCACCAGCCCAATCAGAATAAGTGAAACGAATCAACAATGGAGATGCTCCTACAATGTAATGAATCATGAACTGAACTGTACCTCAAATATATCGAAGTATTATTTTAGCTTCTTTCCAGTGACTTTCATGAGGTTTCTGCATAAACGGAGCAACAAGACCAATGACAAAGTAAAGGTCAGGATGGGTATGGGTTAGATACAGAAGTTTACCAATAAGTTTATGGTATAAGGTAGCATCAACTTCAGGGGAAGTACAAGTGACTGAAAGCTTGACTCCAAACTGAAAGGAGAAGGGGCTGGCTTACAGTCTTCCATGTGAAATTGGCGTACAAGATGACAGACATACTTGGACTGAGAAAGGGTAATACCTTCTCTGGATTGCAAGACTTGGATACCAAGGAAATAATGTAAGTGTCCTAAATATGTCATTTCAAACTTCTTTTTTAGGCTAGACTTCACATGGTTTATATGGTTGGGATCATTACGAGTAAGGACAAGATCATCAATATAAAGAACAAGGATGATGAATGACTTACCCACTTTCTTGGAGTAGACAGTATTATCAGAATGAAATCTAGAAAAGCCATTATCTAAGAGAAACCTATCCATTTTGGCATACCAAGCCTAAGGGGCTTGTTTGAGACCATAGAGAGACTTCCTACGTCGAAAAACAAGGCTATAGTCATTTTGGATAAAGCCATGGGGTTGTTCCATGTATACTTCTTCATGTAAATCCCCATGTAAGAAGGTAGATTTAACATACATCTAATGGACTTCCCATTTAAAGGAGGTAGCAAGAGAAATAACAAGGTGAATAAATTTCATTTTGGCAACAGAGGGAGAAGGTTTTAGTATAGTCAATGTCTTCAACTTGTGAAAATCCTTTAGCAACAAGATGAGCTTTATGTTTATCCATTTTTCCATCTAAACCAAATTCTTTTCTATAAACCCATTTGCATCTAACAAGTTTTCTTCCCTTTAGGAAAAGGAACAAGATCCTAAGTATCCTTTTCCAATAAGGAACAATATTCTTCATTCATAGCTGCATCCAAATCTGGATGACCTGAAGCTTCTTCAAAGGTGTCTGGATTAGGATTTTCTGGAACTTGAGCCAATAAGGAAGAGGCTCTTTATAACTGAGAACGTGTACGACGTTGATCTGTAGGGTCACCTGCAAGAGAGCCTGCTGCATCCTGAGTAGAGTGGACCCATCTTGGAAGTTGTGGAGATGAAGGAAGATCTTGAGGAGGTGGAGGAGGATTTTCATCCATGCTGTCATCATCCAAACTAGAAGGAACGTTGTCAAAAATAGAAGAGATAGAGAGAGGTGGCACATATGTCAAATCAAGCTCGCAAACCAGAGGTGGCACACCTACCGAACTAGGCTTGTAGGCCCATATATTTTCATCAAATTTTACATCTCTTCTATTGATTACATTTTTGGATTTTGGATGAAGAATTATATATCCTTTGACATCTTCAGAATATCAAAAAACTATGCATTTTTCACTCTTAGGTTCTAAGGCTTTATGTTTCGCATCTGGAATATGGGCCCAAGCTTCACTTCCAAAAACAAGAAAGTGACTTACATCTGGTTTGATTGAGCTATAGACTTATTCTGGAGTTATATTACTTAAAACCATAGTAGGAGTGTGATTTACTATGTAATTTTAACATTTAATTGATTCTACCCAAAAATTAAGACTAAGCCATTTAGATTGAAGCATACAATTAGCCATTTCTTTTAGAGTGCGATTCTTCCTTTCAGCTACACCATTTTGTTGTGGAGTATATAGAAAACTATGTTGTAATTGAATTCCATGCTCAGTGAAAAAATGGATACATTTTTTGTTCACATATTCTCCTCCATTGTCAAATCTTAACTTAAGAATGTGATGTCTAGATTGTTTCTCAAAAAATGCCTTAAAGGCCAAGAACATGTTAAGAACTTCACTCTTGAGTTTTAAGAAGTATACCCAAGTGCTTCTGGAAAAACCATCGATGAAATTTAAGAATTACTTGTAGCCAAAGAAAGAAACAAATGGAAGTGGACCACATAAGTCATTGTGCACAAGATGCCAAAGGGCTAAAGCATGCCAAGAGGTACGTTTGTCAAAACTATCCCGATGATGTTTTTCGAGTACACATCCGGAACAAACACCATCTCGGCAAGATACCATATGAAGAGTTGTCACCATATTTTCTTTACATAGAGTTTGAATACAACGATAGTTTAAGTGACCAAATCGCTCATGCTAAAGTTTTCTCACTTCATCATTATGAGAAAAAAAAACGAAGGGAATACATGATGACCCAAATTTTTCAAACTTATACAAACTCTTAGAGTCATCAACAATGCCAACAGCTAAAGTATGTCTAGGATCTTTGAGGTCCTTAATGACAACATCATGAGGTGAGAACTATATTTTTTTCCCTTCACCTAAATGAGTTATCTAATAAACAGATAGAATGTTGCAGGACAAGGTAGGAACACATAATACATTATTAAGCTGACCATTATCTAGATGAATGATTCTAGACCCTAGAACACATAAGAGATTTATCATCACCAACATAAATATTTTTGGTGTTATAATCATTTAAAGAAGAAAACATGGCATTATTATTTTCCATGTTGTAAGAGGCTCCAAAATAAATGAGCCACTCACGAGAATGAGAAGAAGAAGATACATTCAATGCATAACCAGATATTGATTCTTGACAACCACAAGAAAAAAGTTCCATTCCTGAAGATGAAGTTGAAGGGTTATCCAAATTAATGTTTTGCTTCTTCATTATTGCTTCCAAGGCTTCCATATTCTTAAAACATTTTGACTCTACGTGGCCATCATGATTACAAAAGTTGCAATGTCTATCTTTCTTCTTCCCTTTGTTTTTATTTGCCTTATTAGTTTGTTGAATTTCTTTTTTTATTTTGCAGCTAAAATTGCTTAAGACCCTTGTTTGGTTTAGGACCATTCTTTTTAAGATGTTGCTTCCTAGGAATATTTTGATATGGTTGCTACTAAGGCTTTCTTAGAAGAGTTTCCAATATTAATAAGACCAATGTGTAAGAGTTTTTCTTGTTCTCTTATCAAAGAATCATAAAAGGCATAAAAAGAGGGGGACTTGTAGGTTGTTCCTTGAGAAATGAGGGCTTCTCTAGTGGAATGGAAGGTGGAAACAAATACAGAGTATGTAGGGCCAAGCTTAGCAAGAATGTAATAGATAAGGCTACCATCTTTCTTTTTGACCTTACAACCTTCTAAAATAAGTATAAGGGTCTTGAATTTGGATAAAAAATCTTCAATAGAGGAGAAATTATTGGGGTCCAAAGTAAGCAACTCATTTTCAAGATGGTGGGCTCTGATTTCATTTTTAATTCCAAAAATAATATTTAGTTTTTTCATAGCTTCAACAGAGGAGACAATTTCTTGGATATGAAATCTAAGATCTTGAGTAATGGACATTCCTATCAACCCCCGTGCTTGATCTTGTTTATTTTCCCATTTAGCGGCTCTATCTCCATCGGTAGGTTTAGTTTCTTGTCATTTGACTATTCTATAAAGCCATTTACTTCTAAGTAAGTCTGCCAATGGAAATAATTGGTAATTTTAAGAATAACCGGGCATGCACTTTACATTTTTTTTGTTTAAACTGAAGATAAAAAGGTTGAAACCAAATGCTCCAATGGAAAGATCTTGAAAAATTAGACTGGTTAAAAAAAACGGCTCTGAAAATGGCTTCCAGGTGAAGAAGTTATGCCTTTTTAAAAACAAATTGTAGTAGATGCCAAATAGTTATGTGATAGGTTGAAATTTGATGATGGAGTTGTACTTTTAAAAAAATGAGTTGTCTACCAAAGCAACAGAATAGCTCGGACGATAGTTTTTTTCCAGAATCCGATAAAAAAAATAAAAAAAATCAAGTAGTTGATTGTTTGAATTGCATTTTTTATGGTGGAAATGGATTTAACACCATCAAAAACCCTTAGGGCACCCAAAATACGGAAGTTTAACAACTGTAACCTAGATTTTCAAAAATCTTTGCCAAAATTTTTCATAATCTTACCGGAATTTCTGGGTTTTTTAGACTACGGCTTAAAAAAATCCCCTCACTTTTCCAAACTTAACACAATAAGCTCACTTTAAAAAAACTACTTTATGTGACCCATTTTTATAAATAAGTGAGAGACACTTTTAGAGCGTTACTTTTACATGTGCTTTTTAAATTAAATCCCCTTTTTAAAACCGACAACATGCGAAATGGCATTTTAAGAAAAAGTAACTTAACACAAAGCTTTTTAGAAAAATGATCTTGAGAAAGAGACTTGAACCCAAGACCTCTATTCTCATAAAGTAACTTTACACCAAGTGAGCTAGTAAAGGAGGAAGGGATTTTTTTTTCTTCTTTTTTTTTAATTTTTAATTTTTTTCTCTTCTATGTACGTGTTTTTTTCTTGCAAAAAAAAAAACACAACTTTGGTGCAAAAAAAAAATACAAGCCTTATGGCAGAACATTATATTTTTGGTTAGTCCTATCGGCAACTATCTATTTTTCTCACTATTTCTGATTTCCCGAGATCACACAAAGTCGCGAGGAAAGAGCATACGTAGCAGAAAAATCTCATCTTCCTATTTCTGATTTTTCAAGATCGTACACAACGTAGAACAAAGAGAGTACACAGAGAAGAGTGTATAGATCTGACAATAAAAAAAATACTACAAACTGAAATATACAAAGAGATTAATAAATATAATTGTTAAAAAATACTTTATACCTCCAGATCTAAAATGACATAACTTGGGAAACTAGAAACATTTTCGCATGAAACAAAAGGGGTTCCTCATTGTAATAGAGGCTTCGAACACAACATAGCAGTTCTACGAAACTGAAAGTGGTAAAAAACAATAGATATAGAAAACGACAGTCGCATGCAGTCAAACCGGCTTAGGATTTGGATCAATAATGGATACAACCCTCAAAATAGCTCTGATACCATGTAGGAATTTATAGGGTAAATTCCTTAGATCAAACACCAAAGGTCACCACTCACAAATAGATCACAGATCAGTACACCAGTATTTGACGTCGTTAAAACCCTCGAAGAGGGAAACAATCCACGGTCTGAGCCAACGCGACCACTTCAGGCAATTTATTAATATAAATAAAGAAAATTTACATAAGCTTCTCTCATAAACAGTTACCAGACAAATGACCCTCCATGCTCTTTAAAGAGAGATCATGGACCAATCGGGTGCTAAGCCACAGTTCAAGTGTCAATAATACCTGGGAGAGAGCGAATCGTTAGATCACTACATATCGTGATCGTCAGACTATAAGTTACAAATGTACATAATAAAGAAAAAAACTTTACCTAACCCTATGCTATAACAAGTTATCATTTAACTATTTCCTATGTGTCGGAATATCCTAACATGGTTATATTTGAGCAAGGAAATGCTTCAAGGTGAAGGTAAAAATATCAAGAAAATCAGATATGGCCCTTTCAAATTTTTGGAGAACATTGGTAACAATGCTTTTTGATTAGATTTTCTACCTTATATGAAAATTTATTCTATTGTGAATATGGAAAAATTTAGATTTTATGAGCCTCCAATGATTGATGATAATGAATATAATGTTCAAATTACATCTATTCAATCATTTTCTCTTGAATACTTAGATGAGTTGTAGGAAGATACAATTCTTGATAGGAGAATAAATAATTCACGTAGAGGCAATGTGTGGTATCTTCAAGTTGGGCTCAAAGGTACCAATCAAAGTAAAGCAAGGTGGATTGAGGTCGAGGAAGTGAAGGAGTTGTACCCTCACTTTCTGAGTAAAAAACAAACCTTTGGTGGTCCAAAATCTTTCAGTGGGGAGGAATAATCTAGGGGATCAAACATATGCTCAAAACCAACGTGCTCAAAATTGATCAAAACTATTTCCAAATCGTATATCTCATCATTATGATTCCAACGATGCTTGAATAGCCTAAATCTAACATCGTATGTGAAAGTTATAACATTCTAAAGTTCTTGGCAAGCAAGTAAAACATCAACTTTCAGGGATGACTGGCCTACTGACAGGGTAGGCCATATAGGTGACATGTCAGTGATGTCAGCAAGTGAATAGGTTGTATAGGTGATAAGTGGGTCAATCATGTGTTAACTTGTGGCATGAATGTACAAGGCGATATGCAAGTTTTGATTGGTTGTTTGGTTTTGTGGTGGACCAATCATGAGGTGCCACATGGCCCAATGGGAAGGCACCATGTGGCCCTCGATTTTTGTGAAAATTTTTGTTTAGGGTCTAAACAACCTTATGGGGAATCGAACCCACTACCTTATGTTCGTGAACTGATCGACGAACCATCCGACCAAATGTTTTTCTCATTATAACTATATGGAATATTTTTATTTAAACTAATGTTGTTTAATGGTTAGAGGTGGGGGTGGGGCACATGGCCCCAACCCCTGGCTATATGGTACCAAATGACCACAGTTTAAAGGTGGTGGGGGCAGGCAGTTAGCCCAATCCTCGAGTCACATTAACTCCACATGACCAATGGTATCGACGGAGGGCTCGGAGGCCATGGTGAGCACGTAGCCTAGTCCATGCCACATGGCTTATAACCCAAACAGGGGTGGAGTTTTGACATGCATGTGGCCTCTTTCTCACACCCTTGGCTGCATGGACTACCATATGACCCTTACCAGGGCTTAAAAATTGACGCTTAAGGCCTTATTTCTTCATTTATCTATTCGAAAATTTGCACCTATCGTAGCCAAAATTGCACCAAAAACAAGCGAAAATGTTGCTTGACAAACCTACCAAAGGACGAGTTTGTTGCATGGTTAGCCAGTTTGATAATTTTGTAGGATAGATAATAGATAAATGGATAAAGAGGACTAACTTGGTCATTTTTCCGTCTTTCTGAGCCCAAGAAGAGCCTACAAAAGGGTTTTTGGGTGTT
Organism: Pinus albicaulis; assembly: GCA_034641835.2. Lineage (NCBI taxonomy): Eukaryota > Viridiplantae > Streptophyta > Pinopsida > Pinales > Pinaceae > Pinus > Pinus albicaulis. The sequence continues at coordinate 1,040,812,099 of CM076581.1, forward strand.
CTAGCCACAATGTAAACATCATTTTTGTGATTTGAGCATTTGATGTTGATGTAATGTACATTTTGAGCATATAATAGAAAGGGAAAACATTGGAAGATGGACCCAAAGACATAGCCCATGAGGGGTGAACTCCATCATCAAATTGTTGTTTATGTGATATTACATATAGCTTATTTTTCTCTGGTTATTTCTTCAAAATTTAACTAAAAATACAAAGTTTATGTGCTTTTGCAACTTGATCCATTGCCCACAAGATATAAACTAGCTTGCAATTTTTTTCAAGAAACCTTCATAATTTCAAATCACTCACAAATACACAACCTCGTGATTCTATCACTATAGATTATTATATTGTTTTCATCAAAATAGTAGCAAAGGAAACACTAGCTTTAAAATTGGCAGACGAAATTGTTGTAGAAAAGGACTTGCGTGCTATTGGAGCCATTAATGACGATGAAGATTCTATGGACTCCAAGGAAGTTGGTAAAAATATCCAAGATTCTTCCACTACTAAAGATAAATACTCATTCAACATGGAAATCTTGACCAAGTCTTTGAATACACACCAATGAAATATCAAAACTCAAGAGGAGGTCAAGCGAGGCATCAACCAAAAACAAGCCTTTCAAGTTGTTTTTCTTGAATAGGAATAGTAATTCTCAACTGAAAAAATATACTGAAAGTTATAACATAGTGTTCAACATCCAAATTTTGGGCATGGATAACTTTATCACTTTCCACCAAGAAAACAATTCTAAGAAAACATGCCCGCAGTGGAACCATAACATGAACACCATGATGACTAATCTTGTAGACACTCTATTAATGAAAAAATGGTCTGAGCAGGATGAGGAAGCAAATGAACTAACTGTGGTCGATGGGTATTTTAATGTTGGGAATTCAGTGAATATTCTTGGTGTTATATACAACATTGATAAGTAGAACGTTGATAAACTATGAGTGAGTGAAGCTCCTCCTTGACAATTAATTGGCCATTCAAATTTGAGGAGCAAGGTACCTATATCAGAGGAGGAGCTAAAGAATAATTTTTTATGAAGATTTCTTCCACCGTCTAGTCTAGCTTAGAATACACAAAGTTAGATAGGAACTGCTCCATATTCTAAGAGCACTTCAACCAACAATAAGAGCAATTCTACCACTTGTGACATTGTGAAAAAAACCATACCACCTGAGTCATCAGCACAACCTATTTGGATTGAGAATATTGATTACAACATTTTTGATGATATGAAAATAGTTGTGACGTGCTAACATCTCACTCTTAGAGCTCGCAAAGATATTGGGTTAGCGAGAAATAAATCTCCAAGCACTCTCATCACACACATCAACATGTAAGGAAGTTTATTCTTCTCAGGTAATGTCCAGTAACTCTCACAATGTAATCGAATATGTATTTAATGCTGCTAATTTGAATTATAATGCTCCCTACCCCCTGTTTTTGTTAAATTTTAAAAACTTTAATTAGAATTCCCATATTTGCTTAGTTGATTCTTGTGCATCCGAGAACATCATGTCATTTTTTGTCACCAAGAAATTAGGGCCAAATGGGAGAAAAATGATGCACAAATCATACAACTAGATATATAATTTGTTCATTCCATTGGTGAAATTAGAAATGATCTCATTCAATTGTCATCAGACCACAAATTTCACTAGTTGATAAACATTGTGATTGCAAAAATCCCTAAAGCCAATGGACTACGTTTGAGTAGAGATTGGTCCAACAAGCTCCAAGGATACTTTGCGATGGACTGGTCACATTTGTGGCTTCCATATAAGGCTAGGAATAACCATATTTGAGTAGAAAGTGAACCATACATGAAACATACCATGATACCACTTGAGGGTCATAACAAGTGGATAGGATTTTCATAAATCATTTCTGGAAATTTCTTTCTAGAAGTATATTGTGGATTTTATCTTCCACAACCTTCAACTGTCCCACTAGATACACAGTTGGAAATTCTTCCTCCAAATCCAACTAGTGAAAATTACATTTGTATAGTAATATTAGTAGTGTAGGAAATAACTCTAGTTTTTCTAATATTTGGACTTTTTATTTTGATGGTTCCAAGGCACAAGAGGGATATGGAGTTGGTTTAATTTTAGTAGACCTACGATATGAAAAACATCTAATATCTTGCTGCTTGGAATTCAAGTGCACTAATAACGTTGTCAAATATGAAGCACTCATTCTTGGTTTAAAGAAATCCATTGACCTCAAAGTTCAGGCGCTCAAAGAAATAGTTGAATCAGAATTCGTCACACGGTAGGTAGAAAATATGATATAATGTGTGTCACCTAATCTCAAGAATCATCAACAAGAGGTATGGAATTTTATTTCGCATTTCCAAGATTTTAATATCATTTTTGTTCATTGAATTCACAATGCCACTACTGATACATTAGCAAATCATGTCGCTAGGTTGTCTCCTTTAAAGGATGGATTTTCAATTGACATTATTTATAGGTCATCTGTTCTAGATAATATTACTATTTTCCACATTTTTAATGATGATCAACAGATACTGGACTTTATGGCGAACGTTGATGTGTTCAAAGATGCAGTGAACGATGAAGATGAGCATGGAAGTGATTTTTAGGGGTCAACACAAAAAAGTAGTGGAAATCCCATGCCAAGGATATGGAATCACTAGAAAAGTTGCACGACCTGCAAAATTAGTTCAAGGGGACAGTCAATGCAAAGACCCATAACTCTACACTCTCATACAAACAAGTAAATCATGGGACAAAATAAGATCTGAAGTTTGTGAATATTAGTACTTTTTGTATGCACCAAGAGCGACAAGCTTTGATCTTCCTTTTCAAATAATATCAATATTTCTTCGCGAATATGTATGACGATTTGAAATATTATGATACGTGAATAATACAACATGTAATTCCTATCAAGGAAGGGGCCAAGCCTTTTTAGCAAAAAATGAGGAAAGTTCATCCTACACTTGAGCCCCTCATTTAGAAAGAGTTGAGAAAATTGCAGAATGCTTAGAACATTTTTAAAGCTTGTCATTCAACAAGGGTCTCAAACCTGGTATCCATGAGAAATAATTTTGGGAAAAATTTCTTGTGCGTTGATTTACACAATTTGAACTGTGCCTTTGAAAAATAAAACTACCCAGTGTTGTCTATGGAATAGATTTTGCAAGCAATATTGGGGTTAGAAATGTTTTTGTTGCTGGATGGGTTTTCCATATACAATTGAGTTCTCGTGGCAGAACCTGATAGACATAAGACTACATTTAGAACGAATTGGGGTACTTTTTCTTTCAAAAGAATTCCTTTTGGGCTCATTAATGTAGGATCTACCTTTCGATGCATGATGGAAATCACTTTTTTCGATTTGACTGGTCAAAGAATTTTAGTTTAATTAGATGACGTGACCTTTTTTTCGAAGAGATATGATCACTTGCGTCATCTAAATAAAATTTTCAAGCAATGTCAAAAATACGAGATATCATTAAATCCTAAGAAGGGTATTTTCATAGTGTCTTAGATAAATATCTTGGGCCACATCATCATGAAATCTGGTATCAAAGTAGACCCAGAGTGGTTCAAATCAATCACTCAGATTCCCTTCTTGGTGAGTAAAAAGGTTATGTAGTCCTTCTTAGGGAAAATGAATTTCCTTCGCAAATTCATCTCATACTATGCCCATATCATAAAACCATTGGAAGAGATGATAAATAAGGATGTGATCTATAAATGGAATAAAATGGAAAAGAATGAATTTTCCCCTATTAAGAAAAATATCATTGAAGCTCCCATATTATGTAATCCAAATTTCAGCAAAGAATTATTATTTTACACCACTTATTATGCTTCTCTCACAACCGTTCTTATGCAAAAAGGTGATCAAGGGAACGATCAAACTATTTCACTCATGAGTATCAACTTGCAAGGACCATAATTAAATTATCCCACCATCGATAAACAAGCTTATGCAATTGATAAGGAGGAAAAACACTACAGGCCTTATCTTTTGAATAATCATGTTATCATCTTTGTGCCACACCAGGAAGTCAAATCATTGTTTGTTTAACAAGAGCTGGGTGAAAGAAGAGCGAACTAGATGACTATCTTACAAAAGTACAATCTCGCTTTCAAGCTATTTCATACCATAAAAATATATGGTTTATGAAAGCTAGCAATAGAAGCAACAAGTGCACTGGAAGATGATTCTTCTTCCTGGGAGTAGGAAATCGAATTGCATAATATCAGATAATCTACCCCCACTGATTCAACCACTTCTTGGTACACATATGTGTGATAATATCTTGAGCATGGCACCTTTCACTTACACTTATTAGCATGATAAAAGAGGGCCACAAGATTGAAAGCTCAATCATACCAATTGGTACATGGAGTGCTTTTTCAAAAGCACCATAATGGGGTCCAGGATGGTTACTATTATCCCACATTATTCACATATGCTCATGCTTAATCCCACAAGTTTCTAGTCTATCATAAATGTGTTAGTTGTGATAGAAATTCAACCGCTTCATCGTAGCCAATCGGTGTACAAGAACCATTCCAACAATGAGGCCTAGATTTTATTGGTGAGATCTTTCCACACTCATCAAAGCAACACCATTAAATTATCACTGCTATAGAATATTTCACATGGTGGATGGAAGAAGTTCCTCTCAAACAAGTGACTGATTAGGACATCATTAGTTTCCTCAAGAAAAACATTATTACCAGGTTTGGCATTCCGAAAACACTTGTTTTCCATAATGAAACTTATTTTTCATCTCTTACACTTTATGGTTTTGCATTAGAAAATGGAATTGTATTAAAACATTAATCAAACTATTATCCACAAGGCCACGATATTTTTGAGTAAACCAATAAAAACCTCATATGTATTATAAAAAATATTGTCTAATCTGAATAGAGGAATTGTCACAATGCTTTAGTGAATGCTCTATGGGTTGATCGTGTCATGCTTAAAGCCTCTCTCATAACCTCTCCTTAATTTCTCGTGTATGGAAAAGAATCCATCCTACCTCCAAAAATTTACTTGTTTTCCCTTCAGCTTTCACAATAGTCAGCCTTGTCTTTTGGTTTAGAGGTGGGAAGACACCCTTTTTAAATTACAGGAAGAAAGGAGGAAAATAAAATAAATATTTTCTCTTCATCAAAATCGTATCAAGAGATGGTTTGATAATAAGTCTACGTGGAAGAAGGAATTAAATGTGGGAGACCTGGTATTAAAGTGGGATAAGCCCATGAAGAGAAGGCTAAACACACTAATTTCCAATCCCTGTCAATTAAACCCTATCTAGTTCATGAGAAACTTGGGCACTATACTTATCATCTTAAATTTTTGGATGGGAAGACAGATTCACTTCGTGTCAATGGCCAAGATATTAAAAAATAATTTCAATGGTTGTCTAGGGTTGTAATCCAACCCCTTCTGCATATTCCTTTCGTATATGCAATTTGTTTGTTTGTATTGTCACGTTGAGTCCTCTCCATTGTTTGTTTTTTTGTGTGAATAAATCCTTATGTGAAAGTGTTTTTTTTGTTCCATTGTATGTGGTGAAATTGAAAAGGGCCTTGTGACACTACAACATTTGGCTAACCTCATTCCTTCTTCTTTGTCTTGGTTCATATCTTTTGGTCAATGGTGATTGACGGAAAATATGATCCATTTGTAAGGAAAGCTTTGTGTGAAACCCTGATACCCATGTCTATTCTAGAACCCTCATTTTTAATCTTGGCTCTTTTGATTCAATGTTTTGCATGTTGATCTACTTTAGTAGAGAAGGACAACATCAAAATATTTAATATCGAAGAATATATATATATATATATATATCTCCTTTTTTGAAGAAACAACCTCTTCTTCTCTCAATAATTAGGGATATCTCTTCGACCTCATGAAATAATAAGTGTCGAAGCACAGTCCTATAAATAAAATAAATAAAGGGTGAAATAAGAGAAAGGATTCCTACATAGAGAGGTGAAGCAAACAACTTTTTCGGGGTACTATTAAGGCTCATTGGTAGTGAAGAAATTCGAGTGTTTTTGAAGTGACTCTTTTGGAGTATTGTCCAACCCTTTTGGAAACAGATAAAAACCATAGATGAAAACTAAGACTCTAATCATTAATATCACAAACATATTACCCTTTTCCCAAATCCAAACAATTGTGATATGGCTAATATTTTGGATGTGTTCAATCGAGAAAGGAATGAATGGAAGTATATCTAAAATTGGGTTAAGTGGGGAAGCCAAAGTAATATGCATGATGAATCAATACTTCCTAAGGAACTAGGCCCTACACTAAAGTCGTACCAAGGCAAAGCATATGGAGTTCTTTCAGTGTGTCGTCACTGCTACAACACCCTCCAAATTTTTTGTCTACATCTAAATTTCGAAGCCTACTTTTACCTTGTAAGTCGTTTCTTCTAGTAATAAGCGTCATTCCATGCATATTACCTAATTTTTCTAGTCACTTTGCGAAGAAAATTAAAGTGACGTCTTTTAGCATAGGAAGTGCTGCACATTGCAAAAGCAGAGTTATGTTTCATTTCAAGGGGCAACTTTCATTAGAGAATTTTTGAGGTAAAAAATGGGCCTCAAAACAAAAATATACAACCAAAATAAACTATATGAGAACCCATAGGTTTCAAGATGAAGATGTCAACCATGGGGGATGATTCACCATTTTTGAAGTAAAAAAGTAAAAGGATTAAAAATTAAAAAAATTAAAACCAACATTTTCAACCTTTTTTTTCAAATTATCTCCCTATAGTTTTAATCAAGTGGGAGCACTCATTGGATGTGGAATTTAATTCCTCACCTAATGAGTACGCATGCTGAATACTTTTGATGACCCCCGCTACATGAAAAATGGGAAATACATGAAAAACGTGATTGCAATCACGTTCTTTTCATGTATTTCTCATTTTTTGTGTAGCAAGGTCCATCGAAAGTATGCAACATGGGTACTACTTGGATGATGAATTAAATTTCGCATCCAATGAGTGCTCCCACTTAGAATTTGAGTAAAACCGTAGAGAGATATGTTGAAAATACAAGTTAAAAAAGTAGTTTTTTATTTTTTCCCTCTAAAATTTGATAATGTAATCTAATATTATTTTATTATTTTCACTATTATTATATAATATTCCTTAGGAGGCCCATTTCAAACCTAAATATTTCTCTAATGGGTGTCGATGAGCCTTATTCATCATATAAGCATGTATTAGACCCATTCCTAAATTTTCATGCATTTTCGCACTAGTGTCCTCACTGTCATCGCAAAGTACATATTAAGTGTCACACTTGGATGTGGTTGTTGTATACTGAGTTATTAGTGTTGTGTCGTTGATTATTCTAAGTGTGTGATCATATTCATGTCTTATCCTCATTCAATTTTACCTCATTGATCCCACACTTAGTCAAATTATGGAAAACTTCATGAGTGATCAAATAGACCTCACTCATCCTCTTGGAACTCTATACTACACAATGAAAACCCTCAAGATGATCCCTTGCCTCCTATAACTGTGCAATGCACAGTTCCTTCCGCCAATTAATGCACATTGTGCAGTCATAGTTCTCAACCTTTCCCCCTTTACCCCCATAACTTCGCAGTTCACCCTCTAGTCAACCTCATTCTCCACATTTCACAGTGGCAACCTCAAGCTGTAACCCTGCCTCCTTGATATGCGCACTTGCGCAATCCCTATACCTCTCTCTCTCTCTCCTTGCCCAGGCCTCTAGAACTACGTATTGCACTGTGTCAAGGTGTAGTCCATCACTTTTGGTTCCTAGAAATATGCAGTGATCAATCCTAATTCTACCTCTTATTATAGCACCCAGTTCCATCTTAATCAATATCTTTCATGAAGCAGTCTAGAGTAGGATATTTTCGAACTGATGTTGTCTTGTCATGAGTGATTTCCATTTACAGGTACTATACTTTGTCATGGTAGGAAGATGATGGAGGAGGAGAAGAAGGAGACCATGCTAGAAGACACCTATGAATTTGAAAAGATAAGCAGACAATTGAACAAGAAGATGAGGAACGCTAGATTGCGACAAAGTTTGGAAGATCAAGATAAAATTGGAGACTCCCCTTCAAGATTTATGAAGGAGGAAGAGAAAGAACATGTACCATCTCTCAAGAAGATAGAATGATAGCAACATGAAGAGTGGCTTGACATTTCCACATCATCATCAAGTCCATGTCATAAGTTTCAAGTCATGTCTTGTTAAGGTGTCAAATGAGCCATCATGTGCCACATCATTTGTGGATGTAATGATGTAATTTTCAAATATTATGAAAAATGTAATGTAAAGTGGAAGTCCAAGAGTCATCTATAGAATGTGAAAATTCATGTAGAAGTCAAAGGTTTATATAGAAATTCAGAAAGTTAGTTGGAAGCTCAAGAGTCATGAGGGTAGTCCAAGAGTCACAAGGGAGGTGAAGAGTCATCTCATTTGTTATATATACATCCTCATAGCTCAATCAAATGACTTTTCACCTTAGCTCCTACCACTAGGCATTAGAGAGGAAGTTATTTCTTTTGGAGAGCAAGTGGTAGCTCTAACACTCCACTACTGGAGCTAGTGATGTTCACTGTAACTATGTATCTTAGAACTTTCACCTAATAGTCAAAGCTCGTTGAGCCAACACACTTTCATGTGTATATCATAAATATTGTAAGACTATTATTTGAATGTTTAAAGTGTACATTGTTGCTATTTTTTACTAAATAAATTGAACGATTTCGGTGGATTTGGTGCTTATTTTATTGAATGTGTGTCATATATATTTTAACCATCATTACTTCTAAGTGAACAATATCACTCGTTTTTTAATGACTCTTTATATGTATATTCTTGTGTTTCTTTATTAGATTAGTACTATTACTCTTCTCTTAAAGGCTCACTTTTGTCCCCTTTTGGTGAAAGAACCTCGATACATTCTACAATTGAACATTTCACAAGGCATACTCAGTTGTTCCCTCAAAAGCGCATGTTCATTTCTCTCTTATGCTAACCATCATAGCAAAGAAAATCTTTAAGAATCGTGGAATCAAGACCTTAATTATGGAAGGGCTCCTATTCCAAACAGTGCGAAGTCTAATTGGGACTTTTCATTGGGGAGACCCCCTTACATGTTGGCGAGTTCCAACACCATCAACACTAGGTTAGATGCACTTTGGGCTTGGCAGATATATATGGAGTTTGGAAGTGAGATGTTTTTGCCTTGTGCATTTTTATAAATCTACCATTTTTTTCAGTCTACTTGAATTTCCAAGAAGATTGCAAATTATCTCAGATGGACATTGCTTGGGTGAACATTTGAAAAGAACTAAATATAACATGAATCATGGAATTACACAAAGGGGTCAGAACCTTTGAGACCTGCGAATTAAGATGAGGAAAGCACTATCAAGGCTCAACTATGGCCACATAGGTGCCATTTACTAGTTGTCCGCACTAAATTCCCATCATCCCAGACTAAGGTCTTGACTGGTCAATTTATGTCAACTCTCGTCAAATTAAAATTGGATACAAAGGGTAGAAATTCAATAACTGTGGGGTCGAGTTTGGTGGGACCAATAGCCTTGAGTATATGTAGACTCCACATGGCAGTGAGATGCTAATGTGGTGCCATGTGGTTGGACAAACTTTGAAAGTGTATATTGTTTAAGCCGAGAGTCAAATTGAAATAAAATTTATATCACCAGAAAGCTCTCGATGAGCAGAATGTACTGGTGTTTTCCAAATTTAATTATGCAAGCTTCGGGAGAAGGAGGATTTTTGTAACCCCGTCTTCATAGTGATACCATGGAGGTCATATTAATTGAATGTAACACCTCCCATTAGCCCAAGATGTCCAAGGGGGTGGGAGGGAGCATTACACCCTTTGTAACTAGCCACCTCCTAACAAAACCATGATGCCATAAAGGAATCTTAGTCTCTTAGCCACTGCAAGATGGAACCATAAAGGACAATTTTCTTAATCAACATAATATTGGCAAGTTCCATTAAACTCCACCAAGCTAAGAGTCTACACATAGTTATGGGTTGTTTATTAGCTTGATTTCATAACATAAGGGATCCCCTTCACTACTGCAACAATCAGTCAGTGGCCTCGTCTCTTAGTCACCATAGTCATCTACCTGGAAAGAACCAATAAACTTAGCTCTTTCTCGCATCTTTGGTTTTGGGCACTTATGCTCAATGTTCTTAACTAAAAAATGGGTGAGATAATCCCTCATTGATTTTACATCATCCAACAACATATTTGGCACTCAATTTCATAGAGATCTAGTTCCTAGACCCGTATGTGTGGAGCCCAATCTATTTGCACACAAAAACACTTCATTCTCTACATTCTTACTTAATATTTTGGGGGTCTCTTTTTCAAATTCATAGGTCAAATTCACAAATTCATGAGTCAATATCAAAAGCTTCTAGATGGTACCTTATCCATACATTGTTGGGACACTTTAGTACAAATTTCGAATACCTCCCATACTTATGGGAGTTGGTAGTTCAACTACCAATTTCTTCATCAATTGGTTTTTTGGAAATTAACAAATTGGATTTTAAATATCCAGTCTAACAAAATAGTTATTAGAATTAATTATTTTTACAAACATAATTCCTTCCAATCCCCCTTTCTCGATCCCACTCATGCCTCATGGTTTGGAAATTAACAAATTGGATATTAAAATATTTAGCCAAACAAAATAGTTATTAGAATTAATTATTTTTGCAAACATAATTCTTACCAATTCCCCTTTCTAGATCCCACTCATGGCTCATGGTCCATCTCAGTGCTCACACACATTATTTCAGGTATTTCACATTATGCATATAGAAAACGAATTAATACATTTAGTTACAATATTATTGAAGGATTACAATGACGTGTTACATTTTGAAGGATAGATAAATTGTTTTAGCATTTAAAAAAAAATAGAAAAATACAAACACATTATTCAAGTATTTCCCATCATGCATATAGAAAAATAATTAATACATTTAGTTACAATGTAATTGAAGGATTACAATGAAGTGTTACATTATGAAGGAGAGATAAATTGTTTTCATAATTAAATATGTAATAAGGGTCTCCTCCAAATGGCCTTCCTCAAATATTATTGATGCACAACGAAGGATTCTATTAGAACCACGTAATAGAACTCACCTCACAATGTATAAACAAAAAAAAGCAATAAAAACATACACGAGAAAAAATTCCAAATAAGAGACTCTAGGACACCACATAGTTATTTTATTCACTCTCATGGACTCAATAACCTCATGCTTTAACACATATACAGAATCGATCCTAATGTCTTTTGTTCAACTCTATTCCAACCACACCATTATGGATCCAACTTGTGAGAGCCAAAGTGTCTTCTTTCTTGTATGCATAAAAGTTATAAAATCATTAAAGAATATGAAGTAATGGAAATCATTGCAATGAATCAGAGTCATTGCCATGAATCACTTGGTCCGAGACTAATTAGTCTCCAATGTGATTTGCCTTGTGTTGGACATGGCAAGGTGTCATCTTAGAACTTTATTTGTTTATCTCCACATGATAATTTCAATTTGAAGTAGGTTAAACACTTAAAACATAGTAGTTCACCAACAAAAAAAAAAAGCACTTTCCACGATCAATGTAAAATAAATCTATGCGAAGCTTATTTCTTCAAATTTATTGAAATTATAACATATTAATACGGGGTTTATTGACTCCCTTCATTAAGAATTTTAATTAAATGCACTACCACTATCTTTTATTTTTATTGATTTTTCAAGTTTTCAAATAAAGTAATAGTAATTCGGGTTTTTCTTTCATTAGAAAGTAATAGTCAATGTGGCCCTATTGGTATTTGTAATCCCTTTGGTAGCATTCTAACATTCTCATCAAGCTAGTCTTCATGTTCTCATTTGAAAGAGGATTACCCAAAGTCTTATTACATATCTTTAAGAATATTTCATTGAAATACTAACCATTAATCTTATTTCATCAATTAAATTAAGTTCCTGCATTCTTAGATAGTTATTATTTAAGTGAGGTTAGTTATTATTTAAGTGAGGTGTGTTGATTTTTTTTAAATGTATGAATGTGAATCATGTCTTCATATTTCTTTGTAGGTTCTAGTTACTACTTTTATTTATTTATTTAATACCTTATAAGTGCTTTGATTAAAGCTTTAACATTGTTTTCTAAAGTTTCTAATGGATTGAGATAGATGCATATAATCTAATTAGAATGATAATAAACATTGTTATGCAAACTATCATCATAAACTAAACTATAATAATATGCATGATATCTAGTTTAGTTAGAGATGCTCCTACATTAAACTTCCCTAGATGGAAAAGTATGAACATCTTGCTCAAAAGTTAAGTAAATTAAATTTGCAAACTAGGCATCCTTCTTTGCACATCTCTAGCATTCAAATTGATCTAAAAATAAAAAATTGAAGGTTTCTTGAAAAAGTTTGCAAGCTAGTTTATGTTTTGGGAAATAGATCGAAATTGCAAAATTAGACAAACTTAGTAATCTTAGTTAAGTTTTTCAGATTTAAACAAAGAAAAATAGACAACATTCAACATCACAAAACAACAATTTGATGACTGAGTTCAACCCTCTTCGGCTATGTCTCCAGGTCTAGCTTCCAATGTTGGATCTTTATATTATATGCTCAAATTTGAAATTACATAAACATATAATGCTCAAATTGCAAAAATAACACTACCATTGTGTCTAAAACACCCAAAAACCCTTGTCGAGACTCTGCTTGGGCTAAAAAAGGCTGAAAATGGCCAAGTTAGGCCTCCTTCTTCATTTCCCTCCTAATTTTCATGCAAAATTGACCCTCTGTCAAAATTGGTAATGAATTCTACCTTTGGCGGAACCGCCAAGCGACAAACTAGTGCGTGTTTAGTGACATTTATGCTGATTTTGGTGCAAATTATCAAACGTTTAACCAACCCTCACACTCCAAGTTTCTGCCTCTGGTTTGGTCACATGGCAACAATGTGACCATGGGTGTGGGCCAGAGGCCACACACCCATCAAACCCTCGTTGTAGGTTATATGTCGGTTGATAGGGCCATGGGGTGGGCATGGGCAGGGTGCCAAGCACCTGCCTCTCCCATGAATATGTCGAAGATTACATTGAATAAATTAGACCAAGGAATAGGGGCCGACTCTCTGTCCTCTCCAGTTCTACCACAATTATGTGTTAAATAATATGACCAAGTCTGGCCCACCGACCCAACCCTCCCCCCAATGAGTTAACCATTAAACAAAAAATATAATCACGGGCCATTATATAACAAGAACCATGTGTGTGGTATGTGTAAGGCATTCGACTATTTTCTATGAGGTCATGGGGTCGAACCTCGCCAAGTTAATCGATCCATAAACCATAATTTTGGTGCCAAAACTAGATCCACGTGGAATTTCTACAGGGCCATGTGTCGGTCATTGATTGGGCCACATGGTGGTCTGCGATTGGTCTAACCCAAATCACAACAACCAATCAAACTTCACTAACTAACTTGTACAAAGATGCCATGTGTCAACATGAGATTGACACATATGACCACCATACTATATAGTCACCTGTTGATGCTAGTGCCACATCATCGTATGGTATGCCTAGTCAGCTACCTAGTCAACCTTATAAGTTGAATTTTTAGTTGTTTGCCAAAAACTTCAGAATAGTGTAACTTTCTCATACGGTGCTAGATTCAGGAAATTCAAGCCTTGTTAGAATCAAAACGACAAGATCTATGATTTGGCACTAGTTTCAAGTGATTTCAAGTACTTTAAAATTTTAAGCATATTTTTGATCCCTTGGATCATTCCTCCCCATTGCAAGCTTTCGGATCACCAAAGTCTATTTTTACTCAACAAGGAAGTGTAGGTACATCTCCGTCACTTTCTTGATCTCAATCCACCTTTCTTTACTTGGATTGGTACCTTTGAGCCCCACTTGAAGAAACTCCACATTGCCTCTACGTGAGGTCCTTATCCTCCTGTCAAGAATTGAGTCTTCCTGTAACTCATTTAAATATTTAGGATCAAAATCTTCTATAGATGTAATTTGAGCATTCTCTTCATGATCATCAATTATTGGAGGCTCATACAATCTCAAGTTTTCCACATTCACAACAGAATAAATTTTCATGTAATATGGAAAATCTAATTGGAAAGCATTGTTACCATTCTTCTCCAAGATTTTGAAAGGACCATATCTGGTTGGCTTGAGATTTTTACCTTCCCCTTGAAGTCTTTACTTGATGATGTACAAGCAAACTTGATCTCCCACTTGGAAATCATGATCAACCCAATGTTTGTCATGTCTTTCTTTGTACTTTTCTTTTATTTTCTCTAGCTTCCCTTGTACTCTTTGATGCACTAGCTAAATTTTTTCAATGAAGTGCTTGGATTTGTCCACATCATTATATATGTCTATTGTAATATCTTTACCAAATGTAAAATCCAAAGTATAATTTGGAAAATAACCCAAAGAAGCTTTAAATGAAGATACGTGTGTAGATGAATGCTTGACACAATTGTAGGCATGGTGGATGTAACGCTAATCCTCATCCCAAAGTTTAGGATGCCTACCACAATATCCTCATAGGATATGCACTATTGTTCTATTCACTAGTTATGTTTGGTCCTTGATTTTTGGATGAAATGCAATACTCTTGTTCAACTTTGTGTCCATGAATTCCCACAAACTTGACCAAAACTTCCTGACAAATCAAGAATATCGATCAGAAATAATAGAAGTGGGTAAAAAAGTGAACCCATACATTTTGGATGAACATATTTGGGGTTTTTTTAGCTGCAACCTACTTCTTACATGGCATCAACACACACATTTTTTCTGAAACGATCCACAAAAACAAATAGATAATCATGACATTTCCTAGACATCGGTAGCCCCTCCTACAAAATTCGTAGAAATTCTTTCCCAAGGACGAGAAGGAATAGGAAGTGGAGTTTACAAACCCAATTTTCTATTTCTAGGCTTGCTAGTAGAATGCATGGAACATCCCTTTACATATCTTGAAACAATTTCATTCATGTGAGGCCAATAACCATACCTCTAAATTTGTGTAATTGTTTTTCCTACACCTAAGTGACCAGAAATAACAGAAGTGTGGCCTTCCCTTATGGCATTGAATCTTTCACCCTATGGAACACATAACTTTCCAAGATGATATAACAACTTTTTATGAACATGTTAATCCCACTCTTCAACATGATTTCCTTCACTAAAATTTGCATAAATATCTTTAAAATCGTCATCTTGAGCATACTATTCAATATAAATTACATGCATGATTGAGCTATGCTTAAGAATGAAATATGAATTAAAAATAGGCCTTGATTAAGATATCAACAACTTTTGTTGTATATACCTTTCTTGAGCTTGATTACCAAATGAAATCGATGTTGAAATCCCATCCACCTAAAATATCTAGCTTGTTGTAGCTTGGTTTGTGATTGTAAATATTGCAAAGGTTGTTGGTCAATATGAATAATCGTTTCTTTACCCATGAAATAATGCTTCCATTTCTTCATGCTTTGTACCAAAACATACAAATCTTTATCATAAGTTTGATAATTAATTACTGCATTAGTAAAGGTTTCAAAATGATAACAAATAGGCTTACCATGATGCATCAAAACTTCTCCCATAGCATAATCGCTTGCATCTGTTTAAATATCAAATGGTTTCTTAAGATCTGGAAGTGCTAGAACTAGTATTGTACTAATTTTCTTTTTCAATGTGTCGAAGGCTTTTTGCTTCTTGATGATGATGATGATGGTTAACGTCCACTGAGAGCAAACTTTGGTCTATCGGACCTATAATTTTCTTAGTTCTTAATTGTCTGACTTCTCATATTTCTTGGCGAGATTGGTGTTGTAGCTTTCTTTTTCTTCTCTAAGGTCTTCCAACTTCCTTTATCTTGCAACTCCTTCATCTCTTATGATTCTTGGGACACTAATGTCTTATCTTTGGGATCTGGGAGATCTTCGTTGCTGCTAACTGAAGACTTCTTTTGCGTAGTATTTGAATCCTCATAGTTGTTGATGCCTGAGGGGTTGTCAAGTTCATTTTTTTGTTGTTGGGTGGGGCTTTCCCCTTGCTTGTCTTGAGGGTTGTTTCTTTCTTGCCTGATCTCTTGCAATTTAGAGTTTTCTGGAGAGTATTCTTCCTTGATGACAGTGTAATGTTCCTTTTATGCTCCTTCCCACCATGTAGATCTATGGTGATTCTTTCTAGCTGAATTTTTCTGGAGACTTTTGGAAATTTTTGGCTAGATAGCCTGTCTCAAGGTAGGATCGACATCTGAAGTGGACACTTTCATAGTTAAGTTTCTGGTTCCATACATAGTCTTTTCTTGTTAGGATTATTTTAGATGGGAATCTGGCGATGAAGTCCATTTCTACACAGATGCGTGAATAGGTGGTTCTAACATATTCCTCTGTTTCGGGGCACCTGCAGTAAAATTTCCCAATTGCATTTCCAATGGCTTTTAGCGAGGAGAGAATCCAGAGATGCAAAGGTAGGTTTGGCAATCTGACCCAAAATGGTGTTGAGGGATCGAATGATGGGTTCCATGGCTTCATGAATAGGCCCGAGTTTTCCCAAAACCAAGGGCTAGAATCTAAAATGCATTGTTTGCTTTCAGAGTTTTCAAAATCTACTATAAAGAAACCCTTAGCATAGGGGTAGATATTAATTTCATCAGAAATGACAGGCTTCCATACCTTCGAGATCCAATTGTGGAGAGCTGTCAGCCACGGCCAAAAGCCATTAAACCAACAGATTAAGGCACTTTCAGAAAACTTCAAGGCCTCATCCATTGTGGCCTTGACCACCTGCACAGTGGGAGTTGGGGCTTCATTGAAAATATGGGCAAGAGCTTGATTCTCAGAGGCAGAAGGAATTGGGCATGCAATTATCTTCATGAAGCTGGGAGCCATACTAGACCCAAAGGTGAAGAACCGCGGGTCTATAAGGCCGCAGAGCTTGGAAAACAAATCACAGAAGTAAACCTGCGGAAGTAAACTAGGATTGGAAAAATCGAACACTGTGAACCCATAGTTCAAAAGATATGTGAACCCTATTCGATGGAGTAGAAGATATATTTTTTTTTATCTTCACGCCCGCGGAAGAGATCTTAGTTCTTTGCAAACCAGGATTGCGAACCCTGCGGAAGGGGTACGAACCTAGGGAAGAGATGCAAACCCTCAATAGACCTTCAGTACAAGAAATCATCGGAAACAACGGTCATGTTTCATTCATGTTTCACACTTGTTAAAGCATGTAATGGTGATGCAATGAGTGAAGAAGTTACCAATAATTTTTCTCCAATATTGGGTTGATCCCAAAAAGCTCCTAAATTTGGTTACATTGTTGGGTTTAGGAAAATTCACAACGAATTCAAATTTTGAGGGATAAATATTCAATTCACCCCCTCCTACAATCTGACCCAAATATACCAAAGAGGTTTTCCCAAATTCACACTTAGACATCTTCAATATAATTTCTCTTTTTTCAAGACATCTAAAACTTGTTTCACATGCTTAACATGCTCTTCATGAGTCTTACTGAAAATCAGAATATAATCTAAGTAGACTATGAACAAATCATTAAGAAATGGTCTCAACGCATCATTCATAACTCTCATGAATGTTGCAGTTGCATTGCAAATCCCAAACGATATAACTAACCATTCAAACAAACCTTGTTTTGCCTTGAAAGTAGTTTTCCAATATTATCTTTAGCAATTTGTATTTGATGATAACTTCTTCTCAAATATAACTTAGCAATGTAAACAACTTCTTTTAATTGATTTAGAAAATCATCAATGTGAGGAAGAGGGTAGTGATTATTTATCGTGATCTTGTTCAAAGCTCTAAAATCCACACACATGTGGCATGTACCATCTTTATTTGGAAAAAAAACAATAGGAGACCCACAAGGAGATGTGCTAGGACTAATGACCCTTTTTTCAAGTGGCTTTTGAATTTTCTTCTTGATTTATACGTTCTCCAAAATTGACATTCTATACATGCCAATGTTTGGAAGTGGTGCATCCTGCTACAAGTGAATATCATGTTGGATTCCTATTTTAGGAGGAAACCCTTCAGGTTCTTGAAACATCTTGTCGTAAGTGTTAACAACTTCAAACAATTCATGCTTGAGTTTAGAATCACATCCTGTGAAATCTTCAAATTCAACAATATCTTTAGCTTTAATCATCAACAACACAAAATTATTACTAGCATTTATGAGCCTTCTCATATGACCAACACTTACAAGAGATAAGATTGCCTTGGTAGCCACAATCAAACAATGTATCAACTTTTGTATATTTTGTAATGAACCTAATATGGAAAAGCCCACTTATTTCTTTATCATTTGAGACTCAATAGGCTTACTATAAGAACTAGTACCCGTATTAGAATCTATACCTTCTATTCACATGGTTGTGATTTTGGTTTCATCACCTGAATCAAATCCTAGATCTTGTTGGGTTGCAGCAACAATATTTTGTTTCCCTTTGTTATTGAACTTATTTGGTCTCATTTCTTGATGTAATTTCCAAAAGTGGTCTTCATCATGGCCTTCTTTTGAACAATGTTTACAGGTAAGTTTCTCTCCCTTTTTCTTGATTGTAGAAATATTTTTTCATTTTCCTATAAACTTTCCCTTCCCTTTGTGTCCATATTTGGAATGCTTATTGCTAGTCCCTTGAGGAACATTCTTTCCTCTTGTTTCCAAATGAGTTTCCTGAAAACATAATTCATCTAGATTAGTGGGATTAAGCATAAGTATAGTATGTCTCAAATAACTGTGTAATCCACCTATGTATTTAATGAGAGTGTCCTATGAAGAAAAATAAACACCCAAGATTAAAGATATTCTTCTAAATTATTGTTTGTAACTTTGGACACTCTGAGCTTTACTTGTATCACAAAATTTTCCAATCCATAATTACTTTTTGCATGTAAGCTAATGGATAAAATTTCCTTCTTAATGCAACTAAAAATCATTCCAAGAAGAGATAATTTTACCGCTTTTCTTGAAACCTTCTTGAGTTCTGGCCTCCCACCATATGAGGGTTTCACTATATAAACAAAGATAAGCTAGTTGGATCTTAGTAGCATCATCATCAATCTTTTGAATTTTGCAACAAAACTCAATTTGAAGAACCTAATTATCCAAATTTTCAGCATTTACTTCCCCATTGTACATAGGCAGTTCAAACTCGATATCAAGCTTAATCAAAGGAGACTTAGCATGTTATTTTTTACATGGAGGAGGAGTAGGTCTATGAGATAAAGGAGGTGAAGAAGGAGGTGAGGATGGAGGTGTATATGGAGGTGGAGGTGGATGCTTGCTCCCATCACCATCATTACCTTTTGGATGATTTGAACTTTCTCCTTGCAATCTTGTTTTCCTCACATTGTACAACACTTGTCATCTGAGACATATCTTAGAAATCCTTTATAATTCTCTCTCATCCTTAAAAATCAACTCATGTCCTTGTTCCGTGCATGGCGGGTGAGTTTGTGACCCCCTTGAACCACTTTGTTGAGGGTTTGGTTGTTTAAGCACTCCTTCACATATACTAAATTTATACCTTTTAATCATTCAAGAAAAAACTTGCAAAAACTTTCAAACCTTCATAAAAACCATGCTCTGATACCAAAATGATATGAAAATTAAAAATTTAATATCTCTTGAAAAAAATTGCAAGCTAGTTTATGTCTTGTGGGAAATGGATTGAAATTAAAAAAACACATAAAATTAGTAATCATAGTTATTTTTTTCATATTTAAACAAAGAAAAATAGACAACATCATAAAAAAACAATTTGATGACAAAGTTCACCCCTCCCGGGCTATGTCTTCGGGTCTAGCTTCCAAAGTTGGCCCTTTCTATTACATGCTCAATTTTGAAATTACATCAACATAAAATTACAAAATTACAAAATTTCCACTTCCATTATGTACAAAACATCAAAAACCCCTGTATAGGCTTTTCTTAGGCTCAAAAAGGCTGAAAAATGGCCAAGTTAGGCCTCCTTCTTCATCTCCTTGCTAATTGTCCTACAAAATTGACCCTGTGTCAAAACTGAAAATGAATTTTTCCTTTGGCGGAACCGCCAATCAAAAAACTGGTGCGGGTTCAACAACATTTTGAACGATTTTGGTGCAAATTTATGAATGTTTACTGACCCTCACACCCCAAGTTTCCAGCTCCAATCTAGTCATGTGGCAACAATGTGACCGAGGGCACACTCCAAAGGCCAAGTGCCCACCAATTCTTCACTCCATGCCATATGTTGGTTGATAGGCTGTGAGTTAGTCGTAGGAAGGGTTCCATGCCCCTGCCCCTCCCGTGAATACACCGAATATTACATTGAATAAATGGGACCAAGGGTTAGGGGACAACTCCCTGCCCCCTCTGCTTCTACCATGGTTATGTGTTAAATAATATGACCAGGGCTAGGATGTTCGGACGAGCCCCCCGACCCTACCCTCCCCCTAATGTGCTAACCATTAAACAAAAAATATAACTATGGGCCATTATATAACAAAAAAAATACACATGGTATGTTGTTAAGGCGTTTGACTATGTGATAAGAGGTTGTGGTGTCGAACCTTGCTGATGTTGTCGGTGCATAAATGATAGTTTTAGCACCAAAAATAGAGCCACGTGGTGCCTTTATATAGGTCCATGTGTTGTATATTGATTGTGTGACGTGGTGGCCTACGATTGGCCTAACCCTAATCACAAAAAAAAATCAAAATTCACTAACTTCCCTGTATAATCATTCCATGTGTTAGCACGAGATTAGCTCGTTTGAACACCATACTGCATAGTCACTTTCTCATGTCAGTGCTACATCATCATACGATTTGCTTAGTTAGCTACCCAGTCAAACTTGCATTTTGACTTTTTAGTTATTTCCCAAAACCTTCATAACACAACAAATTTCTCATACGATGTCGGATTGAGGTGATTCAAGCATTGTTGGAATCAAAATGAAGAGATCTACAATTTGGCACTAGTTTCAGGAGAATTTGAGAACTTTTAATTTTGAGCATATTTTTGATCCCTTGGATGAAAATTCCACACCATTTATTTCAATGTATTTACCCAACATTTCTCTACATTTACCCCACTCTTTAATGTTTCTTACATTCCTTGTAAATATTTCCTACAATATTGTGTTTACTAGACCTCCTCATTTACCTCAATGATTTTTACCACCTTACACCACTGTCACTCAATAATGCATATTTCCTCATTCTTCCTCCTACGCACCATTCCTAATTTTTGTTAAATTGTATACAAAAGTACACCATTCTTTTCACTGCCCACTTTTCTATTGAAAATCTCCCTCATGGAGTCATATCCTGCACCTTCTCTATTGCATTTTCTTGCAAACAAATCAACTCACAAACACATTGTACGAATGACAAACTCAAATTTTCTCCACCTTCAAAGTGATACTACTATAGCACCAATGTTGTAATATTAATTTTATTTAGCCGACTACTTCATATGTTCTTTCTATTCCACATCCCTCACACATGATGAGAATGGACTTAAGATCACTTTTCCATCCTTCTCCACTTTTTCAATTGAAGGATGTAAGTTAAAATTTATCTCATCCTTTTCTAACAAATAGGTGTTTCTTCTCTCCTCATGCATAACCTTCCTATCAAACTTCCACAACCTTCTGAAAAATACATGACATATACCGGTGGGAAAAACATCACATGGATTTCCATCATTTTATGTATCGATATTAAAATTAATGAAGCATTATTATCTCACAGTGAATTTATGTGGCATTTTGTAACCATGACATGCTATATACATTTGGATGAGGTGTACACTTGAAATTTAGTTTCTAAAAAACTTTAATAGACACCAAATTCTATGAACTATCACCATCAGTAACCAAATTACAACACTTACCTCCTATCTTACCTTTCATTTTGTGTATCATTTTCCTCTATTCTAGTTCTCTCTCAACCCCTTTTTTAGTTCTAATGATATTTTAATTCCATCAAATTCTTTGACTCTAACCCCATGACAATCACCTCAATTGTTTCTATTGTTGGTTGTGATTCAACAATATGATTTTCCCTTGTTGTCTCTATCCTTTGTTTAGTGGTCCTAGATAATCAAATTCCATATGACCTTACTTTCCTCATCTAAAGCACACGCCTTCAAATTTTCCTGCTTTTCCTCTTCCACTTGTTAACATACCACCCATACCAACATCATGCCTTCTTGATTTATCCATAGTATTGGAATTACATTCACCTTCTTCAAATTGTTTTTCTTTATGATACCCTATTTCAAATTTCATACCCCTCCCTATAGTTTATTGTTTCCTTAGAAATTTCTCGTCATTTCTCTAGGATACTTGATAGGCATTTACCACCAAATGGAAATTCAAAACAATAAACTCATATCAAATGACATAACTTATCCAATTCACATACATGATAGTGTAGTCTAGACTCTCCTCATATTTCATAGACATCATAGTAATTTTGTATAATTATGGAGTATACGCCTTTACTAACATCTTCAACTACTTTAAATTTCTTAATCTTCTTAGCATATTTAAAGTGTAATTTCACAAGAAAATTTTTACCTTTCAATTGTAACACCATCCAATCCCATACTTTAATATTCAATCTAGAACTCTTTTCTCTATTTAGCTACAACTTATTCCACCAAAACAAGCATGAATTTTCAATGTTGTTTAGAAAAACCTCACCCTCATACGATTTCTACTTTGCTCAGATTCAAATACTTTTTCATTTCTCCCATCTAGTCTCTCAATTCCTTAAAATTTTAAACTTTTAGAATAGAAAAGAGTATCAAATTTATGTTTACCTCTAACATTGTTGATTTCTATAACCATTCTCTCTTCCAATATCTCTTGCTCTTTTCGCTCTTCTATATAATCTTTTATTCCACTTCACCATAGTTGGCATCTTGTACCACATGCACAATACATGTCCTTTGGTTTCCTCCATGGCATCCATAATTTTCATCATTTTCATCACTATATTTTCAAGGTCATCAACGTCTTCTATGCCATTTTGTGTCTTTGTTCCATCACTCTAGTTCTACCCTAGGATCTCCTCTTGAAAGCTCCCCATGTTGCCAATTTCCGTAAAGTACTCAATTTAAGAGCAAGGTCTCTCTAGTCTCCCCTAACTGTAGGCTCAAATTTATTTGATAACACTTCATGTAGCACCAAGGCTACTATTATAGGTAAATAGCACAACTCAACTCATAGAGTCATTAATGAAACAATAACTAAAACATACATGAAACACAAACTCAAACTATACAAATAATGCTACATAATTATTTTATTGATACTCATGACCAATAACTCTTGGTAATTGATTTCATACACAAGATTACTCTCTCTACTTCATTTAAAGTCTATTCTACAAATTCTAACTTGTAAGACCTAAAAGATGTCCTTATTTATAGGTAAAAATATTATAAATTCATCGTTGAGCTATTTATATGTATAAACATTAGACATTAATCATCAACTAGGAGATCATAGACTTATAAGGTACAAACAATATGTTTAGGATTAAAGCCTAAGATACCTTGAAAGAATAAAAACTAGAAACACTAAAATCATACTTGCATAATACTTCAAAGAAATCATTACTTATTCTCAAACTTGAATAGTAAAAAAAGCTTAATCAATTCAGGTGAGGGAAATGTAACCATGACCCTTAAGGTCCATTTGCCTCACTAACACTACATTTCCATTCTACATCCAACTAAGATGAATAGGTCACTTAGTCATCTGGTACCATGTGTTTGCACATGAGCAAAAACATGGTTTCGCATATATCCTTAATGAGTTTTCAACTAATTATTAATCACTTTAAGCTTACTGAGAATGAAGAGACATGAGCGTGACATAATATAATTAAAACTGAGATAAAAATCCTACAATTCTATCATTTACAAATGTAGAACTACTTCTTGAGAAGGGGGGCTGACCTTATTGGGAAGTAGGCTACTTAAAGAAAATCAACAATACACCAACAAAAAAACCTTAGGATTATAGAACTAAAAGTATCATTATATTAAGAAAATACTATTACATACATATGATGCTATTATCCCCTCCTCTGTCCTCTCTATCACATTACAAGGTCTGGCCTATATTTATAAGAAGATTCTTCAAATATGGATAAAATTAATGCCTTTGATCTCATAGATAAAAGATAGATAATTACATACATTTTAAGGTTCTAATCCTGATCTTAATCCTTATAGAATAGCAAGAGCATCCTTGGCTTGGATTGGAATGATGAGTTGTGTATTCGTAAACAAAATAAGCACAAACCACACGGGTCCACACTAGCTACTATCGAATATGAATCCTCTATCTCATGAGATCTGCCCTATCTCAACCCATAGAACAAAACTCACCAAATTTTCCACCATACTTATATCTAACAATCTCATTGGCTAGAAAATATTGGAACTCCCAAATATGTATCATTTGATCTCATTCATAGGAATGAGATCGAAGACCTTGAAATGCTGATGAGCTCACATAATGATTTACCATGTATGAGAAGGGATATATTGTGTATAAAGAAATTTTTGGTCAGATCCGTTATCACTAGACTGGAACCAATTGGGTTTTTCAACTGTCAATCTAGTGCAATTATTTCAAACCACTTTGGATTGGAAGGTACCCCTTCCAATCAAAGAGGGCTCTCTCAAGAAAAAGGTAAGATATTCAAGAAACAATCTTATAATGAAGATGGCTAACTCTTTTTTTATTTTAAGTGATTTTGAAAGAGGAAGAGTGTATGAAGGCTACCATTTGGCATGGAGTCAGCTAATGGAATTCAATTACAAACATATGCAATTCATTGAAGCTGAGGCAATTGAGCTTATAAAATAACCTTTTTTCAGTAAAAACATATTACATAAAGGAAGTTGGAGCATAAAACTATGAATTCCAAGTAATCATGATAATATGAAGCTGATAAAAATATATAAAATAGAAAGACACAAACATATAAGCTCCAAAAGAATCTCAGGAATGAAAGACAACTGTTGCAACTCTGTATTATATTGATAGACAAAAATTACATAATAGCCTTCTCATGACCTTCCAACCGTTTTAAATTCTGAAACTTTGTCATTTATAGAGCGAGGTATCATAGAAATGGTTTTCCACCTTGCTAGCTTCAAATTCCTACCTAAGAGACCTATTTCAAATAGGATTACATCACTTGGAGACTTCCAAGGGATATTTTTCTGTTTGGCAAAGTTTGAATACAAAAAGGACTCTTCTTTCATTAAATAGCTCAACCAATCCATTTAATAACCCTTATCATATTCAAAAAAACTTCTGAGTGTATTGGATTTCTGATGTGTCATTATTCCACATGGATGTTGAGTTGGACCTCTTCCAAGTCGAATTTTAAAATTTTTACACAAATCTGGCTAGTGAAATTTCTGAACAATAGGCCTCAAATATGAGTGCATAATTTCCAAAACCTGATGGCTTTGACACAACTGAGAGAGTTTTTTGTAGATAGGGTTGTGCTTAAGAAAAACCTCCTTCATATTTCCAAAATTATTTTTCATTTGGTCACAAATTGGACTTGAAGTTGACTACTAAAAAAGTCATGTATCGAAAATTATGTAGCGCTCATTTCATAGCAAACTCTAAAATCCACCTTTTGCATAGACTTTGACCTTTATGAATATTGGAGGGTATTCCTTCGGACTAATGAGGAAAACATATGCTCTAATCCATCTGTGTTCTGAATTTTTTGCATAATTTTTGCCTCAAAGAAACCTACAACGAGTTTGTAGCGAAAACTCATCCTCAAGCCTGGAGCTTGCTAAGAACTTGCCTAGTTTCACAAAAATTTTCCACTTATTCCTTTTTTATCATCAAAAAAATTTCTAGAGCTTGTATATGCATGTTTATGATAGCATAAGACAAAATATGATCAAAAAATGCATGGCCTACCATGTTTCATAGTGTAACATCAACATCTTGCATAATCATTTTAAGACCCTTTTCTTCAATTCAACTTGTACCATCTCTATAGAACCAAAATGACATGATGATGTGTTTGCCAATTGAAACACTTGAGTTAAGACCTTGTAAACTTGATTTGATATGGTAAGCGATCCAATTGATGAGTTTGCATGCTTTGTTGACTTGCTAAGTTGTTATCCACATGGATTTTAATTGTTGAGTTTCCCCCTTAAACAAATGGCCCAATGATATTCCTGATCTCATTTGATGACTCAACTTCCTCCTTTAATGCATTGACTTCCCCAAAAAGACCAAAAATTCATAATGTTGTAAAAAAAGAGGAACAGGCAGTTTCATAGTGAATTCTGACCAGTTTACACTGAATTCGCTGCGGAATTGGGTAGAAGTGCCAAATTTACATGAAATGACCAATTTCACTTATGCATGAGATATTTTTGGGATTTTTATTTGACATTGACGCCTATCACCTTAAATATGACCTTTAAGACCCTCACATATGTACATTTTTTGAAAATCTAAAAATTCAAAAGACCCTATTTAACCCTAAGTGACTCAACCTAATTAACTTAAGACCAACCAAATTGTTATAATGGATAACAAGATCTTTGAACGTGGCTTCACGCTTCTTATTGAGGACCCGGGAACAAATAAAACATCATAAGACCATCTTGGGCCTTTGCTCTACAAAACCCATGTTCTCGATTGTCACCATGATAGTCGGACGTATGACAAACTATGAGCTAGAAACATGAACTGAATTGAGCGAACAAGAACACTTCACCTAACATAAGGACTAATCCTCCACATTCACCATTATTAGAAATATATTATTTAAACATCCTTAAGACATTGAAAACAAAGGAAATGAATAAAGTGTTTAACAATTTAGCTTATCATGCTAAGGGTTATGTTCTTAGTCTTAAGATGTACATATTATAGGCAATAATGCTAAGAACCAGGTAGAAATATAGGAAATCATGGGGAAAAAGGTGTATAAAATTGTGTCAAAATGGAGGCCCAACACTCCCCCACACTAAACATGTTGCATGTCCTCATGCAATTAGAACTTCTAAATAGAGGCAAAATTTTGATCAAAATTGTAGGATTGCAACTCTTTACTAGAGTCCTATTGCATTGATCAAAATGTTCAAATTGCTTTCTCCTCTATTTCTAGCTTTTTAAAATCTCCTCTTTAGTATGCTATTATGAAGACAATATTTTTGGATCGTCTGGTCCAATCATTGATCATCTTTTACAGCTTCTTGTTTTTAGAAACCAACTTATTACTCCTGTGTTGCAAATTAAAATTGTGGGCTCTTAGTCTCCCATTCACTTCTTTAACATGAATTTCAAGAATGAGATGCCCTCAAGTTTCTTTATTCATTCTTTTGATTTCCATATTTTTCTTCTTCAATATAGAATAATCAGTTGAATTATATGGTCAATTTCTATTAGTATAATAAACATCAGTTGTTTTACCACATGGTCTTAAATTTGGGTCGGGGATCGAAATATGTATTCATTTGTCCTGCAAAAATTTCAAATTAGAAAGGAGATTCCAAAAATTCTTTGACCCTAGGAAAACTATTTTTTACCTTATCTAAGGTATTGGGAATGTTTGTTGTTTCCTCTTGTTCTCCATGATCTTGGTCTAAATCGATAATTGTTTATGGTTTTAGGGTATTCTAAGGAAAAAAATTAGGTTGGTCAGATTTTTCCATAATTCGTGTAATCCTCTAATTAGTGACAAGGGTTTGGGCTTTGAGTGATTGAGCTACAAGAGTCTCTTCACCAAATTTCCTTATTCTTGAATTTTTAGGTATGAGAAAAGGACAAAGTTCAATTTACCACTTTTTAGAATACCTTCTATCTCCTAATTTTTAGGGTTAGGTTGAATATTTGGTTCTTCAGGAGCTGCTACGAACCCATTTTGTTGCAAGAAAGCATCCCAATTATCATTTTTGATACCCAACTCATCCACATTTAATATGATAAGCCTGTAGTGATGGAGACTAGCATCACGGGTTTTAGGAGCTTTACATACTCTTTGAGACATTTTTTGTAAGCTTATCCATAAAAAATAGGGAACATTGAACCTCTTTTCTTGAGTAAAATGCAACAATAATCCAATATGATACAAGAATTTCACTGCATACTTGCCTTTTCAAGTTAGTTATTTTTGGAGAATCAATAAGAGACTATGACATTTATCTTTAATCCAGGAATGAGGTACCCCTTTCATCTAGTCAACCTCTTGGTTTCTTGCCTTGATAAATTGTACACTCAAATGCTTATTAATGACCTTATTTTTTAACCATTTCATTCCTTCTAGAGGAAAAACGATTGTTTGAGTAATGGTTCTCTCATTCACAGTCATAATCAAATCCGCAATGCACACCACCTTACCATCAAAGTCTTGTGAAAATTGTAAAGCAACCTCATCCTTAGATCCTTGAAATTTGGCAAGGAAAATGTGTCATCCTTCTGTTATTAGCCTTCACTTATAGGAATTTTACTCTGAAAATTTCTCTAGATCCTCCATAGACGATGCCTTATGATGATCATATTTTAGTCTCCCCATAAATTTTCAGAAATTTTGATAGAGACTAATAAGGTGATTCAATGCTTTGGCTCCTTAGAACTTTAATATGGGTAGTCACAACTCGATCACTTATTTTAGTGATTAATTCGAACAAATTAAGGGTAAAATGGTCATGAATGAGAAAGTAGGCTAGACAAGATCCATTCATATCCCATACACACTAATAAATGGAATGACTACCCCATCTATCAATGCTATTGAGTTACATCGAAACAATGACTAATGAGTAATCATATGGAGTTAGGTTAATGGAGGGTTGATGTTACAATGGTACATAAAGGGATGGTATGCAATAATCATAGAAAATGGTGGTAGTATAAGGTGATGATCACAAGGTCAAGGGAAATTATAACGATACTTAGGGGAAGAATACCATAGGATAGCGATAATTGTGACAATATAGGGATATCAAAATGGGAGATGATTACAAATTTAGTTAGATTAAATATAATGATAATTGGGACTTTAGACATAAAATTCCAACGCAATTATATGAGACATTATGTTTCATTAGAGGTGCGACCATGACTACAATGAATAATATTTTCATCATGCAAATACTTTTCATCAAAAGGTTTCCCAACTCTTGTCATGAATGCATCATAAGGGCTTACCTTGTAACATTTTACTTGCCATAGATTCTAATAGTAATATCATTATTTAATGATTTGCATCAAGGATCTAGGACATGGCTTTCCAATGAATGGAAAGTATAGGGCTAATAAATATCATAAAATGATTGGTTTAATTGAGGTAAAACTAGGTGCATGTAGGTAAATGTTATACTTATGATATTAATTTCCCTTACATTAATGAGAAAAGAAAGAAAAACATGATTCATACCTCAAGTTGACTGAAGTTAACCTCTTGAGATGCCATTGATACTCACATGTATTCCTATCATCCCTGTGTTTTTCTTGTGACCAGAGACTTAGAGGCTTGTTAAAACACTACAAATATTGGTTGCTATCAACATGAATAAGGACTATCATCTTCGAAACAAATATCTGTTGCTTCATAATTCTTACTGTTGGTATCACACATAAAGAAACACAGTTCTTCCCAACACACTGAATATGGAAAAGATCAATACTAGAGAATTATGAAACTAATAATAATTTATTGTGTTGAATTAGGAAGACATGGTTATTTGGGATCTAGTCAAATCCATACTAGAATGTATTGGAAGATTTGGACTACCATCTTATTCCTTTATTTACTATATACTGCTTTATCCTACCCTACTTGACAAAAAAGGAAAACTTATTCTCAATTATAGGCATATTTCCAGTGGATCCATTTGCACAAAATATTAAAAATGGGTTCATATTCAAATTGGAAATATAAACTTTGATATATTACCTGAATACTAAGAACTAGTTGATCTCCTTGATGTGGTGCTAAGAGATGTTGCCTGATAAGGTGTTTCTCTAGTTTGACCATAATCTAGAACCATCTTTCAATATACTCATAAATATCTTGGTCCTCTTATTCATTACCCTATATTTTTGTGTCTTCGATTACCATATGCACTTGATAGTTGGTCTCTTGACTAGTCACAAGATATGGTGATGTGCACAATGAGATCTCCTTATATTCTTCATCAATTTTACTTCTTAGCTACTTGATCTCTTCCAAGTCTTCTTCCTTCTACTAGCCATGGTTTTTTTTCTTTGTTATAACTTCCTGAAGAAGAGGTATATTCCTGAACGCTATCAAAATTTGCTCTTCTTGAAGCGTCAATATTTTTCCAGCTACTTCCAATATGTGAGAAATTCTTCGAGCATCATTCTTCCTCCAACTTAACTTGAGGCTCCTTGAAATCTTACTAATGATATTTCTAATCTTTGTTTTTCACATGGATTAGTGTGTGAGGTTTTTACAACTAGGAAAAAAATTCTAAGAAAGTGAATAAAATCTTGCACACCACTCAAAACAAATATTGAAGATGGGCATGTACTTGGACAAATCATGCTATTGAGACCCTGTTGTCATCAATAACAAGGCATTGGTGAAACCCACTATATTGGATGTGTAAGGATAGAACTCCTTCAATAATTATGAAGTAGGCATATTTTTATCTTACCATTTCTCCTCTCCCAAGATGTGTAAAATAAAAATATGACCTATCTACCTATGCTCTAATCCCTTTAGCACCTTCCTTGGCAACAACGCCAATGATGTGCTATTTATCTGTATAAAACTCAAACGTTAATCATCAACCCAAGGGATCGTAGACCTATAAGTTACAAACACAATATGTGCAGGATTAAAGCCTACCCTATCTAGAGAGCATAAAAACTAGAAGCACTAAAAATCATATTTGCATAATACTTCAAAGAAATAATTACCTATTCTCAAACTTGAATAGTAAATGGGGCTTAGTCAGTTCAAGTGAGGAAAATGTAACCATGATCCCTAAGGTCCATTTGCCTCATTGGCACTACATTTACATTCTACATTCTGTCAAGATGAATAACTCACTAAGTCATCTGGTACCATATGTTGGCACATGAACAAAATAATGGTTTAGAAGATATATTTAATGACATGATATCTGATAAAATCCTACAAATTTATCATCTATAATTCACTAGCAGCAAAACGATATGATGATAGAACTCAAAGTACCATTATATTAAGAAAAAATTGTTGCATACATACATTGCTAATCTCCCCTCCTCTATCCTCTATATCATATTGCAAGGTTTGATATATATTTATAAGAAGATCCTTTAGTTATGGATAAGATCAACATCTCTGGTCTCATGGATCAAAGATCAAATAGCTACATACCTTTTAAGGTTTTAATCCCGATCTTAATCCCTATAGAATTGGCAAGAGCATCCTTGGCTTGTATGGAAATGTTGAGTTATGTCTTCATAAACCAAACAAACATGAACTATAAGGCTCCATACTAGCTGCTATTGAATATGACTCCTTTGTCTCACGAAATTTGGCTTATCTCATCCCATAAAATGAAAGTCACCAAATACACTTCCATACTTAGATCTAAGGATCTTGTTGGCCAACAAATCATGGAACTCCCAAATATGTCTCATTCGATCTCATTCATAGGAATGAGATCAAAGACCTCAAACTACTGGTGATTTGGCAAAATGATTTACTACATATGAGAAGGGATCTATCGTGTATAAATAAATTTTTGAACATATATTTTATTGTGGCTTCATGACTCTTCCTAAGGACCTGGGTGCAAATAAGACAACATAAAACCATCTTGGGCCTCTGCTCCACAAAACCCATGTGCTCGATTCTCATAAAGACAATTGGACATATGGAAAACTATGAGGTAGGAACATCAATTGTATTATGCTAACAGAAACTAAACTAATCAAACATGAGCTCTTCACCTAACATAGACACTGATCCTTTGCATTCACCATTATTAGTGAAACCTTATTTAAACCTCCTTAAAACATTGAAAACAAAGGAAATGCATAAAATAATGATTTACCTTATCATGCTTAGGCTTATGGTAGTAGTCCAAGGATGTACATATTAGAGGTGATAATGATAAGAACCAGGTAGAATTTAGGTAATCATGAGGCAAAAGGTGTCTAAAATTGTGCCAAAATAGAGGCCCAATAGTTGCTAGAGAATATCAAGTGATGAAAATCGTGTAAGAGTTGCTTCAATCTCTATTTGATTGATCAATTAATGTGATTTATCTTACATTGGATGTGACATTTTATTATTTGTCTTCATATGCATTTTTCAGTTTCAAAGAGTTTAAACACTTGCAACATATTAGTTATCTAATGGAAGTTTTCAAGCACTTCCCAAGACCCATACTCAATATATGTATGTCAAGCTCCACATTTCGAATTGATTGAAACTATTTACATAAGATGTGGTCTATGAAGTCACTTCACTACATATTTTTGTTTAGAAGTGCCACAACCATTTTTTTTTCGATTGATTTTTCAAAATTTCAATGAAAATAAAAATGAAAAGTGACTTTCTTTCCTTTCTAACTTTCTCATATAAGCCAATCTGAATATTCATAATTGAAACAAGCTTTGCCCAAAAGTTTATTGCCTATCTTTTTCAACTCCTGAAGGTTCTCTTTCATTAACAAACCCATTGAACTTTTTTCATCACCTAAATTAGGTTCTCAGGCTATTGGATAATTATCCCCCAAATTAAATGCTTTGAACCAGAGAGACATATTAATTGCCACCATATCTCCACTCCATTCATCCTTGAACATACATATTTGAAATTGCTCACATTTATTTATTCATAACCATTCAATCTTTATTAAAATTTGATTATTGTCTTTAAAATTAATAATAAGAAAAATAATGTAAATATAAACATAGTGACAAGAACCTTTACTTTGCACAGTATTATTATAAGCTAAACTAAATTAACATATAAAATATTCAATTCAAATAAAAATATTCCATCAATTAACATAAGCTTCACCCAAAGGGTTTATACGATGTATGGCATATATTTCCTTACCTTTGCAACCCCGAAGTCCCTAAAACAAAAATAAACCTATCAAAGATATCTACCGAAACCAAAGCAAATTAAACCATTAATATTCCATGTACAAATGTGGGTATTTATTCCATAAATAATTCAAGTTATCTTTTAAAAAGTCAACCTTGTAAACAAAATATCCTGAAACCGACTGCTTTTACCTTCCAGAATTATTGAAGAAAATAATCCTACTTGTATCTGTGTGCCCGGTACAGTGCGCGGTGTTTGCACTGGCAGGGGACAATTGATGGAGCCGAGTAGAATTGATTCTTGACGTGCCTCTTACACTTCGATATTACTCTAGCACTGAATAGCCCTTTCACTTTTGACATTTAAAGGGTGGAGGTGGGCTACTGGATTGGATTGATATTGTCCCACATTCAAATTTTCCATTCCGACAGGAGTGTAATTCAATCATTCTCCCAGTAGGGCATGATCTCCACTTTACCTGTAAGTACCACAGGTTGCTTTAACCATTGATCTGAGATTCAGCAAAACTATTTTCATACTAAAATGAAACTAGATTGACACTGGTACATACTTGCATCCTCAATACGTTGTACAAGTACCTAGCAACAAACAAGTGACAATCCTTATTCTAAATAATTAAACCTGTTTTGCCCAGGACAACAAGACTACTCGGTCGGTCTTAAAATTCCAAAAAGAAAAAGTTCAGCCCGAAGAGAATAACTTGTTCCTACAAATAATCTATTCTCTTTTTCAACAACAATCAAACCAATATAAAAAACGAACAGTACACGGAACAATATATTTTTCATGTGACAATTACCAAGATATAATTTCTACCAGCGTGTATTGCAATTACTCGCCAACTTTCGAAGGTTTCGAGATAAATAGCGTTGTTATATAATTGTTTGAGAATGGGATCCATGAAAAACGTTAGAATAGCGTTCCCACAAATCATGTCAAGGTTCTGGTCATTCTTTGTACTTCTGTGTAGCAAAAGGGTAAGGCTGACAGGCCAATCCCCAGATGTCAGAGAGGCAGTCCTGCTAAACTATGTTCTGAAAAATTCAGAGAAGGGAAATGCAGAGTCTGTGCTGAGTGCCATTGAGAGTCATGTTCAGCAAACTTGGCTGATGAATTTAGGCAAGGAGAAGAACTCTGTGCTGGATGGTGCAGTGCAGAAATTTGATCCGAAAGTGGTCTTAGAGCTTGGCAGTTACTGTGGCTATTCTGCCATAAGAATTGCCTCCAAGATGACAAAGCCAGACAGCAAGCTGGTCTCTATAGAACAGAATACACAGAACTGTAGTGTTGCCAGAGCAATTATTGAACATGCAGGTAAGAGTTTAATATTTTGTTTTGTTTTTAGACATTGTTATGGTTCTGTTGAGGGCCTTTCAGGCCAGGGTGAGTGTTCCAAGATCAGGGAATCCTACACAATTCTAATTAGAACTCATGTACTTTGTTATTTCAGGGGTTTAGACACAGGTCTAGAGGTAGTATACATAAAATTTTATGAATCACATGCAGAAAACAAGAATCTTAATGGAAAACTTAACCCAAAAAAACACTTTCAAGCGTATCATTAAGATCCTCTGCTACAAAATGATTAGAAATATTGGTTCTTAAATGGCCCTAGTTCAAGCAGGTGTTACTCTCCCAGTCAACCCTTTAGTACTGAATGGCTGTCTTCCTTTTGTCCTGAATGACCATCTTAGGATAAAATCCTAGTAGGTCTAGGATTATCAGTTAAGTTCCTCCTAATTAGAAAGGCTGATAGGCTGATCCTTAAATGGCCCTCATTCACAAAGGTCCTACAGTTGGATTTATATAGGGGCCAGTTTGCACTGTCTTTGATGAAAAAATCAAAGTTGAGATTGGTTTATTTTCATTTGGTTCATATATCTGTTTGTTAAGAGATCATGTTAATGTAATATTCAAATAATTATAACTGTTGGAACTTAATTTTTAGGAGTACATTGATGGCATTTTTTAAATATATATAACGAGGGATTTAGCATAAATTGTCTTTGTCCATATTCCTCTTTCCCCAGTGTATTTAAATTTAGCAGTTGCTCATATTTGGGATTTTGCATAGTTTAGCTTTGTCATTATCTTTCTGGCTCTACTATATTTAGATTTAGCAATTCCTGTAGTATTTTATGTGATTGTAATTGCATTATTTGGCTCTTACGAAATAGTCAGGGTTGGAAGGTTACCGAGGGTATGAAATCTGAATATGGATCTTAGCAATGAAAGTCCATGGATTTTACCATTTTTTCTCAGTGAACAATTTATAGTGAGAGCTCTTTCACATTAGCTGAATCTATGTTTGAATAAATTAAAACAACATAGTGTTATTGACATGGGTTAGAAGCACTACAGTAAATTATCGGGTAGAATTTAGTGAAAGTTAATGGATCAGATAACACAAATCTCTGTGAAATTTCAAAATTCCCTGCAAATATGTCTGCTATATGGGTATATTTTGGATTGGTGAATAAGATAACACTGATTAAATAATAGCCAAACATAAAAAAAATTACAATAAATTCTGCATAATTAACCACTTTTTCACCATGACTTGGGAGGTTAGCACTCACAGTCTATAACCCTAGAACGCAGCAGTTGTTAAGTTTTACCCAAACTTATTTGATTTCAAACTCATCACAAAAACATTCGTGTATTGCTTTGTGAAATTAAAATAAATCATTATAAAGCCATCTTTAGACCATGTTCCCCTTAGATGACAATCAATGTAGAAGTGATTATTGCACAGCACTATATTAGTGATTATGCATTGCAATAGATGCTGAATTTATATATTTTATTTTAATTTGGTGGCAGGTCTGTCATCAAAGGTGAAAGTGATGGAAGGAACACTGGGTAGAAATTTGGAGGAACTGGATGAATTTTTAGAAGAAGAGAGAGTTCCATACTTTGAATTCATATTCATGGATCACTCCAATCAGTGTTATTTGTCAGACTTTCTGCTGCTGAAGGACAGAGGAATGCTGGGAAAAGGGACAGGTATTGTGGCTAACAGTAGTACAGAAGGATTTACTGGAGCTTCTGATTTCTTCACTTATCTGAGAAGCCATCCGGAGGAATTGGAGACTGAAGAGCATAAGTGTAGTGTGGATCCACTATCACTACCCTCCACTGTCACCGTCTCCATTTACAAAGCTGATCTGCCTATATTCATTCATTAGAAAATGCTTGCATGCATGTTTTCCATATAATTCTTTAAGCATATTAGATGCATAAATATTCATATAAGATAGAGCAGAGAGCAACTTATTGTGGATGGGTGGATAGGTGCATGTCTAAATGTATTCATAGTTAGGAATTCTAATTTTTTTTATTGATGTACTGGTGTAGCTCACTTTCTTGCTTGAGAATAAGATTCTTTCCAATTTTTCCACATCTAAACAAATCTAGTGTGTAATCCTCATTTGTTTATTCATCAACAAATTGATCATGGTGCTGGCACAGCGGTTGCCACTACATAAATTGGTTTTTCTGATACTTCATGGATGGGTAGACTTAGTTGGGCATTGTCTACTTGAAGCTGCCCCTTGTAGTGAT
Source organism: Pinus albicaulis (assembly GCA_034641835.2). Classification (NCBI taxonomy): domain Eukaryota; kingdom Viridiplantae; phylum Streptophyta; class Pinopsida; order Pinales; family Pinaceae; genus Pinus; species Pinus albicaulis. The sequence continues at coordinate 1,040,848,942 of CM076581.1, forward strand.
GGGTCCACTAGTTGTGTGCTTCCCACCATGTTTTAGCAATTACGAACATCTTTATTGTTGCAATCTTAATCTTCTTTGCATTTTTGAAGTTGACATCAATTAATGTCTGGAGGATGCTAAACCAGCCATTGAGTGACTTACCATAATTTTTTCCTAAAACAAGGTATATGATAATTAATCTTCATCTTTAAAAGATGCCTGCTACCCTATGATTCTGATCCTCGCTGTGCATATGTGGTTGGCTCAATTTGGGACATAAGTCAAGTCTTTGGGAAAATTTCGCAAACTTGTTGAGCATTTGCTCACATTGTGTTTGGAGTGCTTCATCTTTAATAACCTACACAAAATTTTGCAAACCAGTTAAGGATTTCAGTGTGTTTGGAGTGATTCGTTCATTATAAACTACACTATACTTCAAACGTTTGAACCCTTGGAGCTGGTGGTGTTGTTGTCTTCCATTACCAGGTGAGCTGTGTGCATCAAAACTGTGGATAGAGGTCAGATCGAACGTGTGTCACTGGTACTCAGACCTTGTCCAAACATTCATCCAAAACGAGTGTATTCTACGTATGTAGATACTTTCACCAAATGAAAACAACTGTGAGACCTAAAATGTATTCTACATATGTAAATACTTTTACCGAATGAAGCTGAGTAGAAAGAACATGGAAGGTTAGGATCAACTACGTTATTCTTTAGTTTGCGAAGAGAAAATGTCTCATGGAAGGAATTCGTTGCATTCAAGATAAAAGGCCCAAGCAGGCTCTGACAGAGACAAAGCTCTTTATTTTCAATATAAGAATTAGTTACATTGGACCTTTTAAAATCCCAGACTGTTTGTGATTGAGACAACGCTAAATGAAACTGTTGCAAACAACAGTGTTGCAAACAACAGTGGACTATGTAAAATTGATAATTGAGCTGTGTAAACAACTTAAACAATTTAATTATACTGTTGCAAACAACAGTGAACTATGTAAAATTGATAATTGAGCTGTGCAAATAACTTAAACAATTTAAATAATTAAAGCATAAAAACCACTTATATGGTAAGTGATGTTCAAGTGGGAAATAAATGTAGCATATGCAAAACCAATGTGTTTGCAAATGAACATAAAAGGTGTTCATGTGTCACATGAAGAAATCGAAGTGTCATAACATCTGACACATGACAATATTATATAAAACAATGAACATTCAAAATGGATCATCATCATATATATTTGGTGGTACAGAAATGAGATATAAGAGCTGTCAAAATATTAAGATTGTTGGCTTTAGTATGTGTATCGAAACCACTTTATATTTGACCTCACAAAATTATAATTCAAAAGGAGGAGGAGAGGCTCACAAAATTACGATACAGAAGAGAGGAGGAGCCCCTCATATCGCTACAAATATTATTCCGACACAAAAAAATCTTAGAAATGTCCCTTTTTTTTCAAATAAGCATCACGCAAAATGAGATTACTTGAGATTCTAATTGAGTGAGTAAAAATAATAATAAAATAATATGTATATTAATAATTTAAAAAAAAATATTTTTATCCCATAGATATGTATGGGAAGACCCAAATTTAAAATATAGCCCGCACTAGTTTAATTATGCATAGTCAATTAAATTAAATAGCAAAATTTATGGTATTTGGATGACTTAATAATAATAAAATAATATGTCTACTAATAATTTTTTAAAAAAATTATCTTCTCATAGATATATGTATGAAAAGACCTAAATTTAAAATATAGCCAATTATGCATAGTCAATTAAATTAAATAGAAAATTTATGGTATTTAGATGACCTATGCAGAATTATATAATTATAAGGTTCCTTTTAAGATGCACAATTACATAATTATACGTGTTTTAAGATTGAGTGAAATATGTAAGTTAGCATGAACATCTTCTTCGTAAGTATAAGATATTTTATAGGGCTCAAGGTCATATAACAATAATGCTCAAAGTGATGAACTCAACATGTCACTTGCAAGAATTGAACCTAACGGGGAGTATAACAATAGTTGCTCCCAACCACCCTAAGTAAACCCAATTAAATAGCAAGGTCAAGTCATTACAAGAAATATTCATTATGAGTTTGACATGTTACGTGCAATCATTGAACCAAGGGAAAATTTTGAGGATGGAATTTTATCTTAAAGTTTAGAAACTTTAGTGAATCTTACTAGTACCCAATATGTAAATTGTAAGAGATTTGACGATATTTTTGTAAAAATATTTAGGTTTTTAATTATTTTATATTATTATAGATAACATTTTGGTGATTTTTAGGGTAAAATAATTTTACATTATAAAATATTGGTGAATCAATTTAAAAAAAAATGGAAATTTGTGAATCTTTTTTTTTCGAGAAAACATGGAAAATTAACCCACCTACGAATATTAGCCCCTAAAATTTTCCTTGATTAACCCAAGAACCCAAGTGTGGAGGATAACAATATTTCTCCTAAACCACCTAAATTAAATCTAATCACTAATACCTTTACTCATTACCACAAATACATATATTTTTCAATCTGGGTTTAGTTTCGTGGTTGGGAGAAATGTTGACCAAAATTAGTATGTGCTACCTACACTAATAAGTTGAGATTCAACAAGATGATGAGCTTAGTGAAAAGAGTCGCCTTCAGTAAGTGGGCCCGCAGGCTATTTTTGGCGCAAGTCTATTTTTAGACTATGTCTATTTTTAGACATGATGATCATATTTCAGAAGTTGCAGGATGCTATTTGTGGATGGTTGATCAAGTTGGAAAAATAGATGAAATTCTATTTTTTAGAATATTGGGCGAAGTCTATTTATAGATCGTCAATCTAAAAATAGATGCATGTCGATTATTATTAGCTCTTAATAATAATCGGACTCTAAACAGCAACTTATTCTCTTGGGGCACTTCAGTTTAGTGCACAGATGTGGTCCACCTTGGTGAAGATTACAATTCCAGGGTTCACTTTGGAGCTAATGCATGAGAGGACTCGATTAGAACTCAAGTGAGAGTTATGACACGAGTTGGAAGAGACTAGTTGTATGGAGTTATATTGATTTAACTGATTAGACTTAGGTTGGGCAAATTATTATCTAGTCTAACTGATTGATACACTAGTGAGAGTGGAGTGAATTAATTAGTTAATTAATTCACAAATAATAACTCATTAATCAACTGAACAATACAACATTTAACTACAGTGCATGGCAGTTTCAGTGGAGACCCAGTGGAGAGATAGGTGAAAGGGCAAGATAGACTATCTGTTGTGACTATAGTGATGCATTGATTGCATCACACACACATTAGAGTTTCCAATGAGGATTGCGCAGTCAAGGAAAGGGTAATTCGAATTCATTTAGAGCTATTCTTCAGCAGAGATTGCGCAGTGGAGGCAAGCTAGTAGGAGGCAAAGATCGGTGCATGGATTTGCAAGATTGGTCTTGATTAGTGTATGACGATTGTACTGTACTGAGAGCTTGTGATAAGCTTTGTATGCTTTGTATGAGATTGTCATATGATCTCCATGTTACATAATATATAGTTGGGGTTTTCAGCTTCAGGCTTTCCCGGTTAAAAACTGTGTTATGTGCGATTGAATATTTTTTGTTTATGCTTCACATGTGTGTGCAATTAATTTTTCCGCAAAAGATTAACAAGTGGAATAGATTCAGTATCTTGCATAAAGTTAAATAGTGTGAGATCGAGTGGATATTGGACATATGCATGCTTAGTGCATATAATTTCTACATGGTATCAGAGCATTGTTGATTGAAGATTGCAATTGTGAAGTGAGTTTGTGCTGGTGGACAATTTGAATTTGCTACAAAAGATTCTTGGTGCAGAAATCGAGTATACATTGAAATGTCTTTCAATGGGTTGAGATTGGAGTATGCCCTTGATGGGAGCTTGAATTACATAGCCTGGAATGATAGGATGAAGGCGGTGTTGGAGGATAATGGGCTGAAGGAGTTCATCGATATCGATGTTCCTAAGCCGGGATCTAGCAATGCTGCATTACTTGATGCATGGCAAAAGAAGACAACAAAGACGAGAAGGATTCTGTTGGAAGGTGTGAAGGACCATATTGTGTCTAGCCTTCATAGGAAAGCCACTCCATTCTTAATGTGGAAGGATTTGACAGACTTGTTCAAAGCAGAAGCGACCAGAGGAAGTTGGCGGTTAAAGACAAGCAGATAAAGGTGTTTTCTCCTCGGCGACAGGTATTCAGCCCTCCGAAATTTGTCCCTTTGCAAGGATGGGCGAGAGTGCGGGGAGTTCTTGTTAATAAGAAAGAGAAGACTTGGTGAGCTGCCGCTCTCCTTGGGCTTCAAAGAGTTGGCATACCTACGCTACTTTGTCAAATGGGCTGAAGAGAGCTATAGGGATGGGGCAACTGAGTCCGGATCTTGTGCAGGAGGAGATAAGGCGGGGTACCAGGGATGGATCTTCATCGAAGAATGAAGATGAAGAAAATTGTGCTTTGGTTGCCAAATTAAGGAAAGGGAAGGGGAAGAAAAATCCTTCAAAATTCGGTGCTAAAGGCAAGAAGCAGGATTTTTCCAAAGTGAAGTGTTTTCACTGTCACAAACATGGACATTTCGCCAATAACTGTCCACAGAAGAAGAAGAACAAGCATGCTGTTGGATTTTCAGCTGGAGAGGCCTTAGCCTCGCAATTTGAGCTTGATTTCTCCTTGATCGCTTGCTTGGTTTCAAGCTGCATGGGATCGGTGTGGTATCTTGACAGTGGTGCGTCTTTCCATATGACGGGAGACAAAGAGTTGTTTAGTGACTTGGAGGAGAAGGACCTCCAGATGCATATAGAGATGGGCGATGATGGTCGGTATAGTCCGAATGGCATTGGACCATTACCTTTGAGAGAGAGTCCGGTAGTCCATTCTTGTTGAAGAATGTTATGCATTTTCCAAGTCTGAAGAAGAACTTGGTCTCAGTCGCAATGCTGGAAGACAAAGGTTATGATGTTGTTTTTAGTGAGGGAAAAGCCTTCCTTAGACATAAAACAATGGGTCAAACCAAGAATATAGGGGTTCAAATTAAGAATCTCTACAAGCTGGAGGTAGATGGCTGCGATGCAATGGTGGGCAAAGTAGAAGAAGTGGTGAGCCGGGATGAGGGCGAATTATGGCATAGGAGATTGGGCCATCTTCACCATGGCGCTTTGAAGATTTTGCAGCAAATTTCTACTGGACTTCCCAGGGGTACTTCGCGCGCTAGATTAGGGGTGCAAGGGATGTACTATGGGTAAGTTTGTGAAGACCACCTTTCATGAGAAGGAGAACCGTGCTTCGGTGATCCTGGAGAGAATTCACACAAACGTGTGTGGACCATTCTCGGTTGCTTCAACAACAAAACACAAGTATTATGTGATATTTGTTGATGACTATTCTCGTAGATGCTGGATCTTCTTCATGCAGAAGAAGAGTGAAACGTTCTCAAAGTTCTGTGAGTTCAAGGCATTGGTGGAGAAGAAGTCGGGGAAGCAAGTGAAAGCTCTACGGAGCGATAATGGTGGGGAATACATCTCGAGCGACTTCAAAGACTTTTGTAGCAAAGAAGGAATTCGAAGAGAACTCACAGCGCCCCATAACCCACAACAGAATGGGGTCGTGGAGAGAAAGAACAGAATGATCGTGGGTGTTGCACAAGCGATGCTACATGACCAGGGCCTACCGATGCACTTGTGGGTGGAAGCATGCAACACTACGGTTTATGTGCAAAACCATTGTCCTCATAGAGTACTTGGCATGAGTACACCCGAGGAAGCTTTTACTGGTAAGAAGCTTGATATTTCTCATTTGAAGATTTTTGGCTCTCACCTGCTTACATTCATGTGACAAAGGACAATGTGGAAGAAGCCGGAGCCGATCAAGTGCAGGTTGGGATATTTGTGGGGCACACAGAAACAACCCATAATTATCGTGTGTATTTTCGAGACAGTCGGATGACCATGGTGCGACAGGATATAAAATTCAATGAGGTGAAAGCCATGAAGTTGTCGCTTGAGAGGGAGCTACACTTGCATGCAGAGGAGGAACTTCTTGTTCCCAAAGATGAGCCTCTAGATGTGGATCAACCACAGGAGGAAATTCATGGAGTGGAGGAGTCCACTCAAGCAGAACCAAACATCAGAATAGGCAGAAAGCGTACCACAGAATCTGAGAGACTGAATCTTGATGTGGCATAGAATGTAGGAGTCCCTACATCACAGCGTAGACAAAGATAGTCACCTGATTGATTTACTGGATACATGGCTCTTATGAGCAAGTGTATCATGACAGAGCCATCTTCTTTCGAAGAAGCAGTGCAGGAGCCCACATGGGTAGATGCCATGGTGGAGGAGTATGACTCCATTGTTAGAAACAGTGCTTGGGAGATTGTTCCAAGACCAGTGGGAAAATCAGTTGTAGGATCAAGATGGATCTACAAGGTAAAGCAAGCTGCCGATGGGAACGTCGAGAAGTATAAGGCAAGATTTGTTTCCGGGCCTTCTCACAGATCGAGGGGATTGACTATGAAGAAACGTTTGCACCTATCGCACGATATTCTTCCATATGGACCATCCTTGCTCTCTCAGCACAGATGGGTTGGCACATTCATCAGATGGATGTGAAGATTGCATTCCTTAATGGGATCATTGAGGAAGAGGTGTACATTGAGTAGCCTGAAGGATTTGAGATCTTCAACAACGAGTCACATGTGTGCAGGCTCAAAAGAGCGTTTTATGGACTGAAACAAGCACCCCATGCTTGGTACACTCGGATCGACAGCTATTTCACTGGACTTGGCTTCACCAAGAGTGAGGCGGATGCAAAACTGTACCAAATTGTGGTGGAGGGTAAGCTTTTAATCATTGTACTTTATGCTGATGATTTAATAATAACAGGTGATGAGCAGTTGATACACTCATGCAAGGCAGATCTTGCAAAGGAGTTTGAGATGAAGGATTTGGGCCTCCTTCATTATTTCCTTGGATTGGAAATATGGCAACGAGAAGGTGAACTGTTTGTGTCTCAAGGCAAGTATGCCCGAGAGATACTGGAGAAGTTTCACATGCAAGGCTGCAAGCCTATCGACACTCCTCTTCTAGGAAATTGGAAGAAAGAGGATGCTACATCGGCAGAGGTAGTGGATGCCACTGTTTATCGATAGTTGGTGGGTTTTCTCATGTATTTAGTCAATACAAGACCAAACATATATGCGGTGAACCAAATTTCATAAGAAATGGCTAAACCTACCAAGCTCTTTGGAAGGCGGTGCAAGCATGTCCCGATGATATCTTAGGGGCAATATCCGAGTATGGTTTATGGTACAAACAAGACGCATGAGGTGAAGTTGCAAGGCTTTGATGATGCGCATTGGGCAGGAAGCCCAACAGACAGAAAGAGCACATCAGGGGGGATTTTCAGTATCGGATCTACGATAGTTTCTTGGTACAACAGGAAACAAATATTTTTGGCACTCAGTTCAGTAGAAGCGGAATACATGGCAGCAAGTCAAGCTACATGTGAGGCTATCTGAATGAGGAAGATCCTGGTTGGTTTGTTCGGTTCACATTTAGATCCCACGGTGATACATTGTGATAATCATAGTTGCATTAAACTCTCGGTTAATATTGTGTTTCATGATAGATCTAAACATATTGATATTCGGTATCATCATATCAAAGATTTTGTGCAGCGGAAGATCATGTTGCTTCAGTACATTCCTACGGAGGATCAGGATGCAGATATTCTGACGAAGGCGCTCACCAGGAGCAAATTCGAATACCATAGAGGTAGGATCAGGGTGAAGGATAATCCATATCTTGTTGAGAGGGAGTGTTGAGATTCAACAAGATGATGAGCTTAGTGAAAAGAGTCGCCTTCACTAAGTGGGCCCACAGGCTATTTTTGGCGCAAGTCTATTTTTAGACATGACGATCATATTTCAGAAGTTGTAGGATGCTATTTGTGGATGGTTGATCAAGTTGGAAAAATAGATGAAATTCTATTTTTAGAATATTGGGCGAAGTCTATTTATAGATCGCTGATCTAAAAATAGATGCATGCCGATTATTATTAGCTCTTAATAATAATCAGACACTAAACAACAACTTATTCTCTTGGAGCACTTCAGTTCAGTGCACAGATGTGGCACATCAGTGGACTGAGGGAATTACGCAATTCCCAAGGGTTTACTGGAGCTAATGCATGGAGGACTCAGTTAGAACTCAAGTGGCAAAGTTATGACACAGTTGGAAGAAGTAGTTATGGAGTTGTATTTAGTTTAACTCAGTTAGACTCAGTTGAGCTAGTTGTATCTAGTCTAACTGATTGATACACTAGTGAGAGTGGAGTGAATTAATTCACAAATAATAACTCATTAATCAACTGATCAATACAACAGTTAACTACAGTGCATGGAAGTTTCAGTGGAGACCTAGCGAAGAGATAGGTGAAAGGGCAAGATAAACTATATGTTGTGACTATAGTGATGCATTGATTGCATCACACACACATTGGAGTTGCCAATGAGGATTTCACAGTCAAGGCAAGGGTAATTTGAATTCATTCAGAGCTATTCTTCAGCAGGGATTGCGCAGTGGAGGCAGGCTAGTAGGAGGGCAAGATCGGTGCATGGATTTGCAAGATTGTTCCTGATTAGTGTATGATGATTGTACTGTATTGAGAGCTTGTGATAAGCTTTGTATGAGATTGTCATATGATATTTGTGATACATAATATGTAGTTGGGGTTTTCATCTTCAGGCTTTCCCGGTTAAAAAATGTGTTATGTGCAATTGATTATTTTTGTTTATGCTTCACATGGGTGTGCAATTAAATTTTCCGCAAAAGATTAGCAAGTGGAATAGATTCAGTATCTTGCATAAGTTAAATAGTGTGAGATCAAGTGGATCTAGGACATATGCATGCTTAATGCATATAATTTCTACACTTAAAGAAACCAGTTATAAAACTGTACTTCACTTAATCCAATCCAATTCTTTTCAACCACAACCAAATTTTTCATAACTCAACACTCCAAGAAGCTCATCCAACCATCAAAAGTCATAGCATCCTCATCCATTTTCCACGCAACATAAGAAAGACAATTAATTTTTCTACTAAATAGTGCTTCAGGAGTTTTCTTCTCATAGAATGCTTTTCCAATAAAATAATAACTTGATGTTGTCATTGTAGTGTCGACATTGATGTCAACAGGCTCATGGTGTTGCTTGTCATTTGTCTTATGTCAATTTGATGATGCTGCTAGTCCTCCTCATGATGAGCGTGTCGAGTGTTGGGTTGTAGTAGTGGTCAACTTGTTGGTTGGCATTGATGTCAAATTGGTTGTGGTATGACTTAGTGCAGGAAATAGTGCAGGATTTGGAGGCTGAGTAGAGATGGTTGTAGGGCATGGTTATGATGGCTTGTTACAGGTTGATGTTGCTACAAGTATTGGAGGTGCCTCTATAGGTTTGGAGGCAGTTGGATGACTTGATGTTGTTGTTGCAGGTGTTGGAGATGTTGTTACATGTGTTGGAGATGTCTCTACAGGTGTTGGAGAATGTTTGATGGCTTGATGATGTCGCTACAGGTGTTGGAGGTGTTCGGCTGTGCATTGGTTATGCATATGATTGTTTGGTTATACAATGTTACCAAGGACGTTTCTCATGTTATTTGGTAGGGTAGATAAATGGTTTACCTTGGTATTTGATTGAACATGAGTAAATAATTACCATGGTATTTTCCCTTGGTATTGCATGAGTAAAATATTACAATGTATTGTGTGAGTAAAATATTATCATATTTTCCCTTGGTATTGCACGAGTAAAATATTACCATGGTATTTTCAATTGGTATTTTGGCTCACCTCGTATTTACACTTGGTATTGGTATTACCTTATTATTTTCCCTTGGTATTGGATTCAAGATTGATGATGATAGTTTTCTATATATTTGTGTGTGAGTATTGAGTTGAAATATTTTTGGTTGGATGAGTTATGTTTTGAGTGAGAGTGAGAGTGCAATAGGGTGTGTGTGTTAGGGCCCTATATTACTACTGTAGTCCCTTACTTTTGTTAGTGTATCCCCCTTATTGTTTTTTTTGTACCCCCGTAATCCCCATATTGTTATTATTGTGCTCTATAATAGCCCACTATCATTATTATTATGCCCTTACATTATTATTGTTAGGTCGGTTAGGATTATATTGTGACCCCATGGACTCCTATATATAGAAATGAGGTTTTGTCATTTGAATCATCTAAAATTTGTTCATTTATGTAATGTAAAGGAGTTTTCTCCCTCGAAGTGGCTGATTTCTAAGTCATTGATCTCTCTTTTCTTCTATTTTGTGAGTTGGTTTCATAACATTTGGTATCAAAGCTTTGAATTCTAGGGTTTCCTTGCTTCAAACAGGTCATCATGGCATTTGCGCTATAAATTCTTTTATGCAAAGGTTCAAAAGCTAAAAAAAATCCATTTGCACATAAATCCGGAGGAACTTCGTGGAAATATTTTAGATCTTGGTTCGGAATATTTTCAGAGATATGATCTATGGAATTTATGGTTTTTGCAGGCTCCCGAATTTCATCTCAAAGAATTGAACTTGGCAAAATCATCATAACTCTCTCTTTAAGCATTATATTAGAATGTTGTAAATAATGGCCGAAAGTACATGGAATTTAGTTTCCTATGTATCGATTTCAGAACCAAAGGAGGAAACATTGACACGTCGCACACTGTACAAGTTTGCTCTACTGAACGAGTCCATAATTAGGTCATCGTGGGAGGTTTGGAATAAATTTACTTTTAAGAATCCAAATCAGGTCAGACCTATGGGATTGAAAGAAGATTCATAGGGCTACTAAAGGACCGAAGATAAAACCTTGGGGATCTGATATTATAGAGATACATCAGTTTCAATATCGAGCTCCTAAAAAACAAGAAAAATGTGTGTATTTTTTTTTAAATTGCGTAAGTCTTGTTTGAAAAACCAATTTGAAGTGATTCCAAGGGTATATTGAAGAATATATATCTATATTGGGTTATAAAATGCCCCCTAAAAAGAATTTAGCATCCACTAATCCCTCAAAAGGCTATACTATGACTCATGAAGAGGAAGAAGTGCAACATGATATATCAAAATTTCATGACCAAGTACAAAAAATTTCACTCTCACAAAGAGTAACAAAAAATGAAATGGAAGCTAAGATGGATGGTTTGAAGAAAGGCATGGAAGCTAAGATGGATAGTTTGAAGAATGGCATGGAAGCTAATATAGATGGCGTGGAAGCTAAGATGAATGAAATGAAAGCTAAGATTGATGGTATAGACGAAAAACTGAAAGGCAACATGGAAGACATGAAGAATGATCTAAAATCATACATGGAAAGTTTGAAGGAAGGTTTGGCAAAGTTGCTACAAGAAAATATTCCTAATGGAAAAAAGGTAGTAGAGGAAACTCATGATGTGAACAAAAGAAATGTTAATCATGATTTCATAGAATCTAATTTTGGATTTAAGACCCACCATATTCCAAAGATAAATATGAGGAATTTTGATGGTAAGGATCCGATAACTTGGATACTAAAAATGGAGTAATACTTTGAGCTCCATAATATCAAAAACACACAAAAGGTACGCATTACAACTTTATATTTAGAACAAAATCAGTTTGTATGGTATCGATGGCTTTGTTCTCGTAAACCACTGGTCACCTGGTCAATTTTTATGGAGGAAATGACAATACATTATGAGGATACAACGAGCAACACATTCTTTAGCCAATTGATAAATCTCAAACAAAAGGGTTCAATGATGGAGCACATTGAGGATTTCAAAAAATTGAAAATAAGGGTAAATAATATTCCAAAGGAGCATAGGATTGATGTCTTCATAGGGACTCTAAAGGATAACATCCAACATGAGGTTCAACTTTGGGAACTTGATACTTTGGAAAAGGAATTTAGGTTGGAAAGAAAAATGAAAGAAAAACTATGGCGACAAGGAAGCCTACCACTAACAACTATAAAGATGAAAGTGTTGCTACTCCTAGACTTCCACAAACAAAAAGGTTGACACCACAACAATTGGAAGAAAAAATAGAAAAAGGGCTTTGCTATAGTTGTGATAGAAAATACACTAAAGGTCATAAGTGTGCTGAGAAAAAGTTATTTTACATAGACTGTGAAGAGGAGGAAGAAAAGGATCAAGAAATTTCAAAAGAAGAGGATATACACTGGGGACCAACCCTAAAGGAAGAAGAAATGAATCTGTCCATATCCTGTAATGCATTGACAAGAGTTACCTTTCCTTAAACTCTCAAGATAGAATGGAATATCAAGAAGAAAAATGTAATAGTGCTTATTGATTCGGGTAGTACCCATAATTTTATTCATTGTAAGGTAGCCAAGGAATTGAACTGCTACCTATACCCAATGCCAGAGTGTCAAGTGACGGTGGCAAATGGAGGAACTATAAATTGCTCTGGAAAGTGCCATAATATCAAGCTAACCATGGGGGAATATGTATTGAATAGTCCAATGCTCTCCGTTCCAATGGGTGGTGCTGATGTTGTACTAAGAGTACAATGGTTACATTCTTTGGGGACAATAGCTTTTAATTTTCAAGAACTTTTCTTGAATTTCTTTTCGGAAGGAAAGGAAGTTGAATTAAGGGGTATCATAGGGAAGCCAGGAAAGTTAATAAGCTCTAATGTCATGACAAAGCTTCCGAAGAAATAACAACGAGGCGTAATTGCACAATTATGTTCACTAGAAGTTCAAACATCATAATCATCTATTTCTCTAGATCTCCAAAAATTATTGGACAGTCATTCCAAGGTGTTTGAAACTCCCAAAGGACTCCCACCTATTCGTGATCATGATCATGATATTCATTTGATTCTAGGAAGTGTTCCTCCAAACATCAGGCCTTACATATATCCTTATGTCTAAAAGAGTGAAATTGAACGTATGATTGCAGAAATGCTAGAGGTTGGTATAATTCAACCTAGTCAAAGTTCTTTCAACCTAGTATTAGTGCACAAGAAGGATGGATCATGGCGCATGTGTCCGGATTATAGGGAGCTCAATAAGCTCACTATTAAAGACAAATTTTACATTCCTATGATTGATGAATTATTGGATGGATTACATGGATCAATTTATTTCACCAAGCTGGATCTCCATTCGAGATATCATCAAATTAGAATGAAGAATGAAGACATTCCGAAAATAGCATTTCAAACTCATGAGGGTCATTATGAATTTTTGGTCATGCCTTTTGGCCTTACAAATGCACCTTCTACATTTCAAGGGTTGATGAATTCCATTTTCAAACCCTTCCTTAGAAAAATTTTGTTACTATTTTTTGATGATATACTAATCTACAATAGGTATTGGAAGGATCATGTTCAACATGTTGACACGGTGCTCAAACTATTGGAGGAGAAGCAATTATATGAAAAAACCTCCAAATGTTTCTTTGGAGTACAAGAGGTGGAATATCTCAGTCATATTATATCTCAGCAGGGTGTTAAGGTAGACCCTAACAAAATTAAAGCTATTAAGGAATGGAAAGTCCCCACAACCATAAAGCAGTTGCGAGGATTTCTCGGGGTAACAAGGTATTAGTGCAAGTTTGTTAAGAATTATGGGAGAATAGAAAAACCTCTACAACATTATTGAAGAAATATGCATTTTCATGGACTCTTGAAGAAACTAAGGCCTTTGAACATCTTAAAGAGGCAATGTGCCAAGCACTGGTCTTAGCTATGCCAGACTTCACAAAAACCTTTATTGTGGAATGTCATGCCTCAGAAAATGGAATTGGTGTTGTTTAATGCAAGAAGGAAGATCCATTACTTTTGAAAGATGACCAATCAAAGGAAAGCATTTACAGAAAGCTATCTATGAGAAGGAAATGTTGGGAATACTACATGCACTAAAGAAATGGCGACCTTACCTAATGGGAAGGCACTTCAAGTTAAAAAATGATCATGATAGTCTTAAATAATTTTTGGAACAAAGACTATCTTCAAAAGAGCAACAAAAATGGGTCACAAATATGTTGGGTTATGAATTTGAAATCATCTACAAAATAGGGAAGCTAAATGTTGTTGCAGATGCACTCTCAAGAAAGGATGAGAATGTGGAATCATTTCTTTGTTCCATTTCTATTATCCAACCAGATTGGATAACCGAAGCAAGGGAGGAATGGAAGAATGATGTAGAAGTATGGACACTCATTCAAAATTTGCAGCAAGATCCCAGTACATATGATACATTTAGTTGGAAAAATGATTCCTTATGGTACAAATATTGCTTATATCTTTGTAAGAATTCCCAACTAAAACAAAATATTATTTTGGAATTGCACACCTCTCCCTTAAGAGGACACTCGAGATTTTAAAAAACTTACCATAGGGCGAGGAAATATTTTTTTTGGGATGGGCTTAAATATGATATTCAAAAGTTTGTGGCGGAATGTTTGGCTTTCCAGCAAAATAAAGTTGAGACAATTAAGACCCCGAGTCTACTACAACCTTTATCCATTCCAATTCAACGTTCGGAGGAGGTTTCAATGGATTTTATCACAAGTTTACTTAAGTCTGAAGGAAAGTGTGTCATCATGGTGGTAGTTTATAGACTTACCAAGTATGCAAACTTTTGTGCATTATCTCATCCATTTAAAGTGAGTACAGTTGTTACTGAATTTATGGAAACAATTCAAAACCTACATGGAAACCCAAATATTATTGTAAGCGATAGAGATCCCATTCTCATTGGAAATATTTGGACGGAATTATTTTCTTGTTTGGGTACTCAACTATCTCATAGCTCATCTTATCATCCTCAATCCGATGGGAAAACTAATATAGTGAACAAATGTTTGGAAGGACATCTTCGTTGCTTTGTATCTTATAAACAAACACAATGGGATAATTGGTTACCTCTGGCTGAATGGTGGTATAACACTTCCTTCCACACTGCAGCAAAAATGACCCCATTTATGGCACTTTATGGATATCATCCACCATCAATCACATAACCTTTAGGATAAAAGTATAAGGTTAAAGCAGTGGAAGATCACATTGAGCATCAACAAAAATTTATCCAACTTTGAAAGGATAACCTAAATTTGGCACAAAATTGAATGAAAAAACACGCAGATCAACATCGCAGCGAGAGAAGTTTCGATGTAGGAAACTGGGTATTTTTACAGCTACAACCATAAAAAAAATGTTCCTCAAGCAAGCTAAGAAGGATAATAAATTAACACCAAAGTACTATGGTCCTTACAAGGTATTTCAAAATATTGGTACTATAGCATACAAATTGGAGCTTCCTGCATCTTCCTGAGCACACCGTGTTAACACTCCACTGGATCTCTGAAGGTTGAGAAGGAGATCAGCAAAGGTAACCACAAATTGCTTTGACCTAGTAGCTAGCCCTACTAAGCTGAGAGGGCTCTCTCAATAGGACCATATCCAAATTGACTTGATAATGAATATTTTATGCTAGGTATAGTAGGCTTTAGGGTTTTATTGATTTGGAGTTGGTGCTGGATGGTGAATTAGGTCTAAGAAAAACTAGGTCAGGGCTCTGAAAAATCAGACTTGCAGAGATGTGATGGGGCAGGGTAGGCACACACTTTAGCACTTTAAGGTATCCTAGTGAATATGATAGACTGATAGGGTTTCAAAATGAGCATAGGAATTATGAATTAATTTATATCAAAAGAAAGCGAAACATAACTATGATAATTTCTCCAAAACGGAGCATCAAAATAATGAATTCTGCTTATCAAACTTAGAAATCAATCAAATTAAGACATGGAAATGAATATGGAAGGTAAAATAATTTCAAACATATGAGAACATGAGAAGAAACACTACTAAAACACATACCACAAGAATCCCACCATAATAGCTACAAAATATGTTTATTAGTTCCTGCCAAAATCACCAAGTACAATAGTTTTCCAAGGTTCAATAACCCTTCCAATGGAAAATAAAATGAACGATATAGACCAAAACAAACTCCTCCCCATTCTCAAGGGTTGAATCCATGACTTGTGGACCTATTCCCCAAAACCTCCACTAGAATCCTAATGACTAGGGAGATCAACAAACTCTCCCTTTTTTGCTAAAACTGATTCACTTGACCCAAAAATACAAATTTAATTGACGTGTCTACCTTTAGTAACTATAATAGACATAATTACATTTGATTTAGAAATTTATATCAGTAAAATTTCATGAAATTATTCAACCAACTGAGAAAAAATCGAAATTTTGAAGATAACAGATAAACTAAAAAAAGCATAGAGTGAGTGCAAAAGCACTGCGTTTCCCTGAGAAAAGCGCAACGTGAGCTTCAAGTTAATTTTTTGACTACCTTTCTGAAGTCCAAATTGAGCTCAAGCTAGCTCATTGGAAATTTTTTCTTGTCTAGTTATCCAAAATGTCCTTAAGAAGTGAAAATGATGGAGTTAAGCCCCTTAGAACCCACTTTTTCCAAAACTAGTCAAAAGGCACAGTGTGTGGCTAAAAAAACTGGCAGGAATGTGTTTTTTATGATGTTTTTTAGATTTTCCACGTATCAAAAGTTGAGATTTTTGATTTCCAGGAGTCAAAAATGTGATGTAGAAGCCAATATCTATCCATCCCAACTGATTTTACATCATTTGAAGGCCTCCAGAAAAGCACAGTGTGGCCCACACTGTGCTTTTTGCAGTCTGACTATGCAAAAGCTAGTGAAATTTGACCAAAATGTCAAAAATGCCAAAAACTTATTCAAAAATTTCAAAATTGTTGTGTAAGGTCCAAATTAGGTTTTCTATGCAATCAATGATGCATCAGCTAGCAAATGGAGTTTACCCCTCTTCTTCTTGGTGATTAGGGTTTCTTTTAGCTTGTTTTGCATTTGCTTATATTTGATATTGCAGGCCTTGTTTCTAGTGTAGTAGTGGTGGGCCATGTGCCTCATCATCTTATTATCCATGTTAGCTTTGTGAAGCAGCTTCCCCAGGCGGTCATTTAATCTATCAAGCCAAAATTCCCTATATTCATTGATTTCCATGGCAATCTTCTCCTCAAAAGTGAGTTCCTCTATAATAAGTGCCTCCTGTTGTTTTTCTAGC
Source organism: Pinus albicaulis (assembly GCA_034641835.2). Classification (NCBI taxonomy): domain Eukaryota; kingdom Viridiplantae; phylum Streptophyta; class Pinopsida; order Pinales; family Pinaceae; genus Pinus; species Pinus albicaulis. Next base: position 1,040,866,093 of record CM076581.1, read on the forward strand.
TCCAATGCTCTTTTTAGGCCACTTGTTCTTGGTCTTTTCCTTGCTATCTGTTCTTCATGCTCATCATAATTATCATGTTCAATCACTACTTTTCCTTTAAATTCTTTCCTAGTAGCCTTAAATAGGTCCTTTTCCAAGAGTATTTGCTTTTCCTTTAACTATTTGTTCTCTTGCTCAAGGAAGGAGATAAAAAACTTGGACCTTGCCAAATTGTCTTGCAACTCTCTGATTTTGGTATATTTTTCTTTGATGACTAGGTTTAGATTTTCCTGCTCATCTTAGGACTCCAAGTCCACCATCTCAATGTCATGGTGAAGGGCTTCTTTATCTTGGACAACTGTCTCCTACTGCTTATAATATCCCTTCTTTGTTGATGTAGAAGGCAAGGCCCCTTCCACAATTTGTGGAGAAAACAATTTCCTATTTACTCTCTGATAAGTTCTGACCTTTTTGTCCTTTTTTTTCTTCTTAACTGCAGCCCTGCTAGGTGACCCAACCTCTGTTTGTGTAACTGGTGCTGATGGTGGAATAGGTCTAGCCGGTTAGTTGGATGGAGATGTGAAAGACCTCTGCCTCAATAAAATTTTCCGATGTAATGTTCAGTTGTTTGAGATGGTGAAGAATCATGATTTTGATAAGTGAGTGATGGAAAATACTTTTCATTTGGAGCTCATATTCTCTATGTTGTACCTTGTAGACCATCTTGTCAATGCTCCTATACAAATAACAAGGAATGTTGAGAAGCTTTACCCTAGTGAAATCCATGAGTAATCTGATGTGGAAGCTATATAGCTTGGAGAATCTTCCCTCGCAAGTGACATAATTCATTATGATTTTCATCATAGGAGAAAACCTATCAAGTAGTTGACCAAAAGGGAATATTTTCTTAATGTTATCTTTGTATTGTGCTTTGAGGTAGGGTTGATATAGTTGGGCATCCAGTTCCTAAGTTTTGAACCATTTTTCACCTACATTAGGTATCCCTGTTGCTACTATAATAATATTTGTTGAAATGGTGAATTCCGCCCCTGCAATTGTGACTTGGTATTTCTAGAGGTTTGTGATGAATATTCTAGTAAAATCTGGATGGCTTTCCACTCTTTAGACCATTTCAAAAAACTCATAACAACCCACATGTTGGAAGCATTTGACTACTAGGGGTGATGACATCAACTCCCTAGTGTCTGATGGCTGAAGCATTAAGATTCTGCCTACTTTGTTGTAGGTCTTTCTCTCTTCACTACAAGGAATAGACCCTCTAGTGGATGTTTTTGAGGAACCTCTTATAAAAATACCCTAGACATCCATTTGTAGCGGAGGTTACTAGAGGAGGTTGGCGGGTGGAGGTTTTTGCGGATGATTTTCTTTCGATGTGTTTATCATCCTAAACCACACCAGTGTGTTCACCTAGAGAAAGCACCAGTGTGCATACCTAGACATCGTGTGCTTGGTACAAACCTGCCTGGGGTGTCTTATTAATGTAGCGCACAGGTGATTTGCAAATATTCTGCACCGATGCATCGTAAAACCCCGCGCCAAAAATAAAACAACATGGCACAGTTTTACAACTCTGCACCGGTGCACCTATAAAACCCACACACCTAAACAAGGTTAAATAAAAAAAAAAATACGACCAAAGATCTGCATTTTCCACTTTTCAATTCTCTAGAGCTCTCAAGAACCGGTGCAACTTTACCTTGTGTGAGGCGCCTTGCCATCGATGCTCCCATTGCACACATTTTTGCTATCCATTACCCACCATCTCCATTTTGAATTTTGCAAAACGGTGGGAAAATTTAGTTTTGCAAATTCTACAGCCAATATGCCTCCTCTACGGCCAAATGTACAGGTATTTTCCTTGTTTTTCCATAATTAAACCTTTTAGCGGATTATTTTTGTAAAATACCTTAAAATTCACATTATTTAAAAAAATTCCCGTGTGGTGTGCTCGAGTCGTTCATCTTGCACCAGTTCGCAGTGTTTCCTGTAAATTTACAGGCCACACCATGACCGATGCGAATGGTATCCGCACTGGTTCTAGGGTGGTACCGAAATGACGCACCGTAATTTTTGAAAATTAAAAAAAAGTACGGTGCGGTTGGTTACCAGGCTACACTATTGACCATGTCAAATTGTGGGAATGAGGTGTGTTGACAGAAATATCTGCCCCAGGGCAGGTAATTTTTTCAGTGCACTGCATTCTGGCAATTCGACATGGTCAACGGTGCAGCCGAGTAAACGATCACACCGTTGACTATGTAGTGATGTCAGGAGGGTGGTGCGCTTCCTAAACTATACGCCCTGGGGTGTATAGTTTGGTTAGCACACTGCCCTTCTGACATTGGTACATAGTCAACGATGCAGTCTATTATACCACCTCACCATTGACCTTGTAACAATGTCAAGAGGGTGGTGTGCTGAAAATTGGCAGGTGCACTGAAAATTTTCTAGTGTACCGCCTCCGGTGCGCGACAAAAAAAAGACACACCATTACTGGTGCATGTATTTTTTTTGTGGCACATCGACTATTTTGTTTTTTTTTTCAAAAATAAAAATAAAAAAAAAAATATATATATATATATATATATATATATTCCTAAATACATGTCTCATTTAATAAAAAACTGTATTTAATATGTCAATCATTCAACGGCGTGAAAGGAGGGAAGAGAGGGAACAATAGCAACAACAGGTGGACCAATATAACATGGTTTGCTTGTGGGAGACATGAGAGAGGGAGAGATATGTGTACTCTTGCCCTATTACAGTAGCTACGTAGGGGCTCCTAAGGCGGGTAGGCCTCCTCTAGTTCTATGAGGAGACTACATCCCTAAAGGGCCATGGTGTGTTTTTGCGACATCTTATCCGCAGGAGGAATGCCCACCTACAGGCTTTCCAGGTTGGTCCTAATCATTGGTACGCACCCACTAAGGAGGAAATATATTTCATTACTGGCCTATTGAGGAGAGGGGTGGATTTTACCTCGTTCCCAAAGGTCCCAGTTGGCTATGCAACAAGGAGTCAGTTGGTGTACTCCCAGAGATACATTATCGCAGATATACTGTCTCCTTCAGATTTTTAGGTCTCCAGAGGTCAATTACATATTGATTCATTTGGTATAGAGGAGGTGAGGTTCCTCTCACTACTGATTTCAACCATTTCACACAACACCAGCAACGGGCAATGCATTAGTTGCTCGCTTCTATTTTATGTTGATGCTTTATTACAGGAGCCACGACTTGTGAGGTGGTCTGCCATTTTTTTTGCGGCAGTTCTATACAACTTTATATAGATGTCGTGCTCATGCACAAGGGAGGGTAAACTTACCTTTTGCTTCATATCTATTTTGTTTATTTTTTGAGAGGTTTCTAAAGACGAGGCCTACTTTTATTCAGCAGCCTCGTAGGCCGATATTTCATGTACGGATGCAAATGTGGGGACATATGATGCCCAAGAGGGGCGAGTCTGAGTTTTCTGTGATGATATCGCATGATGCACTGGAGTTTCTAGCCAGTGTTGATGAGCATCCCTTTGTTATGGTTCCCTGTCTGTATGATGGTTTAGATTGGTGAGGGTGTGCCAACATCTTCACAGATGATGAGATTGCAAATGATAGAGGTAATATTACTGTTTTATTTAAATTTATTCTAACATGTTCTTTAACTTGTTTTTATTAAATTGTTTAATGAAATTGTCTAATTATTGTTGTGTACTTATATACATTTTGCAGAAATTGGGTCATTTGATGGCGATGAGATGTCAATGCCACCAAATGATCCAGGTGTAGATCCTAATGACGATTAGGATATGGTAGATGTCGAGGATCAGGCTCGTGCAGACATAATTGGTCCTCATGGTGTGCCGGTACTACCTTTTGCTAGGTGTAGGCTTGACAGTATATTAAGGGTGTAGTTGGGTGACTAAATATGTGCATTTTTTGTGGAGCTGGGAGTCAGGCCCACCACTATGAGACATATACAGGCCTATGCTAGGCTAGTACAGATGTGGAGAGGCATGTCGCATGACATGTTCACCCTGATGCGACATGTCATAGGAGCTACGAGCTTATTTACGCGGTTGAGGAGGGCCCTTTGATGTAGGCATGGTCAAGACGCAGTGCGTCGACAATATATGAGCAACAATGCATCATCCGATGATCACGATCAGGGGAGTGATCATCGTTCACCCCACGCTGCAGATGAGCAGCCTACAACATTGACCAACAGTCACGATGGAGAGCAGGTTGGACCATCGGCCACGTCGAGTCAGCAGCCTGCAACATCCATCAGTACTCATGATCATGAGCAGGCTGGACCATCGACCATGTTGATTCATCACGATGAGCAGTCGATAGTTGATCATGATCAGCATGAGGGACCATTAGATCAACAGGCACGTGATGATCGACATGTATCTGAGCTTGTCGAGGCTGCACCATTGACTGAGCAGGCCTTGACTGGTACTACTATTGATTATGTACCACTAGCTGATATTTGAACTTTATATTACAATTGTAAATTTTTGACATTATACAATTATATATATGGTGCACGTATTTTATGTTCATGTTGCAGTTGCACTTAATTTACATGTTGGTGATCATCATGATGTGTATATTGTTAGGTCATGTTAGATATGTTCATTTAATGTGCAGCTTGAAGATAGATGTGTATGTGATAGCAGTTATTTGACATGAGATGTATATTTGATGTTTCCGTTGTGATGATGTTATACAATGCTAATTGTGTTTTGTTAGATGATCATGATCACGATGATTAGATGAAGTTAGCGAATTTGAATGTGTTTTTTAGTTGAATATGATGTTTGTACGATGGTTATCATGATTGTGATGTTTATTTAATTTAATATTAAATGATCATGATATTTATTAAATAGTATGTCATGATTGTAATTGAAATTTTAATTTTAATTGTATGTAAAATTGTAAAATTGTATTTGTATTTTTAATTGTAATTGTAATATTTAATTTATTGTGAAATGATTGTAATTGTAATTTTAATTGTAATTGTATATATGTAAAATTGTAAAATTCTAATTCTAATTCTAATTGTATGTAAAATTCTAAAATTGTAATTGTATGTAAAATATTTGTAAAATTTTAATTGTAATTGTAATATTTATTTTATTGTGAAATGATTGTAATTGTAATTGTATATATGTAAAATTGTAAAATTGTAATTGTAATTCTAATTGTATGTAAAATTCTAAAATTGTAATTGTAATGGTATATATGTAAAATTGTAAAGTTGTAACTGTAACCGTAAAATTTATGTAAAATTCTAAAATGGTAATTGTAATTTTAATTGTAATTGTATGTGAAATTGTAAAATTGTAATTGTAATTGTAATTGTAATTGTTTAATTGTAATTGTATGTAAAATATTTGTAAAATTTTAATTGTATTAATGTGAAAATTTTAATTGTGTTAATGTGATAATTTTATAAAAATTTGTAAATTTGTAAATTTGTAAATAATTGTAAAATAATAAATTTAGAATAATATGAATTTTTGAAACATAATAAAGTTTAGAAAATAATGCAAATAAATTCATGTACTTTAGGATTATCATTATTTTATTATGATCTTACATACCAAAAAAAAGAACTTTATAGAGTATGCCATTGTTTTTGAGATCAACATAATTACAAATTATCAAGTGAAATATTGATTTTAAGATTAACACAATGCAAATTACCAATTAATTCAAAATACATATTATAATGTTTTGAAAAAAAGAGTCTTATAAGCTATAAGGTAGTTAAGTACTATTATTTATAAAAAGCTATCTTAAAAAGTATAAATATTGATGAAATAACACATGTACCATATCACTCACAGTTCTCATGCTCACCCTCATTATCTTCCAGCTCGCATGGCATGATAACACTATTGTTCTCAAAAATATGTTTTGATCTAGGGTCATGTCTCAATACGAATCACCAATCCCTATCCAACACATCTGGGTAAAAAAACACCTGGTTGCAGTATTTGGGGAAAACATAGGGCTCCTTAGCTTCATCCCACATCTTTCTAGAGTTGATACATATTAGCCTACTATCGTGATATTCCTTTACATTATTCTGATCAAAGGTGTCCCACGACTTGCAACTAAAAATAACACATTGGAAAGAAGAGAAATCTACTTCAATGATCTCTTGTATCTTTCCGACGTAACCTAACGTCCCTCGTACTAGGTTTTGATCATGGTGGCTAGATTGACTAGATTGATCGAACTCGATTTCCACTCCACAGTCTTGTGTCATGTGTCCATCATTGGAATTTTCTATGCGAAAATGGTGTCCATATGCCCACATAGATGGGAACAAATGCACCTATAAAAAAAGTTAAAAAATCATAGTGTCATGTGTCTTATAATAACCCAACAGTTAAAATATGAAATATAGATGTAATTACATTTGAAAGGTGCATTATTAAGTTTCAAATGTACATATAGATTAAATATTTTATTACCGAGTTGCTACATCCAATCCCTACGTTTAGCGCATCCTCTTCAACACGCAGGTAACGCCTGGTTGCACTGTATTTCTCTCTGACTTGGTTAGCAACCCAACTGTGGGGCATATTTTTGGCATATTTTATTTTAAATGATCAGGATAAGGCACACTTCTACCATTAAACCATCTGAATTATTTCCTATCACTATCCCATTTCATCCTCTTTTGTTTGTATAATGAGACCCACGATTGTGTTTCTTCGGAATTGTAAAGAACAAATCTATTGATTGCTTCAATTTCTGCATTCGCTGATGAAATCAAACCAAAATTATATAGTACATAGAGATAAAAATATACATTATATTGATGTTCAACATGAATATTTACTTTGTGTGAATTTGAAAAATTATAAGTTGCTTACCCTTTATCAAGCACTTTTTTCCATTCGTTTGGAGCAACTCCCCTTCTCTTTTGTCTTCATCCCTTTCATCGTCCCAAATCACTGCACCTGGTTTGTTGTCGATCTTCTTGATGTACTCACTGGCATAATAGAAAGACTCATACGATATGTAGCCCTCTTCCATAGACCCCTCGGGTTTTGCCCTTTGTCGAACAAAAACTTTCAATTTCTTCATGTACCTCTCTAAGAAGAAAATCCAACGCAATAAACCACCCCAACTAATTAAACCTCATCTACTAGGTGGATTAGAAGATGAACCTGCAAGTCCATGAGCCTCGTCAGCAGTTCCTTCTCAAACATAAAAACAATCTCAACTATCTCTTGACGCCACCGTGGAATGCTAGCCACATGAATCTCCTTTGACGTGATCCAACGTATAAATGCAGATAATTTAGATATGGCATGTCCTAGGTCTTGAGGGAATTCATGTTTCACACACCAATGCATGAACAAAGGATAATGACATTGCAAAGTTGTAAACACATGAAATAATATACAAAATTAGTTATGTTTTATGATCCCTGCATGGGATAAAATTTATTAATATGACAAATAATAAAATCATGCTTTTGAAATTATGCGTACTCTTAGAAGATTCAAATGGTCATGCAATTTCAACCCCGACAAATGGTCATCCATGGTGAAGCAACGACATAGTGAAGACCCGTATGAAGATGGCACCCTCACACCCATTTTAACTTCCTTTGCCAAAAAAAGATCATCTTTTTTAAAAATCCATGGGACATCACCTTCTTTGAAATACCATGAATTAGAGGGACCAGCGCCTGCCTCTAATCCTATACTTTCTAATTGTCTTGGCCAATGTTTCTTTTTAGTTTTTGAAGTAATAAGATCTTTCCTAACAGCCAATGTGTCACTTTGTTTCGATGATATGTGCCTCCATAAAGGAGATGGAACATTTTTAAATATATGCATGGGATCTAATAAGTGGGTAATCTTAAGGTGCTCCAAATATGGGAGGTTATAAAAGATTGATTTCCTTTTCATCCCAATGGGAAATTTCTCAACATAAGTGTCGAAGTATTCTGGATCATTGAAGATAAGCTCCCCATTTGAATCGAACATTTCTATGAATTCCTTCTCCTTCTCTCTCTCACATGCTCTAAGCCATTCAATTGGTGTCATTATTGGAGGCCTTTGGGTTCTCTCTCGTTTACCATTGAAATCGAATGCTGCTTTTCTGTAAAGGTGTTCTTTTGGGAGGAATACCCTGGAGCAGTCATACACTGGCTTTCATAGGTCCTTGGACCATCTAGCTTTCAGAGAAGGTCCACAACATTTACATCCAAAATATGCTTTTGTTACAAGACCTACGAGATTATTGTATACAATTTATATGCATGGCACGTTAAGGAATATCATGAATATTAGAACAATTACAGCAAATTGAATAACTAATATGTGAAATAATATTGTTATGTATATAAACAAATCAATAAACATGTAATTTACCAGAGGAAACTCCTAAGCCTGGATAATCATGTATCATGTAAGCACATATGCCATACAACGTAAAAATCCTCTCTGTTGCGATGGGTCTTGATACATCATATACGTTTATTCCATCCCATAATTCCTTCAATTCATTTACCAGTGGTTGTAAGTAGACATCCATATTCTTCACTTGTCTTCTACCAGGGACTATGAGAGCCAACATAAGATGTTCATTCTTCACGGACAACCATGGGGGGATATTTGTATTGATCACTACTACAGGCCAAAAAAAATAGTTGATGTTCTAGAGGGAATATGGGTTGATGCCATCCATGGCTATGCTGAGTCGTAGAATTCGTACTTCATCCTTGAATTTTTCGGGCCATGTATCCTCTATATGCTTCATGGCTATTGAATTAGTTGGGATTCGCATAACTCCCAACTCACTTCTGTGTGAGGCATGCCATCCCTGCAACATAGCTAATTCTTTACAACAAAAGAGCCATTGAATCCTTGGGATTATAGGTAGGTGCCTCAATATCTTAAAAGGAGGACCACATGATTTACCATTATTTTTTTATTTATCATACCTATGATGCCTGAATTTCGGACATATATCTTTGTCTGCATATTCTCCTCTATATAGAATAAAATCATTTGGACATGCATGATATGATATGTACTCAACGCCCAACATTTTCAACTATTTCTTTGCTTCTTCGCAGCTACCGAGCAAGACATTATCACTCAGAAGAACCTTATCTTTGAATAACCTATATTTGGTGATCATGGAAAATATTAGATGTACATTAATACCGATATAATTATTAACATTCATAAAATTGACCATTTGTAATGTTCATTGTGTGATTATATTTCTCAAATTTATATAAGGGAGGAATTTATGGTAACTTACCTCAAAATTTCCGATAAACATGGATTCAACAAGCCAAACTTTGCTTTCAAGTTATACAGTAACATCGTTGTCCCCAACTGGGTAGACTTTGATTGACCACCAAGTCCAAAGAGAGGGGTGGTGGAAGCAAATTTAAGGCTTTCAAAAAAGGTGTTAGCGATATGAGCATCATCCCCTAGCTGATCATTGTTTTAGAATGCATATAACAACATTTTCTCCATGGAAGTCGTATCCCTTAAGTAATCATCCATATCGACCTTTATTTGATTGCCTCCACTGCTAGCTTGTGAAGAACTACTATTGCTGTAGTCATTCCTAATTGGTGAATTTGGATGTAGCGGGAATTAAATCGGTGGTTGATTCAACCATTCTTGGTATCGTTCCTCTCTAATTTTTTCTCTTAATTTAGCCTTCTCTCAATTTTACATTGTCGTGGGGTGCAACGAAAGCTGGTAGGTAGGTCGCTCATCATGACTAGAATCCTAATAATTTCAAAAAATATATTTGAACATGGTTAGTACAAAATCTATGATATCAATTAGTAAGAACGTTGATAATGCATGATTAATTTTTTTGGCGTTGAAATAATTACATTAATATACCAAACAATTATTATTACCATCATTGTCCTGGGATTGTGGTTAGAAGATGTAATATTGTTACAATTGACAAGGTGAAGCAGTTCTCTATTTTCATCTACCAAATGTGCGTTGCGGTATGTTGCCCCTGATAAGAACTTCTGATGTTTTGCAGCTGTTTGATTATTTTGTGCATTTGAACTCGATTCTGAATCTTCATGAACCTGCAAATTTGTATACATTATAAATTTTATTAAGCTGATTGACATGGATAAAAAACATAAATTCAATTAGATAATGAAAATATAAATAAAATATGAAGTAAATATTACGTCTCGAGATGGATAGGGAGAACTCTGCGATGGAATATGAGAAATATTTTGGAATGAGCTGGATTTTGAAGAATTGTCCATTCGATATAATTATGATATTTTCTCCCTGCATTTGAGTAAAATCAACAATAAATTTTAGTGCACACAACCAGAAGTAATTTTGGTGCCTTAAAAATGGACTTATTGTCACTCGGTGCTTATGCACAAATAATCACACCGGTGCGGTTTTAGTTACTGCGCATCAGTGCCGTGTTATTAACTGATGCACTGGTGTCATGTTATTAACTGATGCACGGGTAAAGAAAAGCCGCAAATAAAAAAAACACAACTTTATTTTTTTAAAGTGAAAAAAAAAACGATAAATTGAAAAATGGGCAGAAAAATATTTTTGAAAATCTAATTTCATAAAAAAATTCTTTAAATACTAAACACTTTTCATTATTTCACTATTTTTGCAAAAAATTTCAGCCATATTTGCACGAGACATACTTGGAGCAAGAGAGAATGAGAGCACTATGGAGCAACGACATACTTTCAAACCAAGCTATTCTGAATTCAAACCCTGTAGCATAGAATTCCAAACGATCTTGTGATTAAATTTTACTTTTTTTTTACATTTTCTACATTATTTTTTACGAAGTAAGTAAAAAATTTAAATTTTTTGTTCATTTTCAGAAACAAAAAACAAAAAAAAATCCAATTTTACCCTAAACCCTTCATTCTTTTTTTTTTTCTGCCCTTACTTCTTCCTGTTTCTGTGATTTCAGAATTCGGGCTTTTCATTTTAGATTTATAGGGGTTGTATTGCTATATATATAGGCCTATGACATCTAACCCACATGACGACTTGCATAGTCGGATCCCAATCCATGTCGGCCCTTGCGTGAATTTAAAAAAAATAGAATTTTTTAATTGGTGTGCCATGCGTAACCTAGCGCACTGGTGCATTGGCTTATCCCATCACGTCGCGCACGTATTGTTTGATAAAATATTTAAAAACATTTTTTTTTTAAAATCCGTGCGCCATATGTAAAATAGGGCACTGGTGCGCTATTTCATTATAGCGCACTGCTCACGTATGTTGAATCCTTTGTTAAACTGAGAGGGGGGGGGTGGGTGAATCAGTTTAATGAATGCATGGTCTTGAATACTTTCATTTACACTTATTTACATTTCCATTTCATGATTTACTTAATGTACAGTGAAACCAAAATCTTAATTAGTGAGCAACAGGTATTAAGCATATTAAATACAGATTATCAACACATAATCATCATGTACATAGACACCAGATACAAGTGGAAACCCATAAGGGAGAAAACCACATCTTATTAGTGTTGTGATGCAAAGGCAACCTCCATCTCCCTCTCACCACTAATTTTCTGTAGGCTCCAACCTACAGGAGGCTCCTACCTCAATTCTACAAGCTACAACTTCCAAGGAAGCTCCGACTCCCAACTATTTTCTGCAGGCTACAACCTACATGAGGCTCCTACCTCAGCCAACTACAACTGACTTTTATCAAGCTACAACTTGATATGGAAGTACCAACTTCCTCACATTACAGTAAAATCATATGCTGATTTACCTGGATATCAACTATGTTCTGTTCCTTCTTTATTGCTGTCCTTCAGTCTTCATATCTGCCTTAAATTATCTCTGACCCTTCACAGCTTCTCTGTCTACTCCTCTTTCTTCTTACCCTCTTTGCCTCATCTCTCCATTATCTAACCTCACTATGCATATCATTTATAGAGTTCACCTCATGACTGTTTGTATTCCACAGGGAATTCAAAGTGAATAGCCATGACTCTTTGACTTCTGCCTTCTCATTTCTTTGTCTAGTTCATTTAGAGGAATATAGCAAATTGTAAAAATTTCAGTTTTACAATGGAGTTTTTTTTGCCTACCAGAGACTTGCCTTTACATCACAAACAATATAAAATCAATTAAAAACATTTACATTTTCATTTGTAACTGATATCTCTCATTCAACCCTTTCAGTTCTTGGTTCACTGTGTGTGTGTCTTTTTCAGTTCCTGCATACTCTCCTGTTCACTGTAATTGTGTATCTGCTGCTGTCATGTAACTGTTCTGCATACCTTTGTTTTCCATGCATGTAAAATGCATTTCCCAAATTATGTTCTAAATCTAGTAGCTTTATCACTTGCTGAAACTTTTCCATCAGAGGTTAAAGTCTTTGTTATAACTTCAATAATGCAATTTCATTTAATTGGAAATGCTCAAATTGGCAAACTCAATTTCGGAATCCCACCTTTAATACACTGTGAAAAAGAAATCAACACAGTTTCAACCCAGCAACTCTAATGCGGAAGTAGCTCTTCATCTTATGCACTATGGTCAGAAATCCACTTTATGAATTTGAAATTAATATTTCAAACTTTGGTTACAAACCCTTTAATATACCTTTGAAGTGGACGCGCAATATTTTAAATCTCTGATTTAAAACCTTATAAATAAAACTCCTTTCAATCTTCATATATCAGAAGATTTTGCTTAGAACCTATGGTTAAAACCATAATCAACCCCATCTTATAATATGTCGAATTAATATTCAAAAATTACGACCAAACCATTATATAAGTCTCAGCATATACTCGGTTTTATAACTTAAACCCAACGTAATAATGGCCACGACTTCCATATCTCACATTCAACTATGTTTATATTAATGTGAACCAAAGTTTGACTTTGATTAAACATAATATATCACCATATGAGCTTTATTATTGGACCCATTGCATAATGGTCTACAACAAACAGCTATCAATTATATGTTCACGGCTTTCACATCAACCCTTCGACTTTGGTCAATTCTATATCAAAGTACTGCGCTCACTTCTTATTTATATATGGCCAGTTAACATTAATCTTCAACTTTGGGTTTGAAACCTCAGCATATCATAACACATCAACATATATCAAACCAAGACTCCGCAATATATTTGGGTCCCACATCACTTCGACTTAACATGCGCTAACCTTCAATAACCTTTCAATGCAAATGCCGTTGGATCATTTGATCCAAACATCCTACAGATATCGCGCAATAAACTTGCACTTGCTTTGGACTTCAAAAATCTCGCGATAGAACTGGGTCCCACAATTTTCCTTTGTATTATCGGCTATGCAACTTTTCTTATCATCCAACGGTCAATCTCCTCTCACGCTTCAACAGAAATTTGGATGCCCATCCGACAGTTGTCACGCAATATCATGCAAATTAGATCCACGGCGCTTAATTCTCAAAAATTACGCGATGAAAGTGGTAATTGAATACCACTTTAGGACACGTGTCCAACGGCGACCCTAATCACGTTTTTTTGTGCAAATCTTCTTACCACTTTAAGAGTCGCACAATAATACCGGTTTTCCCCTCCAAACTGCCTTCACTATTCACAAATCATGGTTCCATTTTTAACTCAAGGTTCCGCTAAGTGTTTTGCGCCTTTACTATATATATATATATATATATATATATATATATATATATATATATATATATATATATATATATATATAACTCAGATTTTACGTTATAAAATTAACATAATTTTATAACTCACCATTCATTGATTTACATCATATCATATAGCTCACACACGACATTCACATTCATTCCTTTCAAAGGTTCAACTTCGATTAACAATAGTTAATAACCAATTACCAACTGTAAGTCATTTTTGTGCCATTACTGTCCCAATTTCACAGTTATCTCAAAAATTACTTCTGTGATTTACCGACTCTTGATTCCTTTCCACTGGGTGTTCGATTCATAATTTCGAACAGTCTTACACCATTGCATCTTCCCTTTCATTAATTGGCTTATATTCCATAGTGCCTTCGACCTATGTCAAAGTTCAACCAGGCCTTAATTTCTTTGCACCTTCAATTGCAGTTCCAATTACTTGGGAAATTCAAGGACATTCTTCCACCTTGCGACTTCACTCCACAATGAACCTAATTCAACCTTTTGAATTGGCTTTAAAACCCTCAATCATTCATTAATGCCTCGTTCAAATCGACCCTTCATGCATTCAGCCCAAAACACAATGCCGACACTAATAATCATTGATTCTTCTGTCATATGCAGAACCTCCAATTCGAACCCTTTCCACAGAGTTTATTCAAAAACTATTTATAAACCTTGATTGACTCACATATGTAATAAATCATTAATTCACAGATAATTGCACACCACAACATCAATAACACATAGGACCCATTTAGACCCCAAATTACAGAGTCTCACCTCGCTGGTTCTCATACAAATCCTTTTTACATACACAAATCAACTCAGTGGCCCTTTCAACCTCACTACTCTGTCTCTCCAGATCTCTAATCAAATGGCCCTTCTACTACTGCCTCTGCTTCATGTCTGTCTCCTTTGTGCTCCTTTTATGCTTTCTTACTACTGTCTCTCTGCTACTTTACTTTTCTCTTTGTCGCCTCTGCTACCTCTCTGCTTCTTCGTTACTTCTGTTTCTTGTCTTCTACTTTTCCTTCTTGCTGGTTTAGGTGCTGCTCCTTTGTTTGTCTCCTTTGCCATAAATGACAATATTTCCAACAATGTACTATTTGGAAAAAACTATTTTTTATTTTGTGTTAATCGGTGCATTATATGTGGTGCACCATGTAACATATAATGCATCGGGTCTCCAAGTTGGCAGAGAGCATCGTACGGTGGTACCTTGTTTGCGAGGGGCGTTTATAAGAATAAGCCGCACCGCCCCCTCCACGACACCATATGCTACAAAAACTAACAGTACAGATGATTTTTATTATTTTTTCTGTGTTAATCGGTGTGTTGGTTAACATGTAACACATCGGTGCTCCTTGTTGACATAGAGCACTGTACAATGTTTTATATTGTTTGCGCGGTGCGTTTATAAGAACACGACGCACCGACGTCGGTGCGCACATCATTTAAACACGCACCGGTTTCTTGATATTTTTTTTTACCTGAAAATTTGATAATTTATTTATAAAATATATTAATGAATGATATGATACATGTTTCACATTGATAAAGAAATGGTTGACAAGAGATCAAGTAACAAAAATAATGATAACACATCAAGAAAATAAAAAAAGGCAAGTTCTTTGTAAATTATTGACAAAAAATATTATTTTTGAACTATATGTAAGTTTAACTAATATGTATTTTTTACTATGTATCATGCAGAGCCACAAAATGGCAAATCTCGATAAGATTATTTATGATCTAGGACCAGAAGAGCATAAAAGCTTGATGGAAAAATTGCAAAAGGATGAATTAGGTTAATGAAAAAATACTATCGATCCAATATGAGTTTATTTTTTTTATTTTCATTAATAATATACTTAAAATTATTAGATAACATGTTTCAAACAATCTATTAATTCAAATCTGTTTAATGTTCTAGAGTGACCAAAAACTCAGAAAATGAATTTTGTTTGAAGAAAAGAAAAAAAATAGAACATGTAAATGAAAATGAATTGCTCCTTAGCTCATCTGGAGTGGTGCTGGAGGTTAACAAAAAGGGGGAAAACTTTTACAAAAGTTTGAGGGATCCAGTGGAATGAATGTATCGACGTTCTTTCCACTTACAATACAAAAATCAATCCAATGATTCCAAGAACAAAATTTTATCTAAACTACAGGAAGATTTTCCAGAGAATTAGTCAATGAGACATGTCAGACTTTTAATAGCAAAAATGTACAACAACAAAAAAGAAGGAATGAAAAAGTAATATTCCTTTAAATGCTTTTCTAGAATTATTTATAAAAATCATTTATAAATATCACTTTTGTTATATTTACTTTTCATATATCAATATAAAAATTAAATAGTTTATTGTCATGTTACATTTTCAGGAAGATTATGAAAACCTCAAAATATGAACAAGCTGATATCAGAAATATGTCAGTAGGAATGTCCAAAAAGGTGTACAATGAGATGGTCAAAGAAATAGACAAAATTGCATTGCAGGAGGAGCCATCTCAACAACAACGTGCTTAAAATGTAATATGTAATCATTGAATTTTTTGATCATTATGTAAAATAAATAAACAATTTAGCATTAAATATTAATTTTCAAGTATTTTCTTGCAGAAAAGAAAATAAAATGGAACCCATTCAACACATAAAACATGACAACAAGGAAGAAAAGGGTTTATATCTAAGTTTGTGAGTAATTGTTACTTACTTATAATAACTTAACTAGATTTCATTTTTGTATATTTTAACTTGTTTTACAAAAATCATCATTGAATGTCTTCAAACATGTGCTAACATACAAAGAAGAACCATCAGACGAATTGATTGACATTGTGTTAAATATGGGTTGTGAGTATATGTTGGCATATCAGAAATTAATTGTGGAATTTGTAAGCATCTATCGATCTTGTTTTACTTAGTTCCGTCTACAATTAATAGAACAAAAAAATCTTTTATATTAAATATATGATTTGTTATGGGGTATAAAACTTGTAGGAAACAAAGTATGGAACTGCGCCAACAAATGAAATCTTGAAAGATGGCATAGTACATGGTTTTGAAAGAATTTGTATAGTTCATGAGTCAATTGTTGCTATGGTACATCATTTCTTTTTTATTTACATTGATGTATATTATTTAATATTACAATTTTCATTATTCTCGCCAATGTATATACACTCATTACAGTTTATTTTTATGTTTGTAGATGGAAGGTGAAGAAGAAGAAAAAAATCAACACCGTGAACAAAACATTCCTGAAAATAACCCAAGTCATGGAAGTAGCTCGAGCAGTGACAACAGTTCAAGCGAAGAATGATGACCATTATGTTTGGATATCAAAGCAAGGTGTTGTATTTTTTGAAATATTTGTATGTGAAATCAGACATTTTGTTTAATGTAATGGACATCGTGTCCCATTCGAAAGACAAAGGGATACCAATAACTGTCCCATTTTTATGACAAAGACTATTTTATTCATATATATATATATGTGTGTGTGTGTGTGTTTTAATTTATTCTATTGTGTTCTCCATTGTTGCTGTGAAATGTAACACCATTGATTAAATTTATGGATGATTAAATATTATAATGAAGAGATGTGAAATCTGATGATATTATGTAACAAATTAATCCAAACATCACATTCAAATGCACTAATAAAAAATTAAATTATCATGAATACTGTTATAAGATATGTGTCGTCTTTTGATGAATAATGAATTTTAAAAAATCACAATAATTATGATATGATATAACAAATTAATCGAAACATCACATTCAAATGCATTAATAAAAATTAATACGAATATTGTTATAAGATGTGTCGACTTTTGATGAATAATGAATTTTAAAAAATCACAATAATTGCACTGTCATAGGTCATTGTTTCTAAAAGATACAAAATGAACACCGGTGTGTGTCAGTTACTGTACACTAGTGCATTTGTATGATACAACACACCAGTGTGTTTCTACGACCTATGGGAACCGCAAAAATACCAATACCAATTATAACTCTCAGTGCATTTGTGTGATACTGCGCACCGGTGCGTTTATGTGAGACTATGCACCAATGCGTTTGTACGACCTATGGGCAACACATAAATACCAATATGAATTATAACAATCAGTGCATTTTTCTGATACTACGCACTGGTGCATTTCTATAAGACTAGGTACCAGTGCATTGATACGACCTATGGGGACCGCAAAAATCCCAATACCAATTAGAACGACCTCGTTCGTTGTATCACCTACAGTGCGCCCGGTACGATTTTAGACCTTTACGGCCCAGTGTATCCACCTTCGACTGCCCTGAGCTAACCATCTAGATGACACGCACTGGTGCGTTGACACCTTAGTAGTGCACCGATGAAAACAATATCCATAATAAACTCTGGCTGCTCAGTTTTTTTTAGTTGTGTTGAAATTTCGTTAAAAACTCCACCAAAACCTCTGTGACCAAAAACGGATGTTGTAGAAAATGTTTTTTTGAAAATTTTGGCCAATTTTATAACACTAAAACCCTCCTTTATAACCTCCGCTAGAGGGTCTTTTCCTTGTAGTGCTTCCTCCATAGTGTTTAATTTTCTAGAAACCTTAGGGGAGAGAGGGAAGGAAAATGGAATGGGATGATGGGGTTGGGGAGTTGGGATAGGTGTGGGAAAATTTAGGGAAGGGTGTAAGGGAGTTAGGAACCTTAGGGAGGTGGAGGGGAGTTAAAATGACAAGGGAGATGGGCTAGAGAATTTAATTACAGGCGTATAGTTTAGTTGCCTAGAAAAGTGCAGCGTAGGGGTAGGGTTTTAGGGAATAAGATCTAGGAGATGAAATTGGGATGGGAATTAGGATCTTAGGGATTAGTTTAGATGCAAAGTAGTTAGGGTAAGGATCCTAGGGTTTATAGGCTAGTAAAACAATATACACCATAAAGCACAGTGCCTTTGAGAAAAGCGCAACAATGGAGGGATGAATTATTTCTTGACCATAATGATGAAAGAATCTAATGAAAGGTGGGGTGAAATGGATTTTATTACTTGTTTGAAACCATGTGAAGACTATAGCAGAGATGAAGAAACCTTTTGAAATTACTCTTGACCTCCAATGCACAAAACACAGCTTCACTGGACAAAGTGAAACGTTCTTCAGAAAAGCGTAGCATGCTCCACAGAAAAGTGCAGCGCCTTAAGGAAAAGCGCAGCGCTGCACCAGAAATTCAATTTCTTGAAGTAAAATTTCATTTTTTGAATTTGGCAAGTTGGGAGCTCGATGTTGAAGAATAAGAATAAATGTATTTTGGTCTTTTAGGGCCTTTTAAACTTGAACTAAAATCATTATATGATCATGGACCCACATTTTCTTTTTCAAAATTAACCTTTCATTTTCTTTTTGCTAGAACCTTGAAACTTGATTATTTAAACTTTGAAAATTTGGTGGCTTTGGAACATTGAAATTATTCTTGGAACCTTGAACATTGTCTAGTGGAACATGAGCATTTGTAGCTACTTGGAACTCTGAAGTGCTTATTTCAAATTAAGAACATAAAATTACATTTTTTCTTTGAAATCAAATTTATTGATGGAATTACTTTATTGTCGCTCCTCCACTTGCTGGACTTTATGCATGGAATGATTATTTGATGACCTTGGTACCTGAAAGACCTAATGGAGACTCTGGACTAAATGAAACCAAGATAAATATGGCTATAATGATGATGACAACTTTTGAATGATGGTACACTCAACTGAGAGGTGAAATGAACCAAAAATTAGTAAAACTTTGGAAGGAGTAAAATATACCTAGATCTACATCCAATGACCAATTTTTTGCATGATGACCTAATGAAATGAAAAAAATTTGACTTAAGGACCATATTAGAACATGATAAGAGTCCATTTGATCACTGGTGTCAGGATTCGAAAAAATGACACTAACATTGGCTACAACTGGGGATGGAAGCTTGTTGGAGGTGTTAAGAACATTGTAGACCAAGTAGCCTAAGCATTGGGCATGGAGTCAAAATCTAAAAACCAAACTGAATACTAAAAACTTGACATGATAAACTGACTCAAAACTAGACTGAATTGAATTTGACTAAACTTTAAAAACAATATAAAACTAGTGAAACTTTATGGCCTTCACTTCAGGCTCCAAGCTTCGATGATTCTCCACTTCACACTTTGCAGAAAAAATAGACTGATATATAAAATGGAATTGGGAAATTCTTAGAAATATGCATAAAAAAAGATAATGCTTAAGGAGCCTACCATTGAATGTTCCTCCTAAGCAATCTTCTCCATTCATCTCTTCCAATAGGAAAGCCTGTTGTCTGCGAGAGGTTGAAATATTGTATGGTCCTTTCATAGGTTATCAAATTTTTCATGCTTCTCTTTTTCCTCGTTGCTAGCATCCCAACGAAGGAACACATCTCCAATCTTGAAATCATCCACCTTTGTCTTGATGTCATATACCTTATTTATCTTTTCAAGAAGCTTTGAGGTGTTCTAAAAGACCTCATCTCTTGTTTTTTGAAGATGGATCATCTGATTGATCTGGCGCTGCAGATCATTCTCTTCACTTCTTGCTTCTTGTAACAACTTGATAACCGAGACTACAAGTGATGTAGGAAAAACAATATCTACTCCATATACCAACTGAAAAGGAGACATTCCTATTGATTTTTTACTACTCACCTTGTCCTCCCACAAAGCATTAATAAGCTTATTATGCCAGTTCTTTTTGTTTTCCTCCAACATATTATTTATAATATTGATCAAGAATTTACTAGAAGATTATGCTAATCCATTACCTTGCGGATAATACGTGGTCGAGTGCCCCAATTTGATGTTGTACTTGTCACAAAACTGAATCATTTTCTTCGACTTGAATGCAGCCGCATTTTCTGTAATGATCTTATGAGGACAACCAAAACGAGACAAAATGTTAGTCTCCAAAAACTGAATAATTACTAAATCTGTTGCTTGCCTTGTTGGGATTGCTTCGATCCATTTGGTGAAGTAGTCACTGACCATTAAAATCCATTTATGTTGTGTTGATGATGTAGGGTGAATCTCTCTGATAAATTCAAGGCCCCACTGCTGAAATGGTGCTTGCACGGAAATAGGCTGCAAAGGTAATGGAAGAAGTTTCCTTTTACCTTGAAATACCTGACACTCATGGAAACTCATCACTGTTTATATAAATATGCAAAAAGAGTTGGCCAATAATATCCACCCCTCAACACCTTATTAGCCGTGGTTTTCAAAAACAGGTGACCTCCGCAATCTCCCTTATGGAAATCACTCATTACCTCTTTGCCTTCATCTTCCACTAAACAGTTTAGCAAGACACCTCCCGAGTCTTTCCAATAAATAGTGTTGTCCAAAATGCATTATTTGGAAGCCTTCAACTTTAATGACCTACCCTTACTTTTAGACATTCTTGGAGGAGGATTTAGATGCTAAAGAACATATATGATGTCGGAATACCAAGGGGATGAGAGAAAAATATCAGATACCTATATGAGTAAGCCTTCCTCTGCTTCATCGAACAAAACTAAAACAAGATTGATATCTAGAGCATGTAAATTTTATTAAGCCACGAGCTTGGATAATCCCTGACCTTTGATCATATTTTTGGTCTTGATATCGAGGTCATACTCTAACATTGCTTCTATCCACTTCCCTCTTCTACCTTCTTGATCAGTCTGCATAAGAACATCCTTTACCGGCATTGGGGACATAAGCTAGAATATGTGAATGAAGGATATATAAAAGGAAGTCCTTCAATGCCTTTACCAGGTTTAAGGCATGCTTCTCAATGATATTGTATCTAAGGACTGTATCCCTGATTGTACGGCTGAAGAATGCAATGGACTGCTCGGTCTTATCTTTCTTTTGCATCAAAAACACAACCAAGGAATGTTCGAAGGAAAATGTAAATATGATAAATTCAATTGAGTAATATGGACTGATTGGAATAGGGGTTGTAGTTAAGGAAAAATTCACCGAATTAAAAGAATTTTTGGCATCCTCGGACCAATTTACCTCATTGTCCTTCTTTAACATGTTGGTCATTTCTCAAAGAGGTTCGGCCAGATTTGGAATAAATCTCCTTAAGAAGTTCATCTTACCAGTGAAAGCTTGAATTTCTTTCTTGTTGCGTGGAAAATCAATTTGCTGAATAGCCTCAACCTGAGAAGGATCAATCTGGATACAATCTTTGGAGATGATATGACCGAGAAGCTTGCCCTTGTCCATGGTAAAAGGCTATTTTTTTGGATGAAGATAAATCTCGAATTTCCTGCATTTTTGAAATACAATTCTCAAATTATACAAATTCTTGTCATCGGAATGAGAGAAAACTATAAAATCATCAAGATGCACAACTAAGAAAACATCATTTTCATTCAAAAAGGCTATGTCCATTTCCCGTTGAAAGGTGGCCCCTGCATTCTTGAGTCTGAATGGAATTTTAGCATACTTGAATGTGCCCCAAGGTGTCGTGAAGGAAATTTTGTCTCGGTCCTTCTCATGCACTAAAATATTATTGTATCTTGAATATCCATCAAGAAGTGACATTCAGGAAGCCCCAACCACTCTCTGTAGGATATGATCCATCTTGGGAAGGGGATAGTTATCCTTGAGAGACACCTTATTTAAGTTTCGAAAATCAATGCAAAGCATGATTTCTCCAGTTTTCTTCCTTACCGGAACTAGATTTTATATCCAATCAGAAAATATGATGGGAACAATAATGCCAACCTTAAAACGTTTTTTCACCTCCTTCTTTATCGATGGCAACAAAATATGGTTGATTCTTCTTAGCTTTTTTCTGAAGGGCTTTTGGTCATGCTTGATTGGAATGGTATGTTGAAAGATATTCTTATCATAAACTTTCAGTCTGCATAATCCCAAGAAAATACATCAGAAAATTTAGACAATAAAGCAATGTACTTGTCTTTTACCTCAGGAGATAAAGACTTGGACAATTTGACCATCTTATGCTTGTCCGTTGTTCCGATGTTCACATCCTCAACACCTTTTTCAGTAGGAACCAAGGTCGGCTTCCTAGCAACATCATCCTGATCAAACAATTCTTCCAAAGGTATAAGACCTCTTCGAATATTTCTATCCTTCAACTATAATACATCAACCTGAGTGGCTTTGATGACTTGATCATCTTTGTCATAAACTTCATCAATAAAATAATTCTCAAATTCATCTTCATTTTGAAAAAACTTGTTTACCTATTTTTCATCCCAAAACACTTGCCAATATCGCAAGTTTTCAGGGACAGCTGGCCTATGTTTGACATTAATTTCAAATTTGTTATTAGAATATATGGGAATCTTGAAATTACTTGCTGCTGTAGCAAGAAAATCTGCCATAAGATTCTGATTTCTCGGTTCTACTGAAAATGTATATTCAAGAAACATCTTTAGGATATCTAGTACCACATTTATATATGCTCTCATTCGTGGGTGCTTAGCCTATTATTCCCCTTTTACCTGTTTAATCACAAGCTTGGAGTCGCCATTAACAAAAATTCTTCTTGCACCCAAAATTTTCAGGATTTTGGGGCCGATGATCAATGCCTCGTACTCAAAATCATTGTTAGAACAATCGAAATCCAACTTATATGAACATAATATTACACTTTTTGGAACTTTACCTAGCTGATGAAGAGGAATACAAATCGAAATTCCAATGCCTGCCCTATATTTCCCCAAGGCACCATCAAAATACATGGTCCAAAGACCATTCTCATCATCAAGATGTTGGAAATATGTATTTTTTTCTGTCTCATATTTTTGGGCCGCTTCTTCAATATTGTCTGAACCTTTTTCTGACACATCTAATGACTGCTTTGAAGAACTAGGTTGATAGCCTTTTCCCTCATCTAAAAATTCTCTCACACTATTGGAAATCTCTGGAATCTCTTCTACTTCTTTGAGCTGACTATCTACATCATTCAAACCAGTATCATTAAAAAAAATTAATGACTCGAGATCTGTATGTACAACATTAATAGGATGATTGTTGGGTTTCTCTTTGCTGGTAATCATGTATTTCATCTTCATTTCCTGTTACAAATTCCTCAATTGTCTGAAAACCGAGATGGTGGCATAAGAGAAATCCAGTTGCAAAGTACCTCTCAACTTCTCTCCCCAAGATCTTGACAGCAACATACCAAACCGTAGTGGTATATGTGCTACCACCATATCCATCAAGACATTCTTTGATGGGATTTGTTCAAAGGAAACTACCAAATCTTTTATGAGACCAAGAGAACAAACTCTACCAGAATAAAATGAATACAGATCATGGTAAGGAAGAGTTATATCTAGGCCCAATTTCTCCATAATGGCTTTCAACATCAAGTTATGGGAAGCTTCAGAGTCGAGCATGGAATTGTGAAGGATACATTGATGAATTCTCAAACTCAAATAGAATGGGGGAACTTCACTATCTTCTAACTGACCATCTATGGCTTGACCAAAAATGAGTTTGGGTTGGTCATCTTCAACATTTACCATATCATATAAAGGATCTACTTTCAACATTTTGGCCATGTGAGATTTATATTGATTGTTTTTTACAAGCTTAGTTAAAGTGATAAAGACATTTCACTTAGATATTTCAGTTTCTAAGCTAAAAGGAATGGACTTATCTACCTCTTTAATGGCAGTGTCTCTTTTGTCAGGCTAATACTTTGTTGTAGTTTCCTTCTTCTGACTTTCTTTTTCTTTGCTAGGTGTGCTTGTAGATGGTTTATTGATCTTGCTCTGATTTGCGACTGCAGGCTCCTTTCCTTTGTTCTGATTTCCTTGAGGATTTTGCTTTGGATGAGTATCGTTTTGTTGGGATGCCCTCTTCTGAATAGGATTGACTGGAACATATCTACTTCTAAATGAGTATCGCCTCTGTTGTGAGCTGAGTGCATTTAAATAACCCCGTTGATAATCATCAGACTCAACCTCCAACTCATTATCATTAGCAAGTATGTAATATTCATCTTCAGAAACATCTGTCTTCTCAACATATTCTTCATCCTCTATCAAAAATATAGGTTGGCCATCTGCTTTAAAGAAGTGATTTTCTTCCACAATATGATCTTCTTCTTCTTCAACACCTTGAGCATAATTTTTCTGCAAGGGTGTCCGAATCTATTTCTGCTGTGATGGCTGCTCAAGAGCTCTTTTTTCTCTTTGTTTAATCCTAAAATGAGGCTATTGCTGCTATCCTCTGAAGTTAGGATTTATAACCCATGCTTTCAACTATCTTTCTGTAATGGAAATTCTATCAACCATTCTTTCCATTATCCTTATTAAAGCATCCAATTTTACCTCAGAGGATGTGGATGTTTCTTCTTTGATTGTTACCATTCTCTCAACCTTCATTTTTGAATTTTTAATTGACAATTTTGCTTCCACACTGATTGCATTCCTTTTTATATCTTCTAGTGTTGTAGGATTTCTCTCTCGTAGCTGGTATGCCATGTCCAGATCAAAGGCATTCGGATAATGCAAGAGATCCAAACCTAGAGGAGGTTTGATCTCATTTGGAATTTAATTGTACACTCGATTGAAATGAGAAGTGAAATCCTAAACTGATTCATTTGAATTCCTTTTCAGATTTTCATACTCTGAAAGAATTTGCAAGGGGTTCTTCTTCACCTCCCATTGGGCTATGAATGCATCAATCAACTGGTCTGGATTGGCTATAGAATTTGTAGTCAAAGATCTAAACCAAGTTTTAACATCTCTGGAAAAGATTTGGACTATGATTCTCATCTTGGCATCATCAACATCTATTTCTTCTAGGCCAATGAAATCAGTGACTTTGACTAAGTGTTTTTTTTCACTGATTTTAGAATTATCATCAAAGAGAGGGAGTCTCTCGCCATAACCTTGTGGTAAGGCATTGAGTTGAGCAGGTAGAATCAAGGGTGCAAATATGGCCATGAATCCTACTGAGTGAAGTGCAGGAGTAATAATTGAAGGGGTTGACTGAGAAGGTAATGAAGTAGAAGATGTATATGAGGAGGCAACAACCGATTGGGATTTTTTTAGAATGAACAATGACTCTTGCTGGTATTGGATTATGGATTTTTTAGATGAACACTAAATTTGATTAGCTAACTTTTCAAGCCTATCAAATTGACTCCAGAATTTTCTATCAAAGTTTGATTCAAATTTAGATTGTTCAGAAAGTAAATTATCTTCAAGTTTCAGGGAATCAAAAACTACTTCAGACAATGATCTTACTTCATATAGTCTTAATGGGTCAAATGGTATCTCAGATAGTGAAGTTTCAAACTTTGATCGAAATAGAGACAACTCAAACTTCAAATCAAAAGGTATGTCTTCAAGAGATAAAACTTTTGCAGGTAACGAGGAAGATCTTACAAATGGAGAAGGATTCGACTGAAATTATGAGTGCTAGGATCTCTACTTCCGAACAAGTTTCTCTGGATCTTCAACTGGATCAACTAGATGAGGATCTAGATTCGATCTAGTGTATCTTCTCGAAGCCAGAATATTATATGTTTCTGCAACTCGATTCTTTGCAAATTTCATATCAGCCTTCACGAAGACTAAGACCTATCACCCACATGCTTAGAATTAGATGAAATTATGGTACAACCAAGGAGGATCTGTCACCTTCGTTCCCTAGTATGGTCACCAAGATGTTAACACTCCACCGGATCTCTGAAGGCTGAGAAGGAGACCAACAAAGTTAATGACAGACCGCATTGACCTAGTAGCTAGCCCTACTAGTCTAAGAGAGCTCTCAATAGGATCACAGCCAAATTTTATGGATAATGAATATTTTAGGCTAGGTATAGTAGGCTCTAGGGTTTTATTGATTTGGAGTTGGTGCTGAATGGTGAATTAGGTCTAAGAAAACTAGGTCAGGGCTCTAAAAATCAGACTTGTAGAGATGTGATGGGGCAAGGTAGGAACACACTTTAGCACTTGAAGGTATCCTGGTGAATATGGTAGACTGATAGGGTTTCAAAATGAGCATATGAATTATGAATTTGTTTATATCAGAAGAAAGTGAAACATAACTATGATAATTTATCCAAAACAGAGCATCAAAATAATGAATTCAGCTTATCAAACTTAGAAATCAATCACATTAAGACATGGAAATTAATATGTAAGGTACAATACTTCCAAACATATGAAAACAAAAGAATAACCACTACTAAAACACATACCACATGAATCCCACCACAATAGCTGCAAAATCTATCTATTAGTTCCTACCAAAATCACTTAATACACTAGTGTCCCAAGGTTCAATTACACATCATCCAACCCTTCCGATCGCAAATAAAATGAAATATATAAACCAGAAAAACTGCTCCCCAGTCTTAGGGGTCGAACCCATGACTTGTGGAGCTGTTCCCCAAAATCCTCAACTAGAATCCTAACGACTAGGGATATCAACAAACTCCCTCTTTTTTGGTGAAACTGATTCACTTGACCCAAAAATACAGTTTTACTTGATGTATCTACCTTTAGTAACTATAATATAGATAATTACATGTGATTTACAAATTTACAACTGTAAAATTTCATGAAATTATTCAACCAACTGAGAAAAACTCGAAATTCTGAAGATAACATGCAAACTCGAAAAAGCATAGCGTGAGTGCAAAAAGCACAGTGTGTCCCTAGGAAAAGTGCAATGTGACCTTCAAGTTTATTTTTTACTGCCATGCTGAATTCCAAATTGAGCTCAATCTATCTCATTGGAAAGTTTTTCCTGTCTAGTTATCCAAAATGTCCTTAAGTAGTGAAAATGATGGAGTTAAGCCCCTGAAAAACCACTTTTTCCAAAAATGGTCAAAAAGCACAGCATGTGGCTGAAAAAACTGGTAGAAAGGTGTTTTTTATGACGTTTTTTAGCTTTTCCACTTGTGAAAAGTTGATATTTTTGATTGACAGGAGTCAAAATGTGATGTAGAAGCCAATATCTATCCATCCCAACTGAGTTTTCATCATTTGAAGGCCTCTAAAAAAGTTCAGCATGGCCCACGCCGCGCTTTTTGCAATCTGACTATGCAAACGCTAGTGAAATTTGGCCAAAATGCCAAAAATGCCAAAAAATTCTTCAAAACTTTCAAAATTTTTGTGTGAGGTCCACATTAGGTTTTCTATGCAATCAATGATGCATCAGCTAGAAAATGGAGTTTGCCCCTCTTCTTCTTGGTGATTAGGGTTTCTTTTAGATTGTTTTTCATTTTCTTGTATTTGATATTGTAGACCTTGTTTCTAGTGTAGTAGTGGTGGGCCATGTGCCTCATCATCTTATTATCCCTATTAGCTTTGTTAAGGAGCTTCTACAGGTGGTCATTTACTCTATCAATCCAAAATTTCCTATCTTTATTAATTCCATGGTAATCTTCTCCTCAAAAGTGAGTTCCTCTACAAGAACTGCCTCCTGTTGTTTTTCTAGATCCAATGCTCTTTTTAGGCCCCTTGTTCTTGGTATTTTCCTTGCCATATGTTATTAATGCTCATCAGACTTATCAGGCTCAATCACTGCTTTTCCTTTCAATGCTTTCCTAATAGCCTTAAACAGGTCCTTTTCTAAGAGTATTTTTTTTTTCTATAATTGTTTGTTCTCTTGCTTAAGGAAGGAGATAAAAAACTTGGACCTTGCAAAATTGTCTTTTAGCTCTCTGATTTTGGCATATTTTTCTTTGATGACTAGGTTTAGGGTTTCCTATTCATCTTGGGACTCCAAGTCCACCATCTCAATGTCATGGTGAAGGGATTCTTTCTCTTGGACAATTTTCTCCCGCTGCTTATAATATCCCTTCTTTTTTGATGTAAAAGGCAAGGCCCCTTCCACAATTTGTGGATCAAACACTTGCCCATTTCCTCTCTGATAAATTCTGACCTCTTTTTCCTTTTTTCTCTTCTTAACTAAATCCCTGCTAGATGACCCAACCTCTATTTGTGTAACTGGTGCTGATGGTGGAATAGATCTAGCAAGCTGGTTGGATGGAGATGTGAATACCTCTGCCTTAATAAAAGTTTCCCATGCAATGTTCAGTTGTTTGATATGGTGAAGAACAATGATTTGGATAAGTGAGTGATGGAAAAATTTGTTCATTTGGAGTTCATATTATCTATGCTATACCTTGTAGTCCATCTTGTAAATGCTCCTATAAAAATAATAGGGAATGTTGAGAAGCTTTACCCTAGTGAAATGCATGAGTAATCTAATGTGTTAGTTGTATAGCCTGGAGAATCTTCCCTCGCAAGTGAAATACTTCATTATGATTTTCATCATAGGAACAAACCTATCAAGTAGCTGACCAAAAGGGAAGATTTTCTTGATGCTATCTTTGTATGGTGCTTTGAGGTAGGGTTGATACAGTTGAGCATCCAATTCCTGAGTTTTGAACCACTTTTCACCTACATTAGGTATCCCTATTGCTGCTACAATAATATCTGTGGAAATGGTAAATGTCACCCCTACAATGGTGAGTCTTGGTATTTCTAGAGGTTTGTGATGAAGATTCTAGTCAAATCTGGATGTATTTCCACTCTTTGGACCATTTCAAACTGATAAAAACCCACATGTTGGAAGCATTTTATTGCTAGGGGTGATGGCATCAACTCCCTAATGTTTTATGGCTCAAGCCTTAAGATTATCCCTCATTTTTTATAGGTATTTCTCTCTTCCTCCATGGTGTTTATTTTGCTAGAAAATCTAGGGGAGAGGGGGAAGGAAAAGGGAATGGGATGATGGGGTTAGGGAGTTGGGATAAGTGTGGGAAAATTTAGGGAAGGGTGTAGGGGAGTTAGGAACCTTAGAGAGGTGGAGGGGAGTTAAAATGATAAGGGATATGGGCTAGAGAATTTAATTACTGGGGTATAGTTTAGCCCCTAGAAAAGCGCAGCGTAGGGGTAGGGTTTTAGGGAATAGGATCTAGGAGATGAAATTGGGAATTAGGGTCTTAGGGATTAGTTTAGATGTAAGGTAGTTAGGATAAGAAGCCTAGGGTTTGCAGGCTACTAAAAAAATATACACCATAAAGTGCAGTGCCTTTGATAAAATCGTAGTGATGGAGGGATGAATTATTTATTGACCATAATCATGAAAGAATCTGATGAAAGGTGGGGTGAAATGGATTTACTTACCTGTTTGCAACCATGTGAAGACTGTAGCAGAGATGAAGAAACTGTTTGCAATCCCTCTTGACCTCCAATGCACAAAACACAGCTTCACTGGAAAAAGCTCAAAGTTCTTTATAAAAGAAGAATTCCTGAAGGAAAAGCAGAGCGTGCTCCACATAAAAGCACAACACCTTAAGGAAAAGCACAACGCTGCACCAAAAATTCAATTTCTTGAAGTAAAATTTGGTTTTTTGAATCTAGAAATTTGGGAGCTTGATGCTGAAGAGTAAGAATGAATGTATTTTTGTCTTTTAGGGCCTTTTAAACTTGGACTAAAATCATTAAATGATCATGGACCCACATTTTCCTTTTCAAAATTAACCTTTCATTTGCTTTTTGTTGGAACCTTGAAACTTGATTATTTGAACTTTGAACTTTTGGTGTCTTTGGAACATTGAAATTATTCCTAGAACCTTGAACATTTGCTGGTGGAACTTGAGCATTTGTAGATACTTGGAACTCTGAATTTCTTATTGTGAATTAAGAACATAAAATTACATTTTTTTCTTTGAAATCAAATTTATTGATGAAATTACTTTATTGTCACTCCTCCACTTGCTGGACTTTATGCATGGAATGATGTTTTGATGACCTTGGAACCCTAAATACCTAATGGAGACTTTGGACTGAATGAAACCAAGATAAAGATGATTGTAATGATGATGACAACTTCTGAATGATGGTATACTCAGCTGAGAGGTGAAATTAACCAGCAATTAGTAAAACTTTGGAAGGAGTAAAAACATACCTAGATCTACATCCAGTGACCAAATTTTTGCATGATGACTTAATGAAATGAAATTTTTTGACTTAAGGACCCTATTAGAACATGATAAGAGTCCATTTGACCACTCGTGATAGGATGCAAAAACTAAGACTAATGCACCCAATTTTCCATGTTTCATGCTTAAAGAAGGTTATAGGTGACAAACTTCTGGTTCAAACAATATTGGCAGAACTTGATGAGGAAGGAAAAATAATATTGGAACCTAAAGCAGTCACGGAAACAAGAACTCGATAGCTATGAAATCGATCAATTTCAGAGTATCTCATCAAGTGGAAGAACTTACCCACTGAATATTCCACATGGGAGGATGAAAATTTTATACAGAAGCATCCAGAACTACTAAAGCATTGAGGACAACACTTTTTTGAAGGAGAGTGGCATGTTAGGGCCCTATATTACTAGTGTAGTCCCTTATTGGTGTTATTTTAGCCCCTTTATTGTTATTATTGTACCACTGTAATCCCCATATTGTTATTATTGTGCCCCATAATAGCCCACTATTATTATTTTTGTGCCCTTACATTATTATTGTTAGGTCGGCTAGGATTATATTTTCACCCCATGGAATCCTATATATATAAAGGAGGCTTTTTCATTTGAATCATCTAAGAATTGTTCATTTAAGTAATGTAAAGGAGGTTTCCCCCTCGAAGTGGCTGATTTCTAAGTCATTGATCTCTCTTTTCTTCTATTTTGTGAGCTAGTTTCATAACAATGTGAAAGTTGTGTAAGGGTTGTTTTACATATTTTTTGAAGAAGTTTGCAGGTGTAACAACATGTAGTAGGAGTATGTTTCAACTAACATTTTTTTCATTGAGAGAGGAGATGAAGTAGATTTTAATTGGAGATTCATTTGGTGTTTGGTCACAACTTATATATTCTCCAGTTTGCTGGTATGGTGTGTAATAATTGTTTTATGTGCAATTTTTCTATTATATAGAGGTTTATTTTGCAGATGCATTTATCAAAACATTTTATGGAACATTTTTATCGATTCATTTTAATTTGGAATTTTTGTTTATATTCCTTGAAGAGAATGTTTCTATGGTGATCATGTTGAGTAGTTCTCAGTTCCATTATGAAAATGTATGAATTGAGAACCCACATAGAGGAGTGGAGTTGGAGGATTCCAATGAAATCAACATAGGGAGAAATTTTCTTCATCCAATGGTGGATGGATAGTTCTAAATAAACTGGGCGAGGCTCATTGGTCGTGGTGGCTTCCAACAAATAGAATTATATAGAGTCGTATGATAGTTCAGGAGTAATTGGGCTATAATTGTTGGTCGTGGTGGATTCTAGTGGATGGTTTTCCATAGATCTGTGTGAGAAAGATATCCCCATTTGATAGTAGCCAGCTAAATATCTGTGTAAAGAATTTACTTAACATAATATAACATTTTGAGCAACGCAACAACAACGAGGGTGGTTTTTTTCCTGGAGGAGGTTTTTCCACCCGAAATACTTGTGTCCCTTGTGTTGAATGTTTTCATGGTCTTCTGGTTTGTGTTTAATGCTTTGATCTCTCTTTATGTGTTTTAGTTATGCATGGTTTAATGAATAATTAATTGGAGAAAATTTTATAAGTGCCATCGCTACTGATTAACCCCACCTGCTCCCCTCTCAGTAGTGATCTAGTTTCCAACACTTGACTTTAAGGCACCTAACAACATAAATTAATAAGGGAAAGGTTGGATTCCTAAACATCGTAGACTCGTTGTTCTTCTATAATCATTCATCTCTCATTCTAAATCCACAAAAATTACTCTCCCATAGCTAATTATTGTCTTTTCTAGGTTTTTGTGTTTGTCTAAAACATAAAGAATACAACATTTAAAACATCATTGGTGCTTGAATATGAGAATTGTGAGTATGTGAATATAAAATGATGATAATGATAAATGATTCACATTAAAATGGAGGAGAGAACAAATCTCCATTGGATGGGGGAATATATGTCCCTTAGAATGTAAATCTCTTATGCTTCCACATGTTAATTATACCCAAACCCATGTCTCTATAACTATGTGAAGTAGACTTCCTCGCCAACTACCATATGCATTTAATGATAGACTCCTCATCAAATTTTATGGATGAGATTGAAACAAGAAACATGGTGAAACATATGTGTTCATAAAAAATGTGAAGACATAAATATACCTTTATATACCTTGATCATACCATGAAAAATATATCACACACTAAATTCATACAACTAAACTCTGATATTATAGTCACTTATTTACAAGTTGTAAATAATTGAATTTAATAAATCCAAAAAGATAAAATAATTGCACATTCATAGATAAAATGTTAAATATAATTAAATTATTTTGAAGAGGTGCACAACTATTTAAAGTCCCCAATTCTCATCATATTAGGTGTGACTTACAACTCCCATGATATACTTATAAAGAAATTGTCTCAAGAGACTCTTTACACCTAGGAAGTATGAGGAGATATGAGAGATATTGTAATGATGTATCAGATTAAAAAATAATAATAAAATATAATGTTAATTCAATTAAAACAATAATAAATATAAGAAGTAATAATTAAAAAAAATTAATCAATTCAATTTGTTTTATTGTATTTGTTAATAACAAACATTTTTTTTGGAAAAAATCATAAAATGCAAATCAAATTAATTTATTTTTTTAATTATTCATATTCATAATCATGATATTTCATAGATTTAGTTGTATATTTAAATTTAATTAATAAGCATATAATTAGAAATAATGGTTATAAATTATGATCAATTTCATCATATAAATTAATATAATAATGAATGTAATAGTAACATTGATATTTTATAGTTTCATATTTAAATTTAATTGATAAACGTATAAAAAATTGATACCTACAATAAAAATAAAAAAATCACTCACACACACACTGTGCAAATCACATTAAAATAAATAAATTAACACACTCATAAAACATATTTCATAAACATATCTATATAACTATATGTATTATCAAGGCATTAATAAAACTAACATAGATTCAATTAACCCCATATCTATCAAGTATCGAGAGAGATCATGTTTCTTGAAATGAAAACCTTAAACCTATTTTAGAGTGGTTTAAGGTTTACACCTCAAGGAATTTGGTTCCTATGGATGCTTCATAGATCTAGGGTGGACATGAATCTATGCTAGTACTTTATTTCATTACTTTTGATGTGTGTGTGTGTCAACTCCATGCTAAGCATAGAAGGAATTACATATCTTCTTCATCTTCAATGTTTTAACCATAAGTATTTTTTTTCATTTAATTATACATAATTAGTTTCTCTCTTTTTCTCTTTTTCTATGAAGATATTTACGTTGAATTTTTTTTTTAAATATTAAATATCAACTTAATATTAAAGATAGAAAGAATTACAAATCATACCTTCAATTAAAAATCACTCTGTGTCAGATAGTTTATTTAACATACATATTTAAATATCTTATTAAGTCGCTCTACAATCCAATATAAGAGAAATGTATAGTAATATATGATTTTATGTCAACTTTTTTTAAATATTGGCTATATTTACATGTTGGGCTGATAAAAAATTAAAATGGAATAAGAGATTGCAATGATGATTGGTTATGCATCTTACACCATCATTGGATACAATGGTGGTCCAACAGATGCAGATCGAAGTTGTGACTCTTTTACAGACATCCTTAACCTCAATAGTAATGACTAATGATTTGTGCATGTGTCATCTAGAACCCAGCGATGTGATATGATTAACTATATAGTGAGAAAACCTTACGGACTCAGACCAATAAAAAAGTGGGTTTTTTTTAATCGTCTCTGAATATAATAAATTCCTTGACAGACCATTGGTGATGAAAAAAATAAGTGATATGAGGTTGGTCTCACAGAATAATTATATATAGATTCAGAGAAATAAATGGTGGATCGTTTTCTCAATTTTACTAATGAGTATAGTGTTTAATAATGGAGATTTTTGTGGATTTGTGTTGTTTTTTATATTTTTTTGGATAGAAATGAATAGCAGGATATGTACCTCAGCTTGTAGATGCTTATATGCTGACCGATATTGGTCACCACGTCCATAAATTTCTTGATAGGAAGTTCAACCATGGTTAGAACCTTCCCGTGAAAAATTAAAATTGAAATCTAGCCAACTTTTGCTGAAGCACTGGCTCGATAGATGTCAATGACACTAGTAGTATGAATATAAGTTTTAGGAAAGTATTTGCAAATTAAATACAAAGAATATGCACCATGGGATTACACAATGTATATATAAATTGTAAGAACATATTCGCAAATTAAACAAAAATAATATAAATGAATGACAAGAATGGAATGTGAATTTATATAGTCAATATAATATTTATATGTTGTTTTTTATATACAGTGAAGTGCGTGCGTGTTCTCTATTTTTTTTTTCTAGGAGGCCATTAAAATATAAATTAATTGGGTGCTCAATTTCTAGATATGATTTACAGACTAGCATTCTGTTTTTTCGCAGCTTAATGGACCTTGGATGGCCCTGAGGGTATGGTTTTTTTTTCTGCATGTCATAAGATAGTTAAGAGTTCATATTTATAATTTTTTGAAACAATCCATGGTTGAAAAAGAATACATCACTTGGTGTTTTGTGGAATTTATTTTATTAGAAGATGTAATTAAAGTTTTGGCTAAAAGGTTTGGATATTAATATGTAATATTAATTGTATTTTTATTAAATATTTTTGGGTTGAGAAACTTTTTTTAGTTCAATGTGGAAGAGATGTTGTAATGTTCTATCATGTTATGTTATTTATGGGCTTCCCAAAAGGTATAATTATTATTTTATGTTATTTATGGGCCTCTAAAAAGGTATAATTTAAGGCACATTTGACTTTGGGATAATTAACGTTTCCTTTTTCATTTGATAATGTGTTTTTCAAACTATAATGTGTTCTTAGGAAGGTTAAGAGATATTTTCTATATCTTGTGTTAATAATGCATTAAATGTGTAGGATATTGTGGATTTATTGCGCATATCACGCAGAAGTGCATCAGGGGAATATTATGGATTTGCTTCCTTGCTACAGGCTAATAACAACTTAGCTGGGTCATGGAAATCTGTTACTTCCTTGTGACTACAAGAATACTAGGTAATCAGATCCACATATTTAGGGATTTTTTAGGGAAACAATCCCCCCTTCAAAGAGGATGTCCCTTAAGAAATTTTTGTATAAATGAGGGGCCTTAGCAACCTAGTAGGGATTCAAAACTCTAGAGGAAGATAATCAAGATTAGAGAAAGTCTTCTTCCTCTTATTTTAATTGTCATGTTTCATGAAAGAACACTTTTAGATATTAATGAAAAGCATTTATTTGTTTTAAGAATGATTTTATTATAATGTACCCGAGTCTCCTTGGGTTAGGTCCCAACCCAGGTGCTCAAGCCCCATTCTTGTACATTTCCTTTCCATGCGTTTAGTGTAGCTGCAATTTTTTGCAAATCTTATTTCTAAGAAAAGTATTGTCTTTTCAGAGTTTATAAGTAAGCTCCTTACTAAAGTTTGGTTATGTACCTTGTTTTAATAAGCACAAAAATAGTTTCCTTCATGAAATAGTAGTCTTCATTTAAAGTTCAACTCATCCTTTTTGTTACTAGTTTAATTCTTGCAATTAATGGTTTAACAATTGTTTATACATATTGGTTTAGTTAGTCCGCCATGCACTTTGAATTCAGATAGATAGGTATTGTTTCATGGGTTGAATTAGTATTTCTTCCATGCATTTTGGTCGCTCAAATCATCACCTTTTAACCCACTCTTTTACAACCCTACAAACTTATAGTGGGCTAAATTATACTTAACTAAGCTATAGGAAACCCCCAGTTTTGTATTTTCCTCATATGAGTTGATTCATTAAGTGTTCATGAGCTTGGTATTAACCTTTTTTCCCTTACACTAGGTTCAACCACCTTTGCCACTCTTAAAACCACATCTAGACCTCATAAAGTTTCTCTTAGAATTTTCCTGTAGCCAAACAAGGTCATCCTATAACAATGCACATATTGTCTTAGATGTAGAAATTACACCAATGCATTCAATTTGATTATGCAATGTCCTAAAACAAGATACTAAATCCTTCTACAATATTTGCAGAATATAAATCATGATCAATCAATCACATGCAAGTAAGAGAAAGAAGTAAATCAATCGCACAACACAAGATTTTCCTAGGGAGATCAACTTCTCAAGACCCCTCCAACTTTATTGTATAATCAACTAAGGAATCATGAAACAATACAATGCATGTGTGCTCACCAAAACCTCATACACTCTACCAATTGTCTCACACTGATCTAGGAAAAATTGGATCAATAAATAGCCAATTTCCGAGCCACCTTCAGCCTGGCTTGCTCACGAAATCCCTAGGAAAAATAATTCCAATTAAATAGGAATTACAACCTTCCTTGACTGCGCAATCCATCATGGGATTCCTGTGGCTTTATAACTGCACCTAGGTAGTTTGCTAATAATACAATTGATAGTTTACTTACCTTTAACCTTTATCTCAATTGGGTCATCATCAGAATTGACATGCATGCAACTATTAATAATGAATCATCAGTTACTTGGTAGATCACTACTTGTGAATTAAATCTATTTTAATTCAATTGATCTTCCACTAGCTCATCAATCAGTTATAACTAGTTAAACTGATTTTAACTCAATTAATTTGAGTTAACTGATTTCACTCACACCACACTAGTGCTACAACTACAACTAGACGTTGTAAATAATATAATAACTCTACATGCCTATCCTTTGACCCTCGACTTGAAATTCTTGAGGTAACTAAGTCTATCACACTTAGTTAACTATTACAAGTTGTTATGGATAAGATTACAAATTATTTTCCAATTTATTCAAAAATTGGATGCCCACATTAGTAATAATGTGTCACCGAATTCCACTCATGTGTGACTTGGAATCCCACACTAGTATGTGGTGCATTTTCTTGTTGAATTTCAACACTCACACTCAAAAAGAAAGGGATTATCTGCTACCCCGATCTTGCCTCTTTGGTAGTCGAAATTGCTCTTCGCAAGCGCCTTCGTCAAGATATCTGCATCCTGATCCTCTGTGGGAATGTACTGCAACACCATAATGCGCCTCTAAACCCAATATATGAGATGGTGGTACCAGATTTCAATATGCTTGGACCTGTCATGGAATAATGGATTAACCAAGAGTTTTATGCAACTTTGGTTATCACAATATATCACCATCGGATCCTCTGATGACCAAAAAAACTAGCAAGTATCTTCCTCATCCAGACGGCCTCGCATGCAACCTGATTAGCTGCCATGTACTCTGTCTTGGCTAAAATGAGTGAAACTGATCTCTTCTTCCTGTTGTACCAAGAAACTGATGTTGATCCTATGTTGAAGATGTCGCTTAATGTGCTCTTCCTGTCTGATGGACAACCTGCCCAATCTGCATCGGTGAAGCCTTGAAGCTTCACTTCCTTTGTCTGTCTGTACCATAATCCATACTCTGTAGTGCCCCTCATATATCTCAACACATGCTTCCCCACCTTCCAAAAGAGCTTGGTAGGATTAACCATAGCTTGACTAAGATGGTTAATTGCGTAGCATATGTTTGGTCGTGCGTTCACCAGATACATAAGTGAACCCACAAGCTGCTTGTAAATAGTAGCATCCACTACCTCACCTAAAGTAGAATCCTCCTTCCTCCAGTTTACTGCAAGAGGTCTCCATGGGTTTGTTGCCCTCCATGTGGAAGTTCCTCAGAATCTCCTTGGCATACTTGCCCTAAGATACAAATAGTGTAGGAATTTACAAGGTAAGTTCCATAGATCAAGAACCAAAGGTCACCGCTCACAAACAGATCACAAATCAGTACACCAGTATAATCACGTGGTTAAAAACCTCAAAGAGGGAAACAATCCACGCCCTAAGCCAACGTGGCCACTTTAGGGAATTTATTAATATAAAAGAAAAGTTACATATGTTTCTCTCATAAATAGTTACCAGATAAATGACCCTCCATTCTCTTTAAATAGAGATCATGGACCAATCGGGTGTCAAGCCATAGATCAAGTGCCGTTAATACCAAGGTGAGAGATGGTTGTCGGATCACTACAAATCGTGACCGTCAGATTATAGGTTACAAATATTCATGGTAAAGAAACACACTTTACCTAACTCTACACTAGACTAAGTTATTCTTAACTATTTCCTATGTGTCAGAATATCCTAACATCCCCCCTAAGAACAACTTGGGATAGGATTGAAGGATTTACAAAGGTGACACAAAAGGAGCTTATTTCCTATGTGTCAAAATATCCTAACATCCCGCATTAAGAACAAATTGGGATAGGATTGAAGGATTTACAAAAGTGACACAATAGGAGAAGGAAGGAGGCATTAGAGCCTATCCCCCCTTAATGAAAAATTTCCTGAACTCCAAGCATGGATCGAAGTTTGGTAAACTTCACTTCTGTGAGAGCCTTCATAAAGATATCAACTACTTGATCATTGGTCAGACAATACTGCACTTCAAGAACACAATCATGAATGAGATTTCTGATGAAGTTTATGTGGAGTTCAATGTGTTTCATACGCTGATGCTGAACTGGATCTTTACATAGCTAAATGGCACTCTGATTATCACACCAAAGTGTAGTTGGATGTTACTGATGGAGACCAAATTCAGACAGGATCTGACGAAGCCACATGGCTTCCTTGCTAGCTTCAACTGCACCATGATACTCTGCTTCTGCTGAAGAAAGGGAGATGGCACTTTGTTTCTTACAAGACCAAGTAATAGGTCCTGAACCAAGAGTGAATACATATCTTGCAGTGGACTTCCGATCATCAGGGTCACCAGCCCAATCAAAATCAGTGAAACAAATCAACAAGGGAGATGCTCCTGCACTGTAATGAATCCCGAACTGAACTGTACCTCGAATATATCGAAGTATTCTTTTAGCTGCTTTCCAGTGACTTTCATGAGGTTGGTGCATAAACCAAGCGACAAGACCAACGGCAAAGGAAAGGTCAGGACGAGTATGGGTTAGATACAAAAGTTTACCAACAAGTTGACGGTATAAGGTAGCATCAACTTCAGGGGTAGTACAGTTGACTGAAAGCTTGACTCCAAACTGAAAGGGAGAAGGGGTAGGCTTACAGTCTTCCATGTGAAAGTGGTGTAGAAGATCACAGGCATACTTGGACTAAGAGAGGGTAATGCCTTCCTTGGATTGCAAGACTTGAAGACCAAGGAAATAATGCAAGTGTCCTAAGTCTGTCATTTCAAACTTCTTTTTGAGGCTAGACTTCACATGGTTTATATGATTTGGATCACTGCTAGCAAGGATAATATCATCAACATAAAGAACAAGGATGGTGAAGGAATTACCCACCTTCTTGGTGTAGATAGTGTTGTCAGAATAACACCTATAAAAGCCATTATATAAGAAAAATATATCCATTTTGGCATACCAAGCCCGAGGAGCTTGTTTTAGACCATAGAGAGACTTCCTAAGGTGACAAACAAGGCTGGAGTATTTTTGGATAAAGCTAGGGGGTTGTTCCATGTAGATTTATTCATGAAAATCTCCATGTAAGAAGGCGGATTTAACATCCATCTGATGGAATTCCCATTTAAAGGAGGCAGCAAGAGAAAGAACAAGGTGGATAGAATTCATTTTGGCAATAGGGGAGAAGGTTTTAGTATAGTCAATGCCTTCAACTTGTGAAAAAACTTTAGTGACAAGACAAACTTTATGTCTATCCACTTTTCCATCTGGTCCAAACTTTGTTTTGTAAACCCATCTGCATCTGACAAATTTTATTCCTTTTGGAAGAGGAACAAGATCCCAAGTATTGTTTGCCAATAAGGAACGATACTCTTCATTCATAGCTTCATCCCAATCTGGATGACCGGAGGCTTCTTCAAACGTTTCTGGATCAAGTTTTTCTAGAACTTGAGCCAATAAGGAAGAGGCTCTTTCGAACTGAGAACATGTACGTCATCGATCGGCAGGGTCACTTGCAAGAGAACCTGCTGCATCTCGAGTAGAGTGAATCCATCTTGGAAGCGGTGGAGTATAAGAAACAATTTCACGAGCTAGAGGAGGATTGTCATCCTCGTTGTCATCATCTGAACTAGAAGGAATGCTATTAAAAATAGAAGAGAGAGAGAGAGAGGTCGCACATATGCCGAATCAGGCTCGCAAGCCAAAAGTGGCACACTCGCCGAACTAGGCTCGTAGGCCGATATATTTTCATCAAACTCTACATCTCTTCTAATGATTATATTTTTGGATTTGGGTTGAAGAATTGTATATCCTTTGAAATCTTTAGAATATCTAACAAAAATACATTTTTCACTCTTAGGTTCCAAGGCTTTATGTTTCGCATCTGTAATATGGGCCCAAGCATCACTTCTAAAAACACGAAAGTGACTTACATATGGTTTGATTGAGCTCCAAGCTTCTTCTGGAGTTATATTCCTTAAAACCTTAGTAGGAGTGCGATTTAGTATGTAATTTGCACAGTTAATGGCTTCTGCCCAAAAATTGAGACCAAGTCCTTTATATTGAAGCATACAATTAGCCATTTATTTTAAGGTGCGATTCTTTGTTTCAGCTACACCATTTTGTTGTGGAGTATATGGAACAATATGTTGCAATTAAATTCCATGCTCAGTGCAGAAGTTGATAAATTTGCCATTAACATATTCTCTACCATTGACTGATCTTAACTTAATAATCTGATGTCCAGATTGTTTCTCAACAAAGGCCTTAAAATCCAAGAACATGTTAAAAACTTCACTCTTGAGTTTTAAGAAATATACCCAAGTGCATCTGGAAAAATCATCAATGAAAGTTAAGAAGTACTTGCAACTAGAGAAGGAAACAACAAGAAGTGTACCACATAAATCACTGTGCACAAGCTGCAAAGGGGCTGAAGCATGCCAAGAGGCACGTTTCTCAAAACTATCCCAATGATGTTTTCCGAGTACACATCCGGAGCAAACACCATCCCGGCAAGATACCATAGGAAGGCCCGTCACCATATTTTCCTTACATAGATTTTGAAGAGAGCGATAGTTTAAGTGACCAAATCGCTCATGCCAAAGTTTTCTCACATCATCATTATGAGCAACAAAAACAGAGGGAAGAGATGATGACCCAAAGTTGTCAAACTTATACAACCTTGTGGAATCATCAGCAATGCCATTAGCTAAAATATATTTAGCATCTTTGAGGTCCTTGATTACAACATCATGAGGTGAGAATTCTACTATTTTCCCTTCACCTGAATGAGTTATCTGATAAAAAGATAGAAGGTTGCATGACAAGGTAGGAACACATAGTACATCATTAAACTGACCATTATCTAGATGAATGGTTCCAGATCTTACAACACTAAGAAGTCTATCATCACCAACATAAATATGTTTGGTGTTACAATCATTTAAAGAAGAAAACATGGATTTATTTTTATCCATGTGGTAAGAAGCTCCAGAATCAATGAGCCACTCATGAGAAGGAGAAGAAGAAGATACATTTAATGCATAACCAGATATTGATGCTTGAAAACCACAAGCAGAAAGTGCCATGCCTGAAGATGAAGGTGAAGAGTGCTCCAAATTGATGTTGTGCTTCTTCATTGCTGCTTCTATGGCTTCCATCTTCTTAAAACATTTGGACTCTATATGGCCATCCTGGTTGCAAAAGTTGCAATGTCTCTCTGTCTTCTTCCCTTTGTTTTGATTTGCCTTATTATTTTGGTGATTTGATTTTTCAGTTTGTGGCTGAAATTGCTTAGGGCCCTTGTTTGGTTTAGGACCATATTTTTTAGGATAATACTTCTTGGGATTCTTTTGATATGGTTGTTGTTGGGCTGCTAAGACTTTCTTAGAAGCATTTCCAGTAGTGATAAGACCAAGGTGTAAAAGTTTTTCTTGTTCTCTTATCAAAGAATCACAAAAGGCATCAAAAGAGGGATTCTTGTAGGTGGTTCATGAAGAAATGATGGCTTCTCTAGTGGAATGGAAGGCGGAAAAAAATACAGAGTATGCAGGACCAAGCTTAGAAAGAATGCAATATATGAGGTACCATCGTCATTTTTGATCTTACAACCTTCTAAAAGAATTCAGAGGGTCTTAAATTTGGACAAAAAATTCTTCAATGGAGGAGAAATTATTGGGATCCAAAGTAAGCAACTTCTTTTCAAGCTGGTGGGCCCGGATTTGATTTTGAATGGCAAAAATAATTTTTAGCTTTTCCAGGGCCTCATCAGGGGTGTCAATGTCAAGGATATGAAATCAAAGATCTTGAGCAATGGACATTCCTATCAACCCTCGTGCTTGATCTTGTTTATTTTCCCATTTAGTAGCGTTATCATCATCAGAAGGTTTAGTTTCTTGTCTTGTGGCTATTCTATAAATCCCTTTACTTCTAATTATATCTACCATGTGACGTAGCCATTGGAAATAATTGGCGTTGTTAAGAATAACCGGGCATGCACTTTCCATTTAAAAAAAAAAAAAAATGAAGCAGATAAAAGCTAAAAATAACTACTCCAATGGAAAGATCTCAAAAAATTAGGTCATTTAAAAAAAAACGGCTCGAAAAACGGCTTCCGGATGAAGAAGTTATGCCTTTTGAAAAAACTGAGTTGTAGATGCTGAATAGTTACGGGAACGGGATGAAGTGCGGCTATTTTTAAAAAAATTCCGCCCCTTTGAGAAATTTTTTTACAAAATAAGCTTGAGAAGGAGACTTGAACCCAAGACCTCTATTCTCATAAACTAACCCCTCACTAAGTGAGATAGTAAAAGGATCATGTTATTTTAGAAAGGAGGAAGGGGGGATTATTATTATTATTATTGTTATTGTTATTATTATTATGATTATTATTATTTGGTGTGCGTGCCTTTTCCTGCAAAAAAACACAAAAAAAGTAGAATGCAAAGCCTTATAGCAAAATGTTAGATTCTCGATTAGCCTTACCGGAAACTATCACTTTTTTTCACTATTTCTGATTTCCCGAGATCACACAAAGACACGGGAAAAGAGCATACGTAGCAAAAAAAAAATTCTTTTTTCCT
The DNA here is from genome assembly GCA_034641835.2 of Pinus albicaulis. Classification (NCBI taxonomy): domain Eukaryota; kingdom Viridiplantae; phylum Streptophyta; class Pinopsida; order Pinales; family Pinaceae; genus Pinus; species Pinus albicaulis. The sequence continues at coordinate 1,040,909,923 of CM076581.1, forward strand.
GTTTCTGATTTTCCAAGATCGCATGAAGTGCTCAAAAAAGAGAATACACAAAGAAGAGGGTATAGATCTGGCAAATAAATAAAACCTTAATACAGAAAAAAAAAAAACCGAAATAAGCAGAACTATTAACAAATATAACTGCAAAATAGATGCTTTATACCTCCAGATCTAAATTGACATAACTTGGGCAGCCGGAAACCTTTTCGCATGAAACGAAAGGCACTCCTCATTGTAATAGACGCTCTAGACACAACCGAGTAGTTCTCCAAGCCAAAAAATTTTAACAAATAGTAGATCTACAAAATGGCATTCGCATGCAGTCAAACCGGCTTCGGATTTTGATCAACAATGGATGCGGCCCTCAAAATAGCTCTGATACCATGTAGGAATTTATAGGGTAAGTTCCGTAGATAAAGAACCAAAGGTCACTGCTCACAAATAGATCAGAAATCAGTACACCAGTATAATCATGTGGTTAAAACCCTCAAAGAGGGAAACAGTCCATGCCCTGAGCCAACGCGGCCACCTCGGGAAATTTATTAATATAAAAAAAAAATTACATATGTTTCTCTCATAAAAAGTTATCGGAAAAATGACCCTCCATGCTCTTTAAATAGAGATCATGGACCAATCGGGTGTCAAGCCAAAGATCAAGTGTCGTTAATACCGAGGTGAGAGATAACCATCGGATCACTACAAATTGTGACCGTTGGATTATAAGTTACAAATGTACATGGTAAAGAAACACACTTTACCTAACTCTACACTAGACTAAGTTATTCTTAACTATTACCTATGTGTCGGAATATCCTAACAAATAGCTCCCCATCTCTTTTCCATATTTCCAAGCTAAAGAAATAATGTAAGAGACCCATGTACTTCATCTCAAACTCTGTAAGATCCTCTTTGAAAGAAGTTATGAGCTGCTCATCACCTGTTAGTATAAGATCATCAACATAAAGTACAATAATCAAAAGCTTACCATCAACCACAATATGATATAGGTTCGCATCCACTTCACTCTTTGTGAAGCCCAACCCGGTGAAATAGCTATTGATCATGGTGTACCAAGCACAAGGTGCTTGCTTCAGCCCATACAGTGCTTTCCTGAGTCTGCACACATGTGACTCCATGTCAAAGGTATCAAAACCTTATGGCTGCTCAATGTACACCTCTTCCTCAATAAGTCCATTGAGAAAGGATGTCTTTACATCCATCTGATGTATCTTCCACCCCATCTGTGCTCAGAGTGCAAGGATGGATCTAATCGATGAGTACCTTGCAACTGGTGCAAATGTCTCCTCATAGTTGATCCCCTCTACTTGTGAGAATCCTTGGGCCACAAATATAGCCTTTTATTTCTCCACACTCTCATCTACTTCTTGCTTCACCTTATAGATACACCTATATCACTAGCTCATCTCTTAGTTAGAACTAGCTAAACTGATTTTAACTCAATTAATTGAGTTAACTAATTACAACTCACAAATAACTGTAACTAGTCCCTCTTAAATCATGAGACAACTCCTCATGCATCTTATCATACCCTCAACTCAAATTTTCTAATTTAACTCAGTCATTCTGACTTAGTTAACTAATACAAGTTTTCATGAGATGAAATTACAATTTCTTTTCCAATTTAATTATGAGAAAATTAAATCAGGATCCCCCTTTGGGTGCCATTTCTTGGTGCCATTTCAACACTCCCTCTCAACAAGAAAGGAATTAACTGCTACCCCGATATTTCCTCTTTGGAATTCAAATTTGCTTCTTTTCAGTGCCTTCATCAAGATGTGTACATCCTCCTCCTCTGTGGTAATGTACTCTATTGACATAATTTGCCTCTGAACACAATCTCTAAGATGGTGATACCAGATATCAATATGCTTGGACCTGTCATGGAATACTAGATTAACTAAGAGTTTAATGCAACTCTGGATATCATAATGTATCACCGTTGGATCAATTTTTTGACGAAATAAACCAAAAAGTATCTTCCTCATCCAAATGACCTCACATGCTTCCTGATTGGCTGCCATGTACTATACCTCTATTGAACTGAGTGCAACTGATATTTGTTTCCTGATGTACCAAGAAATTGTTATTGATCCTATGCGGAAGACTCCTCCTGATGTGCTCTTGCTTTTAGATGGACTCCCTACCCAATCTCCATTGGTGAAGCCTTCAAGCTTCACTCCCTCTATTCGCCTGTACCATAATCCATACTCTGTAGTGCCTCTGAGATATCTCAACACATTATTCCTTGGCTTCGAAAAGAGCTTCGTTGGGTTAACCACAACTTGGATCAACTATTTAACTGCATAGCATGTGTTGGGTCCATGTGTTCACCAAATACATGAGTGAAACCACAATCTACTTGTAAACAATAGAATCCGCTACTTCACCCGAAGTAGCATCCTCCTTCTTCCTATTTTCTGTAAGAGGAGTCTCCATGGGTTTGTTGCCCTCCATGTGGAACTTCCTTGGAATCTCCTTAACATACTTTTCTTGAGATACAAATATCTCCCCATCTGTTTTCCATATTTCCAATCCTCCTCTTTGCAAGAATTTATGAGTTTCTCATGACCTTTCAGTATCATATCATCGACATAAAGTATAATAATCAAAAGCTAACAATCAACCAAACTATGATATAGGTTCTTGTCTGCATCACTCTTGGTGAAGCCCAGCCCAGTGAAGTAACTGTCAATCCTGGTGTACCAAGCACGAGGTGCTTGATTCATCCCATACAATTCTCTCTTGAGTCTACGCACATGCAACTCCCTGTATAAGGTCTAAAAACATTTTGGATTCTCAATGTACACTTCTTCCTCAATAAATCCATTGATAAAGGTTGTCTTTACATCCATCTAATGTATCTTCCATCCCATCTGCGCTGAGAGTGAAAGGATGGATCTAATAGATGAGTACCTTATGACTGGTGCAAAAGTCTCATCATAGTCAATCCCCTCCACCTGAGAGAAACCTATGACCATAAATCTATCCTTGTGTTTCTCCACACTCCCATATACTTCCTGCTTCACCTTGTAGACCCACCTAGATCATACAACTGACTTCCCAACTGGTCTTGGGACAAATTCCCATGAACTTTTTCTCATAATGGAGTCATACTCCTCAACCATGGCATCAACCCATACTATCTACCACACTGCTTCCTCGAAAGAGGATGGTTATATCTCAATACCTTCGCTCATAAGATCCATCTATCCACTGTACTTCTCTAGGGACCTTCTCTACTTGCGTTGTGACGTGTGTGCTCCCACATTCTCTCTCGCATCCAACAATAATCTATCAGCTTCTTTGATGCACTTCCTTCCATATTTGGTGGATGGCTCTACATGAGTGATTTCTACCACTCTTTTTTCCTCCACTTATGGTTTCTCCACATCTTGAGGTTCATCTTTTGGATCCAAGAGCTCCTAAACTGCATGCAACTCAAGCTCCCTCTTAAGGTACAATTGCATGGCTTTATCTTCATCAAATTTCACCTCTCTTTTAACCACTCTCATCCTGTGTGCTGGCAATTACACTCGATAGTTGTGAGGTGTATCAGTGAACCCCACAAATATCCCCAGCTCTGTTATTGGATCTAGCTTATTCTTAACATATTTGGTCACATGGAAATAAAAATATGAACCAAAAATTTTAAAATATGATGCATCCGGTCTCTTACCTGAAAAATCCTCCTCTGGTATACTCATCCGAAGTATTTGATGAGGACTTATGTTCTACACAGATAATGTTATATTGCATGCTTACAACCATAGATGCAACAGTAGACCCTGATCATGCAACACAGCTCATGCTTCTCCCACAATAGTTATGTTCTTCCTTTCTACAACCCCATTCTTCTATGGCTTATGAGGTACAATCAATTCTCTTCGAATTCCTTCTGAGGCACAGAAGTTCCTGAATTTGTTAGAGATGTATTCTCCACCATTTTTTCTCCTCAAAGCCTTCACCTTCTTCCCTGTATCTTTCTTGAAAAGTGCCTTGAACAAATTATGATATTTCTTCTGCATGAAGAAAATCCAAAACTTTCTTGAAAAATCATCAACAAAAATCACATAATATATGTGCTTTTATATGGAAGCTATTGAGAATGGTCCACATAAGTTTGAGTGAACCCTCTCAAGGATCGCCTTGGATTAGCATTCCTTATAGCGAAAGGTCTCTATGGTATACTTCCCCATTGTACACCCTTTGCATGTATCTCTTTGCACAAGTGCACCCTTTGGATTTCCTGTAGAAATCTGCTGCAAGATGCTCAAAGCATTGTGGTGTAGATGGCCCACTCTCCTATGCCATAACTCACAGATGTCTTGAATCTCTACCTTCTCTACTTTATTGCTCAGTGCTAAGCAGTCCTCTACATCAAGTTTATATAGATTCTTCACTCGAACCTCAATATTTTTTTCTTGTCCCATGGCTTTGTGACGAAGGAACAACATTCCTTCACTGAAGATCACATCATAGCCACGATATTCCAACATAGCAATGGAAACCAAATTCCTCTTTGAACCAGGAACATACATGACATATTTTAATGTGATTGGATTACAAGAATCCCTATGAAAGTTAAGTGTACCTACACCGGTAGCGCTATACCTCCCGTCGTCACCCTTCTCAATTTGCATCTGGAGATCCTTTTCCTCCAAGCTACTGAATAATTATTTGTTTCTGATCATATGGAATGAAGATCCACTATCCAATTACCACACATATCGCATCATCGATGACACCCTGCATGCGATGAGGGTGAAGTCCAACTCGAACTGTGAAGCCAATGCTTCACCCGCTTCTCTTCCCGTGGCCTTATTTTTTTTCTTTTGTGGAAAATTTGTGGCATAATGTCCATGCTCATGATAATTGAAACATTTTACCTTTGAAAAGTTTCACTTCTTGCCTGCCTTTCCGGTCTTAGATCTGAAATGGGATGCCATCCCTTTTCCTTTATTTTCCTTTCCAACCAAGGCACAATTATCCTCTTCATCAGTATTTGATGAGGATCCATCTCTGGTGCTTCGTTGAATTTATTCTTGTGCAAAATCAGACCATAGTCGCTCCCAATATGGCAGCTTCTCCCTCCCATTAACAGAGTCTTGGTAGTTATGCTAGATCTTGGGAAGGACTAGAAGATATAGGCTCACCAAATCATCCGAGGCAACAGTGGTCCAAACGCGTCCAAGCTCATCTCGACACTGAGTCACTAGCACATTTGCCCCAAATTCCGATGGCAAAAATGTCACTCTTGCAACACATAGGCATCCCAAGGGCGACGTTTTGAAGTGTGACAAAACGTGGTTTCTCCTAACGTCGGACTTCTGACACTTGACTTAATTTTCAGTAGAGCGACGGTATTTTCGACGTTTTTTGGAGTTGTCGCAATTTCGATGTTTCAAATTGTCCATCGCTCTTCTGACGTTTCACAATTCATCGCTATTTTGAAATTTCTAAACGTCACTGTTCTAACACCAACGAACACTATTACTGACATTTTGAGCATCGCTCTTGCGACGAAACGAAAATATTTAAAAAAAAAAGTAACATTGTAAAACCGACGGAAGCAAACGTCGGAATACCAACATAATTTTTTTAAAGTAACGTCGTAATACTGACGGAAGAAAACGTCAGACTACTGACAGAAATAATTAAAAAAAAAACTTCATAATACCGACAAAAAAAAATGTCGGAATATTGACAGAAAGAAAATATTAAAAAACAATAACGTCGTATGACCAATGGAAGAAAACGTTGGAATACCGACAGAAAGAAAAAAAAAATTAACGTTGTAAAATTAACTTTGATCATGCTTTGAAATTTGTCTTTTTTGTTTTTAACTAATATAGCCTAAGGATTATCTTACATTATTAATCACTTACCGTTTCACTTATCTTTTTTCTTTTGTTTTTAACTAATATAACATAAGGATTATCGCAACCGGTTACATTTTAGACAGATTATTATACCAATTACACGTGAATACGACCATTATGGAGTAATTTATGCTTTGTGGCATATACAGTGAGCCGTGTCTGCATCATTTACCATCAATACCACTTTATACTTATGTTTTAATTATATTTCTGCATTCCCTTTTTTTTTGCAAATGAAAAGGCATCACTTCATGCAGTTCGGCTGGATGCTGATCTCCACATTTACTTGTACGCAAGGGACTACTACCACATTTTCTTGAACACTGGTATATCCTTGTAGTATTTTTAGAATAGAAATATGGCCACTATTGAATTGTTTACTATAAAATTCTATAAAATTTAATTGGAATCACATCTTTATCATTGTTGCTTGAAATTGAAGTGGAAATATTTAATCCTTGCCTTGTAACATCATTGTAAATAAGGTAGTGCACTTTCACATCTGAACTTTCCACAATATTGGCAATAATATCCAACAGGATTAACAATGATAAGGTATCTTTTCAGATAATGAAGAATTAAATGGTTTAAGACCATAAAGCATTCATGATAGTGATATTCTAGATAGTGGTAAAGGTCAACCTAAATTTAGTGTTGACTAAGAATTAGAAATCATTTTTGTGATTTAACATAATAACCATCATCAAGACAAATAAGTTCCTGCAAAAACAAATGACCTGAAACAATAGGGTGTGGTATTCTAACAGCTAAATCAATTCTTTCACATCAAATAAAAAAGAGTATCTTTTACAAGAGAAAATTCCATAGAGAGGAACCTTTGCCCGAAATTGTGCAGCACATAATACACTCCCAAATATAGAACATAAATCTAAACTAAAATCTAAATTCTAGTTTCAAATTAGTTCTCTGCATCTCCTGTATAAATTAAACTCTCTTCGCTACCTCTGAGAATTTTTACCCACTAGTTTGCCACTACCTTCTCAAAAAATTGGAACAATGTCAAAAAATGACAATTCTCAGGCTAAACCATCCCAGATGCTCACTATTCTCCTGAGACCATATAAATAATGTAAGAATCACCTACAACTAGATCAAACAAGCAAGTTCAAGAGCCTCACTCAAAATGTATAATTGTACTATAAATGAAAAGAAAGGGCAAAGAGCTTGATAGATCACTTCAATTGCAACAATAGGTCCAATTATTGGCATCATATGAATTATATTTTTGAACAGAACCAGGGGAGGCCAATCACACAATGAATAATAGAAAACACTGACCAAGGTTTTCAAACCATGCCAACAAACCAAGACACCAAGGTAGGCCACCGCTGACACACATTGCACCCAACAGGATGCCACCTTTAAGGGGTCCAGAACCATTTGCAGGAGGTTGAAGAGATATACTTCTAGGGAGATTAATCAGTTAACATCATGGAAATGTAAAAAATGAAGAACTTTTTAATGGTTTTCAATCTGAACTCCAATGTAGAGATTCAAAAATGGGGGAGGAGGATCTCTGTCCCACCCAAACGATTTAAAATCTTAGAAAACTTTTCTGGTACAAGGAGGAAAAGAAACTTGGCTTAGAATTTATGGTGAATGGAGTGTTTATGAGATGGGGTAATCTACAGAAATTTTTAATCCAGTACAAGTACTAAAGGTCTGTCCCCCGTACTGAGCCTTTGACTTTCCTAGATACAACGAGTGTGAACCTTCAATTCATTGGCATTTCTGCCGAGAGGTCACTTTGTAATAATTTTTATTGTTCACAAAATTAAACAGTCAGTTTCTCAACCCCACTCCCCCACCACAAAATAAACCCTTGAGGATGCTCCAATGATAATAATGCTTTGGGTAGCATTGTTGAATTTACCTTAGATAAACGACTGAAGATTTCAAAAATAACAAAGGAATGGATTCTGGAATAAATTTCAATGTAATAGATTGAAATCAATGAATCTAAAACATCTGCATCATATCATGATGCCAAGGAAATTAATGAGAATGAGGATAATCCAACACCACAAGTTTGGGTGTTGTGTAACCAGCTCCAAAAATAGAAGAAAAGAGATATGAACGCCTTAGAAATAAGCCACTTCGAGGGGGAAACCTCCAATACATTACATAAATGAACAATTCTTGGATTATACAAATGACAAAACCTCCTTTCTATATATAGGAGTCCATGGGGCCACAATGTAATCCTAGTGGGCCACAATGTAATCCTAGCCGACCTAACAATAATAATGTAAGGGCACAATAATAACAATATGGGGGTTACAGGGGTACAACAATAACGATAAGGGGGGTTAGAATAACATAATAAGGGACTATACTATTAATATAGGGGCTTAACATGCCCCTCTTCTTCAAACAAGTGTTGTCCTCAACGCTTGATTATTTCTTGATGCTTCTATATAAAATTCTCATCGTCCCATGTGGAATCTTCTACAGGAAAGTTCTTCCACTTGCTGAGATAATTTGAAATTGATTGAACTTGTCGAGTTCTTGTTTCTATGACTGCTTCAGAACTTCTTTCGATGTGATATTGATCTTCCGGTTGTTTCATTTGATTTTGCACCAACGTTAGGTTATCCTTTGAGAGTTGGAGAACTTGTTATTGATGCTCATTGTGATATTCCACTACTTTTTCATCCATAATAGATTTTATTTGATCCTTCAAACCATCCAAATTAGCCTCCATTTTTTCTTTTAAACCATCTATGTCATCTTCGGTTGCTCTTCGTAAGATCGAAATTTGTTGCACTTGGTATCGTAATTTTGATATCTCATATTGCAATTCTTCCTCCTCATGCGTCATAGTATAGATTTCTGAGGGCTTAATGGGTATGGAATTATTTTTTGGAAGCATAATAGAACCCATTACTGACAAAAATTCTTCAATATGCCCTTGGAACCAATTCAACTTGATTCTTCAAACAAGACTTATGCAATTCAGAAAAAACAATACACACCTTTTTCTTGCTTTTGAGGAGCTCGATATTGAAATTGCATTATCTCTGTGATTGCAGATCTTAAATATCTGAAATTCAGCACTGAAGTATCCCTCTGAATGCTCTTTTGAATTCCATAGGTCTGACCTGATTTGGATTCTCCAAGACAAAGTTGTGTCCAATCTCCCACAATGACCTAATTATGGACTGGTTCAGTAGAGCGAACTTGTACGACTTGCCATGTGTCACTGTTTCGTCCTTTGTCTCTAAAATTGATAGCCAAGAAACTAAAGTCTTTTTAATTGCGACCGCTTTTGACGACACTCCAATCCGATGCCCAGAGAGAGAGTTATTGAACATTTCCCACGATCACCTCTTTTAAATGCAATTCAGGAGCCTGAAAAAGCACTACCTTCCATAGATCATATCTCCAAAAATATTGTGAACCAAGATCTGAAATTTTTTTGACGCATTTCCTCAGGATTTCAGCTTCGCACCATATGAATTTCAGATTATGAACCTTCGTATAAAAAATGTTATAGCGAAACTTCCACGATGACCTGTTTAGGAGCCTGAAAAAAGACCTAACTTCCACAGATCATATATCCGAAAATATTGTGAACCAGGATCTGAATATTTTAGACAATCTTCCTCAGGATTTTGGCTTCGCACTCTAAATATTTCAGCTTCTGAAACTTCATAGAAAAAAAGTTATAGCGAAAATTCCACGATGACCTGTTTGGAGCAGCGAAACCCTAGAATCCAAAGCTCTGATACCAAATGTTGTGTAACCAGTTCCAAAAATAGAAGAAAAGAGATATGAATGCCTTAGAAATAAGCCACTTCGAGGGGGAAACCTCCAATACATTACATAAATGAACAATTCTTGGATGATACAAATGACAAAACCTCCTTTCTATATATAGGAGTCCATGGGGCCACAATGTAATCCTAGTGGGCCACAATGTAATCCCAGCCAACCTAACAATAATAATGTAAGGGCACAATAATAACAATATGGGGGTTACAGGGGTACAACAATAGCAATAAGTGGGGTTAGACTAACATAATAAGGGACTACACTATTAATATAGGGGTTTAACATTGGGTAACCATTGCTTAATTTACTCCTTAAAACTTTGGGAAGATTCAGCTTATGGAACCAAAAACAAGCACCTTAAAGAAACTGTTCAATATTTCAGAAGCTACAAATAATGATATAGAATAAACCAATTTCTATTCAAGTCATTGAATCTAAAACCATCTAGTGTCTTAAGATGCAAGAAAATGACTGACCATTAACCTTGGTTGTAATGCCTTCTTTAAGCATTGACTTGAAAAAAAATGCAATGGAAAAAGAGCATGAGAAGCTCTACAATTGTCTATGTAGAGAAACAATTGAAGATAAAGCCATCCAGGATGCTAGGGAATTCTCCTTGATAATTTAAAAAATCTCAAAAAGAGAAATAAAACTCAAAGGATGTAACCACTTTCAAATCCTCCAAATGAAGTGACGATAATGAGCACAAAATAATAGGAATACCCTGAAATGAATAAAAAGGCTGTCAGTCAAAAAAAAACCTGCCTGAATATCAAAGTTATTCCTTCGACTAGGTTAGCCACCTATGAATTTTTTGTCAAGCAAACAGGTGGTTAAATTCTTTTTGAGCCTTCAAGAGATACAATTCCTATGAAAATCTCTCATCCTTGAAGCCTCTATGTGTCGTTTTCCTTTGAAGAGATTTTCACTACTGTTTCTAGCCAAAAAAGACTCACTATCTGTAAAACATTTATGCTCAGAAAGGCCTCCATCTGCCCCTTGTATCTCTACAAATTTTCCCATTTTAACCCTTTTTTCCCCTTTTCAAAGTTTCCCCTTTAACCCAAAAAATCCCTCCTAAGTCTTCCAAACCATCTATTTCATCCTTTTAAACCAAGTGAAATCCCTTCATCTGGTTTTAGAACCCCTTTATTCCCCTACCAGAACCATTGTTAAGCCTTAAAAACATTGTTTTTTAAGTCAAAAACACATTTTTATCATAAGACAGGCTAAGCCCCTTTTTGGCCAGCCCCTAACCACTTCCCCTCCATAAAGCCCAGCACTAAGACCAAGCGCTAAGTCAAAGAGCGCTAATCGGAATCGGGAGATGTTGCAGAGCGCATTTCTGTGTTAAAACGAAAATCCCCAATGCGAGGAGGATTTTGTTCTATGAGTCTCGGGAGAAATATCCACCGTTGATCTTATTAGATCTGATGGTCTGCGCAAGTCTTATCGCGCCCCAATCACATTTCTTTGTAAAACCTCTGATAATCTTCTCCACCGTTGATTCATATTTAGATTCGATGGCCATCGTTGCACCGCATTCATCGCTAATCGGATATTTCACAGTGCACCACCCTCCGATGCCCTGATTGGCTGATCCCTGATTGAATCAGAGTCGTCGATCCTCCGTAGATCTAATGGTCTAGTGCCAATCGCAACCATCACCCATCGGAGTTTTGCCCCCCATCAATCTCCCTCTGATTGGATCTCCACCGTCCAATCTATTAGCCCCCCTATAAATTTTTGACAAGAAAAAGGGGGCTAAAATGTTGTTGAGCCTTCAAGGAATGCATTTCCCTTGCAAACACATCATCCTTGAAGTCTCTTTGTGCCTTTGGTCCTTTGATGAGATCCCCTCTACTGATTTCCGTTGTAAAGCCTCTCTGTTGTGAAGAAGAATGCCCAAAGGCCCTTTTCCCTCTTATTTCACCCCCACTTAGCTTCTACTTTGTATCCCCTTCTATTTCCCTTCTTACCTTTCGAATTCCCCCAAAATCCTCTTTAAATTCCCCCCCAGCCTTTGTTGACCTTTTTTCCCCCTTACTCCTCTATCGTTCCCTTCCTTGGCCTTCAAATTCCATTTAAATGGGCTAAAACCCACTTTCTGACCTTGTAATAGGCCTAAGCTCCCTTCCTGCTAGCCCCTCAACCACTTCCCACACATGCCCTTGCGCTGGGACCAAGCGCTAATCGCAATCGGAAGATCGGCGGGAGGTCAAGTTCCTTTGTAATCTCCAAAGGTTCCAATGCGATTGTTTATTGAACAAGTCCCGCGATGCGATCAATGCCGTTGACCTGCTGTTCAGATCCAATGATGGAGCGCTAATCGCAACCCCCGTCCAATCGCAATCGCAACTCTCAGTGGTGCATCCCCGATTGAGATCTCCCGATCACATCCCAACCGTCCATCTCCCTGCCGATCCAACGGTCAGCGTTCAATCGCACCATCGTCCGATCGCAATCGCAACTCGCAGTGGTGCATCTCCAATTGAGATCTACCGATCACATCCCAATCGTCCATCTCCCTACCGATCCAACGGTCAGCGTTCAATCGCACCCCGACCTCCAATCGCAATCACAATGTATCTCCCAATCCCCCGATCGCACTGCCCCTTCGATTGCATTCCCCACCATTGATCTGGACTCGAGATCAACGGTTAGTGCTCAATCGTGTCCCCACTCCCAATTGCAATCGAAACAATTGAAATGTGTGTTGTGATTGCCACCCGCTCTAATCTCCGATTGCGATTTGACCTACTGGGTCCCACCTCGTACGATCTTTCCCGTCTATTTCATTACATATCTTCCATTTCCTTTGCATTTCTCTCAAACATTTAATCTTTGGGCCTTTACACTATAACCATTCCGTCCGCCTTCTCCATTATTTCCACCACCCCAAACTACTCCACCACCGCTCCCACAGGCCTCCAAAGCATTGTCTCCGCCACCACTACCCATGTTCATAACAGGATTATGTCATTGTGCAGATAGCACAGAGAGTCCAATTTAGCGGCCAAACAAGACAGCAGAGACGGATTTTGAAAGGGTTTTCATGCATAATTGGAGATTAACAATCATAATTCCATTTTCAAGGATTAAGGCTCAACTTGAAGACTAATGAGCGCACTAGCAAGTCATGACCGCGCTACCTAACAACATAAGTGTTTTCTCCAGAGTTACACCTTCCAACAGTAGTTTACATGCCGCCTCAAGCCCAGAAGCAGTTAATTTCATTGACAAAGAGTTTCTTAAGAGACTGTCAGGAATACCATTATGAGGCATGGAGACCTTGCGGACTTTCCACCAGTGCGTTTATTCCGGGAGGCTAGCGCAGAGCTCCAGACAGCCGAGAGGATTACAAGGAACATATCAGAGGTCAATTTCGACCTGACAGAGGCTGCCAAATAGCCTACAGAGTACATACAGAGCTGCAGAGCCATTAAGCAGCATGGGCAGGAACTCCTCCACCATTATGTATTAATGAAATTCATTTAATTTGTATCTACCCTTTTTATTCTCACTCTCCTATAAGAATCCCCGAGAGCATAATGAAAAGGTTGTTGTTGTTCAGTTGTTCGGTTGTTGCTGTTAGAGGGATTCAGTTTGACTATTAGAACAGTCTTGGGAGGGAGTTACAAAGTAGATTGTATGTAATAGGCTGGGAGGAGAAGTCTGGACTGTATTAGCCATTGAGCTTATTGTACATGACTGGTTTTTCATCAATTAATCAAAGCACATTTCACAGGATCCTGGTCTATTACTATTGGTGATGTTTTTCCTAACTCTGTTTATTACATTTTCATACTGTTTCATGTTCTTCTGGTAGGCAACAGAAGTATAACATAGGATTCACCCTTGCTAGGTTCCCTATGTTTCCTGCTCTCCCTACTTTTAATGTTTTCTGCTTTATGTGTTATCTAAGAGTAAATTCATGGGGTTTAACCAGTGCAGTGGATGTTATTGCCTGCTGGCTGATGTATGAACTTGGGGGTTTGCTGCTTGGATGTTTCTTTGTCAAATTTATCTATGTTTTTCCCTTGGAGTTGCTAAAGCAGACCTGGAGTTAAATGACCTCTGGTCCGATCTATAAGCTGCCCCTTTGTCCCTCCATTGAAAGCTACCTTTGAGTATGTCCAAGCAGACAGAAAATGGGTTGTTTTCCTTCTTTCACCTTCTCCCCTTAATGTTACATCCCATCATCTATCTAAAAATATCCTTTAGTGTAGATGACTTGCCTCTGAAAGCCTTGACTAGTGGTTGCAAGTAATTCTCCTTTCATGACTCCATAGCCCAATGGATGGCACTTTCTTGGCCTATCCCCTTTGTTGAAACATCCTGCTGCTTTGTTCCTTCTCTCCCATTACTTTCTTAGCCTATGATCTCATGACTCAACCCAGCAACCAACCAACCAAATTATTTTAAACCCACTTTGTGCTTCATAACTAGCCTAACATCTCATCTTGAGCTTCAAAGATATATATCATTCTTTGCTCTATTTGGAGAGATCCCTCTCCGAGTCCAAGAGGGCTAGATCCTAGGGCCCCAAAGTGGTTTGATGTTGTCTCATCTTTTGGTATTGCCAAATCTGCCAAAACATGGGAACCCCAACATAATGGCGACTCTGCTGGGGAAGAGACCAATCAGCCTTGATTTGGTAAATCACTGTGGTGGACAGTAAGTTGTAAATCATCCACCTAGCGACTCCACAATTCCTGTAATGATGAAAAGGCTCCACTGGTGATCAGCAGGCCACTGATTATCTGTGGTTTCACATAAGACTCCACTGGGAGACCATGTCGCAGTACAACATCATCCATGCCAAAGATCCAGTCACTTCGCTAATGGAAGACTCTGAACAATTTGCAAAAATAGATCCAAGCCTCATAACAGAGTTTCAGTATGGAATAGCGAGTGTACTGGAAGAAACTGAATGGGAGGACCTTCCAAAGATTTTCCCTATCAGCTCACATCTCGATACTCAACCTGTGCTTAAGAAAATGTTTCTAGACTTAGTGGTTGAGAGATATGAGGTTGAGCTCGAACTTTTCAACTCACAAGAGATATCATATGAGTTCAGAGACCCGAGAGCATTATTGGAAAGTCTCCCGCCCCCAAAAAATGAAGAGATTCCACTGCTGCTCGACGTACAAGAAGAAGATGATCCGGCTCTCAAGAACCACTTTGAAGATGCAGTGGAAAATGCAATAGTCGAAGCTGCCCAGGACACGGACAACCTACCAGTCATGGAAGGCATGAAAGAGGAAAGTGTACATCATCTTTTCGTTGATCCTATGGCAGAATATATGGAGGCCCTGATTAGCTCAATTATTCCAACATTGATCCTCATCATGGGCCAGATTTATCAGGGGTGGTCACTACTGATGGTGATCATAGTTTTGAAGAACCACATGCCGAGCACCCTGTGGTTATCTCTGACAGGAAGTCAGTGTTCATATCCTTTTTTGTTACTGCTTGACTGGCTGCATTGGCATTATCATATCACCTAGAACATCAGATATTTCCAATTAGAGTAGGGTAGGTAGGAAGTCTGGAATAAAGCTCAGCCTGTGAGCATGTAGTTAGTTGTTTTTAATTTCTGCAAAGTCCAGCAAGCCAGACAGTCTAATCCTGGCTTGATTGTTTTTCATTTTCTGTCTTAGAATGTAGAGAAGAAGTCGGCTAGACAGTTTAATCCTAGCAGAAAGTAGTTTAGGTAGAGAAACTATGAGACCAACAGTCTAACCTGGTCTCATGGAGTAATAAGGGTAGAAGTAGAATAGGTTTATTTTTCCTGTTTGTAAAAATTGATGATGTAAAAGGGTCTACAAGTCCAAATGCACCTAAGAAGAAAAAATGCTAGGACTATAGTGTGGGTAAGTAGTTGTATGGGAGAGTGTTACTGTTGATATGATGTCTTCATGATTTGTGGCAGCTAATCAAAGAAAGTAAGGGATGAGTGAAGTACCAAGCATCTGGCCTACACCAAAGATCATTTTCTGAATTCTTGACTCCTTCAAGAAGAAGCCATTCCCATGTGGAGCCACTGTTAGCCCCCTTATAAATTTTTGACAAGCAAACAGGGGGCTAAAATGTTGTTGAGCCTTCAAGGAATGCATTTCCCTTGCAAACACATCATCCTTGAAGCCTCTTTGTGCCTTTGGTCCTTTGATGAGATCCCCTCTGTTGTGAAGAAGAATGCCCAAAGGCCCTTTTCCCTCTTATTTCACCCCCAATTAGATTCTACTTTGTATCCCCTTCTATTTCCCTTCTTACCTTTCAAATTCCCCCAAAATCCTCTTTAAATTCCCCCCCTAGCCTTTGTTGACCTTTTTTCCCCCTTACTCCTCTATTGTTCCCTTCCTTGGCCTTCAAATTCCATTTAAATGGGCTAAAACCCACTTTCCGACCTTGTAATAGGCCTAAGCTCCCTTCCCGTCAGCCCTGACCACTTCCAACACATGCCCGTGCGCTGGGACCAAGCGCTCAAGTCCCAAGCGCTAATCGCAATCGGAAGAATCGGAGCGGAGACATAAAATCCTATGTAACGTTGAAAAACTCCGATGCGATTGTTCTATTCAATAAGGACCGCGACGTGTTCTCCACCGTCGATTTGTCTCTCAGATCCGACGGCGGAGCGCTAATCGCTTCTCCTCGCCCGATCGCAATCGGAACTTTGTTATGTGTCACTCCTATTCTCCCCTCGATTGCGATTGCCCGACGTAATCCCTACCGTTGATTCTTCTCGAAGATCCTACGGCCCAGCGCTAATCGCTTCGTCGCAATCACAGCACTCAATCGCATCCCCTCTTCCGCACCCTTGATTGCGATTGCTCCGTTCAAATCCTAGCCATCCATCCTCTCCGCTGATCCGACAGTCATCGCAACTACCAGTGGTGCATCCCTGATTGAGATCTCCTGATCACATCCCAACCGTCCATCTCCCTGCCGATCCAACGGTCAGCGTTCAATCGCACCCTGACCTCCGATCGTAATCGCAATGTATCTCCCGATCCCCCGATCGCACTGCCCCTCCGATTGCATTCCCTGCCGTTGATCTGGACTCGAGATCAATGGTTAGTGCTCAATCGTGTCCCCACTCCCAATCGCAATCAAAACAGTTGAAATGTGTGTTGCGATTGCCACCCACTCCAATCTCTGATTGCGATTTGACCTACTAGGTCCCACCTCGTATGATCTTTCCCGTCTATTTCATTACATATCCTCCATTTCCTTTGCATTTCTCCCAAACATTTAATCTTTGGGCCTTTACACTATAACCATTCCGTCCTCCTTCTCCATTATTTCCACCACCCCAAACTGCTCCACCACCACTCCCACGGGCCTCCGAAGCATTGTCTCCGCCACCACTGCCCAGGTTCATAACATGTTTATGTCATTGTGCAGATATCACAGAGAGGCCAATTTAGCGGCCAAACGAGACAACAGAGACGGATTTTGAAAGGGTTTTCGCGCATAATTGGAGATTAACAATCATAATCTCATTTTCAAGGATTAAGGCTCAGCTTGAATACTAATGAGCGCACCAGCAAGTCATGACTGCACTACCTAACAGCATAAGTGTTTTCTCCAGAGGTACACCTTCCTACAGCAGTTTCCATGCCGCCTCAAGCCCAGAAGCAGTTAATTGTACTGACAAAGAGTTTCTTAAGAGACTGTCAGGAATACCATTATGAGGCGTGGAGACCTTGCAGACTTTCCACCAGTGCATTTATTCCGAGAGGCTAGCGCAGAGCTCCAGACAGCCGAGAGGATTACAAGGAACATATCAGAGGTCAATTTCGACCTGACAGAGGCTTCCAAATAGACTACAGAGTACATACAGAGCTGCAGAGCCATTAAGCAGCATGGGCAGGAACTCCTCCACCATTCTGTCTTAATGAAATTCATTTAATTTGTATCTACCCTTGTTATTCTCACTCTCCTATAAGAATCCCCGAGAGCATAATGAAAATGTTGTTGTTGTTCAGTTGTTCGGTTGTTGCTGTTAGAGGTATTCAGTTTGACTGTTAGAACAGTCTTGGGAGGGAGTTACAGAGTAGCTTGTATGTGATAGGCTGGGAGGAGAAGTCTGGACTGTATTAGCCATTGAGATTATTGTACATGACTAGTTTTGCATCAATTAATCAAAGCACATTTCACAGGATCCTGGTCTATTACTATTGGTGATGTTTTTCCTAACTCTGTTTATTACATTTTCATACTGTTTCATGTTCTTCTGGTAGGCAACAGAAGTATAACATAGTATTCACCCTTGCTAGGTGCCCTATGTTTCCTGCTCTCCCTACCTGTAATGTTTTCTGCTTTATGTGTTATCTAAGAGCGAATTCATGTGGTTTAACCAGTGCAGTGGATGTTATTGCCTGCTGGCTGATGTATGAACTTGGGGTTTGCTGCTTGGATGTTTCTTTTTGTCAAATTTATCTCTGTTTTTCCTTTTGGAGTTGCTAAAGCAAATCAGATAAATGACCCTCCTGGTCCGATCTATAAGTCGCCCCTTTTCCTCCATTGAAAGCACTATATGTCCAAGTAGGTCCTGGAGTTAAATGGACTCGACCTGATCTATAGACAATAAAAATGGGTTGTTTTCCTCTTCACCTTCTCCCCTTAATGTTCCATCCCATCATCTATCTAAAAAGATCCTTTAGTGATATCTGCCCTCCGAAAGCCTTGACTAGTGGTTGCAAGTAATTTCTCCTTTTATGACTTCATCCCAATGGATTTCACTTTCTTGGCCTATCCCTTTCTCATGGAAACATCCTCACGTTTTTGTTCCTTCTCTCCATTATTTTCAAACTCTATGATCTCATGACTCAACCCAGCAACCAACCAACCAAATTATTTTAAACCCACTTTTTTCTTCATAACTAGCCTAACATCTCATCTTGAGCTTCAAAGATATATATCATTCTTTGCTCTATTTGGAGAGATCCCTCTCCAGGTCCAGGAGGGCTAGATCCTAGGGCCCCAAAGTGGTTTGATGTTGTCTCATCTTTTGGTATTGCCAAATCTTCCAAAACATGGGAACCCCAACACAATCCTTTGGATCCAACAGCCTGTATTCCTCCCGCCCACTAACCATATCCTCTACTTGTATTTCTCTCTCCAGATTTTAGCCATCCATTGTGTCGATCAGACGATCCGCAATGAAACCACCTTCTGCTTGACCCCACTTTATCGATCATGCACGTGCCTCGTATCATGCTCCTCCATCGCCGTCGGATCTCATGAGCCCAAATCCAACGGTCCACAGCAATATCGCACAGTTTTTGTGTTTGGTGTTTAACAGTCAGAATTTACGCGATTTGGGCAGTTATCTAGAGCCACGTGTCAGTTGGGAATCCATATCGCGTTCAAAAAGCGAAAACTACCTTCCCACCTTTTCACTGCGCGAAAACAGTGGTTTTGTATCCCAAAAACACTTCCCCACTTTGTGCTTGAGGTCTCATCTGTAGATCCTGACCGTTGATCTGTTTGTATCAACGGCCCCCATTGCATCTCGCATTCCATTCATTGTTTTTCACCGCGCGACCTCAGCATTTCATCGGATCATCTGAACCGTCAATCTCCTCCTGAGATCTAACGGTCCAGGTTAAATCACCCTCCGCCCACAACTGAGTCACACCATTCAAAATAATTCCATAATGTTTTTCACTACATTTTCATACAATTCTCATGCATTGCATTCGATGGTCCGAACCTTGGGTTTTGCATTAAACATCATATTCTTCCACTCGCATCAAATTTTTTTTTTTTAATGTTTTACATTGGAAAGTCATATCATTCCGCTTAACATTAGAAATTTAATGTTTTACGTTAAATTTCATTGCATTTCGCTCGATCATCCAAAGTCATTTCATTAGTCAATCTCCACCGTCGATCATCACCTCCAGGCATGATCGGACGGTCCACATGCATATCCCCACTAAACCTTCATCTGATCATTTTTCCACCGCTTTACACTGCATCCACAACATTCACCTCTGTGCGCTGCCTTCCTCATGGCATTCCATTACATCCATCCTCCCCATGCATGGATTTCTTAACAGATTTGTGTGTTTTTGCAGGGTACGGGCGGTAGAAACTGCCACTATTCACACTCACTGTTATAGTGACACAGAGCGCAGAAGAGACCATTTCAGAGCCTGTGATTACAGAGAAACCCCTGAGAAGGTGTTTAGAGCAGAATTTTTCATTAAAAGAACCGATTTTAACTCTGTAAAACCCTCCAGCATCATTAAAGCTCAAATTTCATAGACAAAGACAGTCACAAAGTGGCAAAGAGTATAAGTGGATAATCAAAGATTTAATGCCTGTAATTGAAGATTTTAAGCTTTGATTCATTGTTTAAAAGGTAATGTACCAGATTGAAGACCTTGCGACTATCACAGAAGGCCTAATGAGGCCTATAGCACAGAAAACTATATTGACAGTGTTTCACATCAGTAGAAGTTTCCTCCGGAGAAAGGACACAGTACCCATACTGTTTTTATTCTACATTATGTCCCTGAGAAGATTTCCACGCTGACAGCAGTCCTAATGCTACCAGAGCATTTCTTATGCAGTATGGCAGACCTCAAAGTCATTTATCTACCTTTTTTTTTATTCACCAGAGTACTGTAGAGTACTACAGCCAAAGTACATCAAAGAACATACCCGGAGTAAATTTCATCCTGTCGAGGATCACTCTTTACTCAAAGAGTACCAAAAATCAATGCATAAATATTAAGACAAAATGGGCCTCGACCCTCTTCTTCTACTCTGTTTTAATGTTTCATTTAGTGTTTCATCTACCTCCTCTTCCTCTCTTTCATCTATAAAACTCCTGAAGAAACTCATTGTAAGGGTTGTTGATCGGATATCTGTGAATTGTAAGCCGTTTCTCTTGAGATATAGTCCTCTGTGTAAAGTTGTAAGATAGGCCGAGGAGATGTTTTTAGACTGAATTTCAAGCTGTTGGAAAATGTTGTACATGACTGGTGTTTCTCTTTAATATGACAAGCACATTTCTTTGGATCCTGATTTAAAGCAGCGATGTTTTCTACTGATTGTGTTATCTGAGTATTGATTCAAGTTAATTTAATCAGTGTAGTAGCTAATATTCACTGCTAGCTGATGTATGAATTAATGAATCTGTTCTTAGATGTTCTTGCTGGGTTTTAATTGAAAGAATTGGGATATTGGGAGTTTAGAAGGCTAATTTCGTCTCACTAGGGTCTTCTTCAATCAATTGAACCTTTTTAAGTTCCCTTAAGTTGGATGCCGAAGCATTGGGAGTTCAAAGCCTCTCTCTGATCTCAAGCCTTCACATTTGTGTTTAAATCTTTAATGTTCCCTTTGTCTAAAGAGTTAACCTTTTAGGGGTTGGATCATAGGTGTTTAACGGCATGTCCTGTCCCTAGATCTGATTCCTAAGTGGTCACCTTGGAGGTTTCCTTGTCATTCACCTTCTTTCCCATCATTTCATATCACTGTTGGGGCCCTTGTTTTTGAAAAACCTTGTCTTGAACGGTTTGAATTTGAAATAACGGCCAGATTTTTGGGTTGCGGAAAATAAACACATGGCAGCCGCAACCGAGTCGCAACCACACCAAACAGCGGAGCTACCAAAGTTGCGAAGGAACAGGCACATAGCGGAAGAGAATAGATGCACAGGTATAGATAAGAAGAAGATACACTAGAAGAACGCAAGCGGAACACACAGATAAGCAGAGAACAGCCAGAAGCAGCTAAAGAAAGACAGAAGAGGAGCTAACAGTTGCGACAGCGGGTGAATAAATAGCCGACACCCAGGAAAGAGAAAGGAGAGAGAGACCAAAGGAGAGGAAGCACATGCTGCAGCAGGAACCCAGATTCTGGACGAGGTTTCTGTAGTTCTTAGGGTTCTACCGATGTATACCTCTATTCCGTGAAGCCTATGTATCGGATTTGTAAGCCCAGTGCAAAGCTATGTAACTGTGAATTTGGCCGAGAGCTTAATATAATTGCAGGTTGCTGTCTATTGGGGTGATTCACATGCATGTGTATTGATTGTGATGCTTCAAAATTTTAATTGCTTGCTATCTGTATGCTTTATGGATGATGTTGCGTATGTGATTCTATTTATGTGATCTAAATGCTGATAAGAATGAGTTGCGGATCCTCTCCTCTCCGTTTTTCTATTCCCCTTTTTCATGTAGTCGCGGCACGCCTCGGGTGAGAATCTCTGCTCTCCAGAGTAGGGTGATAATGCCAGCGTAATCCTAGACTACAGCGGATTCCTTTGTTGGCCACCACCCCCGAACCTGGGTCTTGCCCGCGAGCCCTGACCACTCGCCAACAATGGTTCCGTTGCCGGGACTTGCATGATATGAGGGGACTTAGACCATGGTATTGCGGTTCTTCGAAGGGGAGATACGGCGATGGTGGGATAATCACGTTGACCAATTTATCGCTCGGCAAGTGGACGTGACTAAGAAAGGGGAGGCAGCGATCAGGGAACTCATCCTTTTCTCAGATTCAGCCGGTGATACGTACGAAATTTTCTGGGGAAAGTCCCTACTAACCTTTACAATTGGTTGCGGAGATTATGGGCGACGGTGCCGTGAGATGGCTTGCGGAAGATAAACCACAGGTGGGCGCACGGAGATCTGGTGGCGCTGCATCGGTTGAACACCGAGCTAACCCGCGTGGTGGATTTTTGGGTGAAGACCACGTTGGAAGGATACACTGTGGAGTTTGCTGCTGAGTGCTATCAATCCTTCTCTAAGGTAGAGGCTATCTTCCACTCAGGGCTAAGAGGGAAGCTGCTTAAGGAGATCCCGCTGTGGATTAAAGCTCTGATGGTGGATGAATGGTTGATAGAGTTCCACAAAACGAGTATGGAAGCGTAAACCACCCGTGCTGGGGGAAGGGTTGAGGGGACCGATGCCATGTAGAAGGTGACGTGGGCAGTGGGGATGGATACTAAGGCCGCAAGGACGTTGAGAGAGCGACGTGCGCATCGGCGAGCACAGATCGCTGATAGGAGGCGAAGAAGGGTGATGCGAGATTTGAAGAGACGGGAGATCGATAGGAAAAACCAGAAGGAGGTGCCTCAGAGGATAGGGTATATGGACGCAGGTACCCAGGGATGAGAAGGGACCGCTGCGGGAGTACGATGGGTGCATGGGAGCCCAGCCGAGTGAGCAAGGGAGGGGGTGACCGACGAAGATTATGAAGGTATGCAGCTCGATGAAAGTTCTGATGCTGAATGGTACGTGGTGATGCAACAGCTGTTTCAAGAACGGACGGCACTCAGTTTTCCAGGCTACCATACTCCCCCCAATGTGCATGGCCAGGATCCCTACCTTCCCCTGGTACTTTATCAACCTTTGAGTAATATTTTTGTTAAACTTCAAGCATTGAGTCGATTGCACAGTAGTTCAGTGTCGTCAGCGACACCCGTTAGTAGCAGCAGCACTAGTAGTATTGCATTCCCAAGGGGAACAGTCATGCAACCAGGACCCGGAGGATTTATCCTGGTCAACCCACCGCAAGTAACCATGGCTGGGTCTTTCAACCGGTATCCCGAGTTCTCGGGCCGGGGTAATGATGATGTAGAGCAACACTGGTATCTGTGCGAAGCCATTTGGAGGGCTCGGCAAATGCCGGACGCAGGTAAACTAATAGAGTTCCAAACCACGCTCAGAGAGAGGGCTCTACGATGGTTTATTAAGTGGTTTGAGGCCCACCCGAATCCCGTCATTGCGGACGTAAAGCGGGATTTTGTCCGAGAATTTAAGCTTCCCCAGATGGACCAACAGGGCCTGTCCGAACTCTGGGAAATTAAACAGAAGGAAGGAGAAACTGCATGGGAGCTAATGCGATGATTCAAGGATGCGATTGGGAAACTCAGTTACCCAATTGATCCAAACCATCAGAGGGACTAGTTCATGAACGCTTTACTTCCCTTGACACAAACCTCCCTCACCCAACAGAAGATTGACAATCTGCAGGACGCGTTGGAGCAGGCCATGAAGATTAAGGCCATGGCAGGCTACCCACAGGAATATTGGGTAGGACCGACCCCGCAGGATCCCTCCTTGGTGGGATTGCAACATCAAATAGCCAGCTTGACCGAAAATCTCAAGGAGATACAACCAGTTAGACTAGCCAGGCCAAACGTTTGGTGCACTCACTGCCCGGTTGAAGGCCACGTTGCAACTGAGTGTCCTCTATTGCGTGGCGCGGGGGTGGGACCCTTAGTCGCGGCAATTCAAGGAGGGCCACCCATGGGGGGTGGCGTGGCGCTGAGTCCGCAGGGGGTATACCAGCTGCAACAGCCCTATGCGGGGTTCCCCTCCCAACTCAATCCAGTTGCCATGAAGTACTGTGAGAGTTGCCAGACTGTGGGACATCCACCTCGGATGTGCCCGATTCTACAGAAGTATTCCAGTGTGCCAAACAACGTATATTGTGAGTTCTGCGCTTCCACAACTCACAACACTGAGCAATGCCGAGCTCTCGACGCACTCGCGGACCGGCTGGACCGACCCTCCTACAGGGTAAATGAGGCCCCTAGAGGAAGAGGGGGCAGGGCGCGCGGAGGCCGCGCTGGGGGGCGCGGGTTGGTGAAATGCTATAAATGTGACCAGGAGGGCCATGTGGCTCACGAATGTCCTCTCCCTAGCCATCCGTGGTGTTCGCAGTGCCGCGTAAACACCCATGCGACAGAGGACTGCCCGGATCTCATCAAAAAGTGGGAAGAACATGCACGGCAGAGGGGCACCAATTTGGTAAACGCCGAGCCGCGCGTAGCTGCGGCTCCGGCCATGCAGAATGTCGCCATCGTGACGAGGGGCGGTAAGAAAACGGGGAAGGATGCTCGCGGAAAGGAGTCGGCATAGGTTGTCAGGCCAGCATCCCCGCAGCGGGTAATCAGACCCGAGGCACAGAAGAAGTATTTTCAGGAGGCGGTTGAGGCATTTGCTCAGCTGCACGACTCGGGAGGCCTGGAAGCATCTCTGCCAACAGACCCTGGACCACAGCACGCCCAAGGAACCCTGATTGCCGAATGGCTCCAGCTATTCCTCAGGATCGTTGACAATACATCTTTGCGGCATCAGCTCAAAGATGCTCTGGAAGGGGCACTGCAGGGGAGGACCGGATTGGGAGAACCGGTGGATATAACCCCCCAATAGGTGCAACGCATCAAGAAGAATAAGCGACGAATGGGTAAAGAGTTACGGATCAAAAAGCAGGTTGGGGGATTCCAAATCAGCGACACCATGCTTGATTTGGGATCTGACGTTAACATCCTGCCGCGCAAGACATGGGAGGCTCTCGGAAAGCCATGGCTGGCCTACTCGCCCATCCAACTCAGAATGGCAAACCAGTACTGCATTCGACCGATTGGCCGACTCGAAGGAGTTGAGGTCGACATTGTAGGGGTCAAGACGTACACCGATTTTGAGGTTATTGATATTATGGGAGACAAGGATCCATACCCCGCCTTGTTAGGGATCGATTGGGCTTTCGAGAATTACGCTATCATCGACCTCAAAAAGGAGCTGATGATTTTCGAAGATGGGGAGGTCCGAGTCACTTAGCCTCTCGACCCATATCAAGGTCCGAGGTATACCGAGATGGTGGATAACCGGGAGGATGCTCAGATGATGGATCACCTCTACCAGATGACTGCAGGGAAGCGGGAAGACTATATTAATCCGACTGCGACTGGTTCTGTCAGTTGGCGGAGTGTCCAAAGCTCGGAGCTGGGATCCGAACTCGCGTGGGAATACTGGCAGTAGGGGGGGTACGAGACTAGCACGCGGAGATGTGCTCATATTGGCCGCGTCAACTAGATTGGTGCGGAGTTCAGAGACTACCCGACCCTATCAAACATGCAAGCTGTCAATACCTTTATTGTTAAGGTCGAGGACACGGTACCGGAAGGGAGCAGGATACCCCTTTTGGACGTCGCACTACAGTCTATAGCAGCCCGATGGTGGAAAAATCACTGCGATACCTTGTTGCGGTGGAGTAGTGTGGCGGATGCGTTGCGGGCGCGGTTTATAGAAGAGGAAGGCCCTCGAAGCAGGCAACAGTATTCGGGAACTTCCCATCCGCAGGACCATTTGCAGACCTGTGAGGAGCAGTGGCGGAGTATAGGATACCCAGAAGAGCTGTGGGCTCATCAGTTTGTCCACACTTTAGATACCATCCCCTATGCATGGTATTTGGAAGAAGAATGGAAACAAGGGACTAGTTCTTGGAGGGAAGTTGCGCGCAAGTTTGCGCAATGCTTCTCATTCGCGGGAGACACAGAGTTGGAATCTCAGGCATTGCACGCTATCAGGGCGGTACTGTTTTTCCGCGATCTGCAAACCGACGGCTGCATGCTGCCCGTCCGTCCTGAGGCCGTGCGAGAGTTGGTTTGCCAAAGGATTGACGGCGATCTGGAGGACGATGGTCTGGAGGACCTGAGGCACCTGTATTTTGAAGAGAAGGAAGGCGAGCGGAACATTAACGAAGAACCGGCCACTGAAGGGGTCCACTTACGGCCACTAAAGACAAAGAAGCTCAACATCGGTACGGCGGAGACACCTAAGTTGGCTACAGTGGGCGATTACTGGGACGAGGAGACGACCAAGGAGATTTTCAACCTCCTCCAGGAATATGAGGACTTGTTCCCTTCATTGGTAGCAGACCTAAAGGGCATCAAAGGCGACCTTGGCGAGATGTGCATCATGCTGAAACCGGGTGCCAGGCCTGTGAAGCACCAACCCTACCAGTTGAACCCATGGGTTAAGGAGAAGGTTAAGATGGAGATCGATAAGATGCTGGCCGCAGGTCTAATATTTCCCGTGGAGGAAGCAGAGTGGGTGAGCCCCATCGTCATCCAGAATAAGAAGGACAAGGTGGAGATACGTGTTTGTGTCGATTATCGCAGTCTGAACAATGCCTGCATTCATGATCCGTTTCCCACCCCTTTTAGTGACGAAGTGTTGGACCACGTTGCGGGGAACGAAGCATACTCTTTCACGGATGGCTTTTCGGGCTACCATCAGGTGCGCATTGCGGAAGAAGATAAGTCAAAGACAACCTTCACCACCGAATGGGGGTCGTTCGCATACCATGTCATGTCATTCAGCTTGAAGAACGCTCCGGCCGTGTTTTCCCAGATTGTCATCACCGCCTTCCGGGAGTACATTCACAAGTTCCTGGAAGTCTACATGGATGACTGGACTGTCTACAGTTTATTAAAGAAACACGCTACCCTGTTGTGGGTCATGTTTGATAGGTGTCGCCAGCTGCAGATTTCCTTGAACTTAAAGAAATGTATTTTTGCCATTCCGTTCCGCACGTTGTTGGGACATGTGGTATGCAAGCAGGGGGTCTGCGTCGACCCCGCCAAGGTTGCGGTGATCATACACATGGAAGCTCCTGAGAAGGTGAACAGTTGCGAGCATTACTTGGGCACACGGGATACTACAGGAGGTTTATCCGCAACTATGCCAAGATCACTGCTCCGTTAGAGCAACTTCTGCGGAAGTCCGCAGTCTTTCAATGGACGAAGGAGTGTCGGATAGCCCTGGACACCTTGAAGGAAAAACTGGCCTCAGCGCCCATTCTAGTACATCCAGACTGGGATAAGAAGTTCCATGTGCATATCGACGCTTCCAGTATTGCACTGGGGGCTGTCTTGGCACAACCCGGCGAGACAACAGTCGACCACCCGGTCTACTTCGCCAGCCGCAAGCTGTCAAATGCAGAGAAGAATTATACCACGACCGAGCGGGAGGCGCTGGCGATGGTGTACTCTCTTCAGAATTTCCGCCACTATCTTCTGGGGGGCAAGTTCAAGTTTTTCACAGACCACTCTGCCCTGAAGTACTGGGTCAATAAGCCTGTTCTGGAGGGTCAGATTTGCCGCTGGCTTCTGCTGTTCCAAGAATTCACGTTCGAGGTAATCATCAAGCCCGGAAGGTTGAATGTCGGGCCCGATCACCTATCTCGGTTGGAGACGGGGGAGAACGACAGCTCCCTCGATGATCAGCTGCCCGATGCTGACCTTTTCCGAGTCGAAGTTGTACCAGATTATTTGGCGGACATTGCCGCCTATCTGACCACGGGGCAATGCCCTCAGGATTACACCCCGCTTCAGAAACGACATTTGTTCGTCCGTGCCACCGACTACCAATTGATCGCGGGGCAACTATATAAACTGGGCCTTGATGAGGTTTTACGCAGATGCGTCCTTAACCATGAACGGGAAGCGGTAATGTGGGAATGTCACAGCGGTGTTGTAGGAGGGCATGTAGGTGCGAAACCTACCGCAAGAAAGGTGCTCCACGCTAGCCTGTGGTGGCCGACAGTACATGCTGATTGTAAGGCCTATGTGAAGCACTGCGATGTCTGCCAACGGACTGGAAGGCCCTCACACCGGGACGAGCTCCCACTACACCCAGTGCATGTGTTGCGGCCATTCAAGAAGTGCACTGTGGATTTTGTAGGCCCCATAGCCCCGATCGCTAGGCACTCCAAGGCCCGGTACATCATTACAACCACGGATTACCTCACTCGGTGGGCTGGGGAAGCGGCGGTACGCGACTGCACAGCGGACACCGCCACCCAGTTCATTTTTTAGCACATCATTTTCTGGTTTGGTTGCCCGCAAAGTTTAACCAGTGACCAGGGTACGCACTTCATTAATGATACTATCAAAACACTGCTTGACACCTTCATGGTTCAGCATCACAAGAGTAGCCCGTACCACCCGCAGGCTAATGGTACGGTGGAAGCCTTCAATAAGATTCTGGAGAAAGTCTTGACGAAGATTTGCAATGCCCAGCGTGATGATTGGGATGAGCGCTTATCAGTGGCCTTATGGGCCTATCGGACTACGGTGAAGCACTTGACCAATCAAACGTCGTTCCAGCTTGTGTATGGTCGGGAGGCAGTGATCCCCGCCTAGTTCACTGTACCAAGCCTGTTAATCGCCACGTCTCTAAAGTTCTCGGAAGAGGCCTCCCTCTAGGAGCACCTCCATGAATTGCAGGAACTGGATGAGGCCCACTTCCTGGCCGAATTCCACCAAAATATCCAGAAGGACTAGCAGAAAGCATGGCACGACCGCCACATTAAGAACAAAACCTTCCAGGTTGGCGACAAAGTTATTTTATATGACAGCAGGTTCCAGAAGTTCCCAGGCAAGCTCTAGATGCACTGGTTGGGACCCTACTTTGTTGTCGAAATTCGCGACTCCGGAGCCGTTCAGTTGGCACAGCTGGACGGTACAGTTCTCCCTAGCTGGGTGAATGGCGCATGCCTGAAACCCTACCAAGAGTAAGTACCTTTCATTTCTCATCAATAACTCTCGCACCCAAGAGCACTCGCAGTATAGCATAGTTGAATAACTCTCCCGCAACCGGGATGAGCGTAGGAAGTATTTTTGTTCATAGGTAGGGTGTTAATAACCGCTTAGCTGCGGGGGGCCGCACCGCAACCGACTGTGGTCGGGGTGGTGGCTGTCCAACGTGTCATCCCTGTAGGATTGGTACCAGTATCCATGTCAATCCAGCTCAGTCCACCCACATACTTGTGTCAGTCCGTAGGATCGCCTAGATCGACGTCATTAATTACCATAATTGGCAGTAACCGCGCCGTCATCATTTGGCCATCACCCGCAGTAACTTCAGCCGTCGCATCCGCCCACTTTCCCATGCCACCGTCAGCAACTGTCACACCACTCATTGGCATGCGATTGATCGCACGATTATCGCAGAACAAATGCTAGCGGGAATTAACTCGTTCAGGGTCTCATCAACTCCACTCGTGCCAAGTGCTGACATAACTTGCATGGACACCAAAAGCACGAGAATGCCGGACCCATTCGAATTAGAAATTTCCGCTGCACCAGATCCGCTGAATTCTCAGAACACATTGCACTAGGAAAGATGCTCCAGGCATATTCTCCAGGTCTACCAATGCCGGGCCAAAATGCCGAAGGCCATCCCAGCAGTCATTGAACCAGAGCTCGATCCCCGGATTCAAAAAACTGAGTCCCTTGTGGGCAAGTATGATAATGCTGCCTTGATTGATGCCAACCTCTCAAATGCTGCCGAGTTTCCATCCTTCCAGCGACAGGCATACATGGAGCACTACTCCACTGCAGCCGACAATCCCGCCAGCTGCCTGCGACCAGAATTCAGCGGCCTTCAGACCTCGTCCTTGATGAATTTGAGAAATCTACTTGTCTTTGGCACCACAGGACCAGTTCTGCAGTGTACTCGTTTCCTCCTTAGCCGAATTCAGAATGGGTCTCTGTGGCTGACCCAGGAAATTCCTATTCATGCTGAAGATATTCATCGCCTCACAAGGATTTCGCAAACAGGTGCCGATGTCTCCATGGCCTGCCAGACCTCCTCCAAGCGTGCACGAAAGTCGGGCGATGCGGACCTCTATGCCAAATATGGCACTCGCAGGGGGGGGAAAGGAGCCAAGATTGAGCTCATCAACAAGCCCGAGATTCGCTTCGCCTATTACCTCATTGCCAGCAAGACAATGAGGCACTACACCAAAGGCGAGTGCACTCTTGATACTATTTCTATTGCTGAGCATTGTGTCCAAGGCACCAGACTAAATTGGTGTTCCTTCGTGTTGAAAGAGCTGTTCGCTGCGTGCGAGGAGAATTATAAGTGTGCAACTACTTTCATTTATGGCTATTTGATTATTGCTTTCGCCATGTGGAAATGGCACACTCCACACATCCGGTTCCCAGTAGAGATCCCCGAGGGCCAGCCCCTCGTGATGAAATTCACTCCATGGCAGGTCTCTCATGACCCCAGTACCAAGCTGGTGAATGCAGATGCGTTTCGGTCGTGGTATCGACTAATGACGGATGTGGTGGCATGCCAGCAACGGGTGCCCCGGAACCTGTTGGATGAATATAGCACGCAGGTGTGGTTCGGGGTAAGCCATAAGCACACTTACCTCCGACCCACTCGCGTTCCAGCGGAAACCTTCCGGATGACGCCACTGAAATTTCAGTTGGATGATGCTACCTTCCATCGTGAATTCTGCTCATGGCCGGGAGTCACGAAGCACATGCGGGACGGGCTCCCCCGGTGCAATTTTGATAGGATGGCCCCAGCGCAACAGCCTGGCGAGACGATAGAGGCAGTGCCCTCACACGAGCTCCCCGAACCGCTCATGCCCATCGTTCGCCACTTCAATACCCAGGTACAGAATCTCAATGTGGTGACTCAGGTTATTTCTAGCGATGCTGCTCCGTTTCCGTTATTTTCTGAATTTCAGCTCACTCGCTCCACTTCACACCCCCGTACCGCTTCGCTCACCTCCCCCATTCCCACCACCTTGTTCACTTCGGCTGATCCACTCACGACCCTGATGGGCGAGACGAGCGGGCCCAAAGATCCGTCTGAGGCCCCTCCACCTAAGAGGGCCCGCACAACTGAGGCAAATCCGGTGGTGGACCTCACTGCTGACGATCCACCACTACCCCCAAGCACCGGGGTGCTGATTACCGAAGAACCCCTCATCGACCCATCTGAGTTCATCAATATCCGCCTTCCACATTCTTCCACCTCACCATTCACTGTCTCGATTACCGTCTTTTCGCCTACTACTCCATCTGGCCCTTCTACTTCATCGGCTACTGTATCTGACCCCCTTGTCCGAAAACTTCGGGGTGGGAACCGTGGGGCTAAGGTCGACTCTTGTACTACCACGGTCGACCCAGTGGAAGAACCCCACCCTTCTTTTACTGATATATGCATGCAGCAGACACCCATTGTGTCTAATTCTGCAGAGGCTCAACCAAAGGCCACCCTCCCTCCATGATCGGCCCACATTGATCAGCAAGCACCGCTGGATTTCAATATGATTGATTCTGGCCATCCAGAGGCCGCGCCCTTATCTCCTCCTGAGCATGGCAATGGATCAGTTGTCGGTGGGCAACCGTTGCCGGAGCAAATGCCGGCGCCGAGCACATCTGGGACCGCCACCTTCCAGCCCGACAATCCAGCTCAGCTGTACCTACTGATTCAACGGGCGGCCCAGCAGGCTGACAGATTACATTTGGGCCTCCAGCAGCACTGTGCCGAGCAGCAACGCCAAATTACCATGCTTACTGAACAACGAGAACAACTCCAAATAGCACGGGAGCAGATGGAGGTAATGATCACCAATGTCACTCGGATGTTCTCTGACTTCTGGCCTTCCCTACAGCCTCACTACCCCCTGCTGCCTCCCGAAATCGCTGCGGCTAGTCTCTCCGAGCAAGAAATCCACCTCCGCATTGCCATTCAGAAGTTATATCGGGAGAATCATGAGCTTCGTGCGGCATTAGAAACCCTTCCGGTGTAGCCCGAGCCTGCGGTCGACTATTCAGCCCAGGTGGCCGCCAAGCAGGGCCAGGTAGCTCAGATGCAGGCCGCACTTCAGTCCACGGCACGAGTGGCTCAGGACCTCCTGAAGGGCCTTCAGGAATGCTCCCTGGCACTCACCGTCAAGACACAACCAATTTTAGCCCAACTCCAGTAGATCTCCAGGGAAATTCAGGAGGCCACGGACCCTGCAAGGCTGGATCAATTATACGGCCAGGATGATGAGCTTGAAGCTCAGATCCAACATACAGAGGCTAGCTCGGCAGAAGCCAAATGCGTCATTCAGGAGCTCCGGCTGCCCCTTCAATCTAGCGCCCGGTCTATACAACAGCTTGCAGCGACAGCCGAGACCCAAATCAGCACAATGTTTGGAACCGTCCCAACGCCCGTCGAGGAGGATGCTTCCACCAAGCTCGCCGAGGAAACAAACTTGCTCATCCAAGGCTGGCAGCAAGCTGTATCAGATTTTAATGAGCTTCGTGCTACAACGTTCCGTAGGGTCCCGGAGTTGGGGCCCTTGTTTGAACAGTCGCCGGAAGATGCACAACAAGGATAGGAACAAGCTGAAGGTGCACAGCGGGAACGAGCGCAAGATGAGGGCACGCAGGGCGAACAGGACACGGGGGCAAGCCGGGTAATGGAGGTGGAAACCATGATTTGCGATTGACTCGGGGACGAGTAGGGGAACTGTGGTCGGGGCCTGTTGGGGCCCTTGTTTTTGAAAAACCTTGTCTTGAACGGTTTGAATTTGAAATAACGGTCAGATTTTGGGGTTGCGGAAAATAGACACATGGCAGCCGAAACCGAGTCGCAACCACACTAAACAGCGGAGCTACCAAATTTGCGAAGGAACAGGCACATAGCGGAAGAGACTAGATGCACAGGTATAGATAAGAAGAAGATACACCAAAAGAACGCAAGCGGAACACACAGATAAGCAGAGAACAGCCAGAATCAGCTAAAGAAAGACAGAAGAGGAGCTAATAGTCACAACAGCGGGTGAATAAATAGCCGACACCCGGGAAAGAAAAAGGAGAGAACGACCAAAGGAGAGGAAGCACATGCTGCAGCAGGAACCCAGATTCTGGACGAGGTTTCTGTAGTTCTTAGGGTTCTACCGATGTATACCTTTGTTTCGTGAAGCCTATGTATTGGATTTGTAAGCCCAGTGCAAAGCTATGTAACTATGAATTTGGCCGAGAGCTTAATATAATTACAGGTTGCTGTCTATTGGGGTGATTCACATGCATGTGTATTGATTGTGATGCTTCAAAATTTTAATTTCTTGCTATCTGTATGCTTTATGGATGATGTTGCATATGTGATTCTATTTATGTGATCTAAATGCTGATAATAATGAGTTGCGGATCCTCTCCTCTCCGTTGGTCTATTACCCTTTTGCATGTAGTCGCGGCACGCCTCGGGTGAGACTCTCTGCTCTCCAGAGTAGGGTGATAATGCCGGCGTAATCCTAGACTACAGTGGATTCCTTTGTTGGCCACCACTCCCGAACCTGGGTCTTGCCCGCGAGACTTGATCACCCGCCAACAATCACACTATCATCTTTAAGATCCAATGCTTTAGATGACTAGCCCAATTGAAAGCCTTGAATACTGAATAGCAAGTAAACCCTTTTCCTAACTCCATTGCCCAATGGTCTTGAGTGTTCTTTGAATTGTCTCTCCTTTGCCTAAAATCCTCTTTTCTCAACCTTGTCCTATATTGAACACTTCCTTCCCGATTCCAAACAACCAAACAAACAAACAAAACAAAAAAAACCTTGCACCTTATACCTAGCCTAAAACCTTAAAACTGAGCTTCAAAGACACATACATTTTCCTATATAGAGAGATCCCTCTCTAGACCCCGGAGGGCTAGATCCTGAGGTCTGAAAGTGGTTATGATGTTGTCTCATCTTTTGGTATTGCCAAACTTGCCAAAACATGGGAAATCCAACATAATGGTGACTCCACTGGGGACTCTTTGAGTAAAACACACCTTTAAACACTTCAAAGACTAAAAGAAGACCATAGTAGCCTTATTTTGGTGGTTAATCACTGTGGTGGACAATATAACTCCTTGAAACATTCTAAACCTTCCACCTGGCGACTCCATAGTTCTTCAACGATTAAGAGAATCCACTGGTGATCAGTAGGCCTGTTGATTATCTTGGTTTACATAAGACTCCACTGGGGAACTAGCCTCCATTACAACATCAGCCACATTGGAGGTGACAAGTAGGATTAAACTGCTGTGTTTGAAGATAACATTATGGCTTCAAGAGCCTATCCTAACCCAAAACCACCTGAAATAGTTGACAACCCTGAGAGCATTCTCAGGAAATCTCCTACACCTAAAGGACCAACTATTTCCAGACATATCCATAGAGTTAACTCTGCACCAGAAGATTTTAAAACTCTATCATACCCTCTATTTGACTTAGACTTACAAAGCAGCTTACCAAGAACTAGGTCATTCAGCGTTCTAAACCAGCTAGACTCTGAGCTTCTTGGTTCACCATCTCACAGTGGTCAACACAGTAGGGATAGAGAGACCCCTCCATCTACACCTCCGAATAGTCATTTCATCCAAAACTTAGGACTCTGTCATCCTAAATCAGCCGAATAGAGTGTTGTTGGTCCTAATATTCCTGTCATCCACATACCTGCTGCTCAAGCCAATCCTTTACCTCCACAGAACATCATTATGGCAGCCTGGTATGCACCTCTGGTGTTACCACAACCCCTAGTGCCTCTAAGAAATGACTATCAATCAAAAATCCCACATTTCATTGCAAAGGAGTCTACCATGGCTCAGCACCATGTAGACAGGATGGAAGATTCCTTTGACTATATGGAGATAGATAATGAGATAGTCAAGATGAGAATCTTTGCCCAGAGTTTAGGAGGGGATGTGAAGAAATGGTTTAAAGGCCTACCTCCTAATAGTATCCAGGATCTTCCCTCTTTATATCAGACCTTCATAAACAAATGGGAAGTCAAGACCAACCCTCTCCAAATCTTAGCATAATATAAGAATCTTAAGAGAAATGTAGGAGAGAGTGTCCATGACTACTCTACAAGGTTTAATAGCGTTAATAATGCTCTACCTCCACATATGAAACCTCCCCAAGGTATGGCTTTAGTGAAATATCCCGAAGGCTTTGATGCTGACATGGCCTACCAGCTTAGGGAGAGAGATTACAACACATTGGAAGATATGCAAAAGGAGCAGTGAGTGTAGAGGCTAACCTGATTGAAAAGAAAGCCAGAATGAGGGCTGAGAAAAGGGTAACATATAGGGATGACACTGTAGCTTCCACATCCGATCCCAAGTATGAAAGTCTAGCCAAAAACATGGAAAGGCTACAAAAAATAATGGAAAAAATGGTTGTCACAATCAGTAATCAAAACAGAAACCAAAATCATAACTAGAACCAGAACTTTAGGAGAAACAATACCACTCCCAACAGACAAAGAGGCTCTGATCAGCAAGTCATACCCCCATTTCAAGAGAACTTTCTTGATGAGGATGAAGGGATAATAGAAGAGTTCAAGGGAAACACGATAAATATGTTTGAAATAGACAACTCAATCCACAACTGTTCCACAGAAGAAGATCAGTCCTCACCCTCATATTGGGATGAGGAAAGGTTAGAATCTGAGGATTACAGGCTAGGATTTGAAAATGCCATCATGCAGGTCAGAGAACAGTATGAACTTAGAAGAAAAAATATCTTAGACATTTCCAAACCAAAATATTCTGAGATTACCATTAAGAAAAGGCCTGAAAAAACTTCTAAAATGACTGTTGAAAGTAGCAAATCATCAGCTGAGAGTTCTAGGAAGAAAAAAGAGAAAGACGGCCAAAATAATGATAAAAAAAGTCAACCAACTAGCAGCACTAGCACTGCAGTTAGTGCTCCTGATAAAACAGTTCCTAACACTGTACATAGTGAGAATTAGCACACTGATTCTACCACTAAGGTAGTGGCTAACAAAATAGAGTTGAGTGTTACAAAGAGTTAATCTCTCTTCAATTTGGAGAGTGAGATTGCTAAAATTAAAATCTCTATCCCACTCTCTGAGCTGGCCACTCAGGATGTGTATAAAGGCCAAATTTTGAAAGCATTAAATCTAGGTGAGAACAGTGACACTATCAATCTGAGTGATGACCAACCAGCCCTTCTATTTGGACCAAAGATAGAAGGAAAGTTTCAGGAAGGGGTAGTACCTCCTTTTTATATCAGTCTCAATATCCATGACAAGATCCTTCACAATGCAATGCATGACTCTGGGGCATCACACAACCTAATGCCTAAGGTAGTTATGGAGAGGTTAGGCCTAGAGATAACCCATCCTTATAAAGATTTATATTCATTCGACTCTAGCAGAGTAAAATGTCTTGGCCTGATCAAAGATCTGTGTGTGAACTTGACCCAGATTCTAGCAAAATGTATGGTTATGGATGTTGTAGTGGCAGATGTGCCACCTAAGTATGGCATGTTACTATCAAGGTCATGGGGAGCCAAGCTACAAGGTACAATGTAGATGGATGGCTCATATGCCACAATCCCTGTCTTTGGCCAGCTTAGGAGACTGTATAGAGAGGCACAAATGAAGTTCATGGTTAGCAGCCCTGAAAAGCCTGAAAATTCACCTATGTACTCTGTACACACAGATCTGGACTCCTTTATCCTTTGCAACGATGAATCCATAGATGAGCCAGATCTAGAAGACAAAGATGCAAACAATAGAACAGAGCCCATG
The DNA here is from genome assembly GCA_034641835.2 of Pinus albicaulis. Classification (NCBI taxonomy): domain Eukaryota; kingdom Viridiplantae; phylum Streptophyta; class Pinopsida; order Pinales; family Pinaceae; genus Pinus; species Pinus albicaulis. The sequence goes on from CM076581.1 coordinate 1,040,946,775, forward strand.
GATTTTAACATAATGGCCACTCTGGACTTAGAAGAAAATGAAGAAGAAACCTTTGGACAATGCACCGAATCTAAAAATTAGAGTGAGTAAGAAATAGAATCCAAATAGCCAATTAGTCATTTCTCTGAAACACATACACATCATGAAGAACAAAACCCTCCACATCACGATGCAGACCCCATATGACAACATAACAGTGAAACCAACATTAGGGAGAAAAACAATAATAAAACTGAAAATCATCCCTTATGGAGAATGAATTTCGATGGGTCCTGCATTAAAAATATTGAAGGAGCAGGGGTGTGGTTACATAACACAGAGAGTGACTATGTTGAGAGTCATGCCTTCAACCTGAACTTTAAATGTACAAACAATATCGCAGAGTATGAGGCTCTCATCCTAGGCTTGAATCTGTTGAAAAAACTAGGAGCCCATAGGATAGCTGTACATGGAGACTTTGAGTTAATCATAAAACAAGTGAACGGACAGTATACAGCTAAACACCGTAGATTGAGAGCGTATAAGAATGATGCTATGGATTTATTGAAAACCTCTGTAGAATATGAATTGGTGTTTGTTCCTAGGAGTCAGAACATAATTGCGAATGGATTAACCTACATAGCTAGTTCATATCATAGGTCCCCTAGTGACAAACATATCATCATTCAGACAAAATATAGACCTGTAGTGCCTAATAATAAGAAATATTGGCAGGTCTTTGAGGGCGACAAGCAGAAAGAGGATTTCCTGCTTGGCAGGAATGAGTTTGAATGCTCCGATTCAGACTCTAAATCTGATGATAGCTACCTGAGTGAAGAGCCCCTGGATGAATTAAAATCACCCCATAACATTGAAAAAAAAACTTTAACTGAACAACTTGGAAATCAAACTGAAGAATATAAGAATGTAGACAAAGAGGAAATAGAGGTGCTACGGGAAAAAGATAAGAATATACCCCGAGGACTGGCACTTTTAGAGGACCTTTTTTATTTTGATGATGTAGCAAAAGAGCCCACTATAGAACACTCAGAATCTGATGTCGAGGAATGAAACATAGGCAGTGAAGATAAGCCTAAGATGATTAAGTTGGATAAGTCCTTGGCCACAGAGATGAAAAAGAAATATATTGACTTATTTAAAGAATTCATTGATGTGTTTGCCTGGAGCTACGAGGACTTAAAGGCCTACGATATAAACATTATACAGCACAAAATACCTTTGAAAGAAAACCAAAAACCCTTCAGACAGAAACTTCGCAGAATTAACCCGAAACAACTGCCTCTAGTTGAAAAGGAAATCAAAAAGATGTACGAGGCAGGAATAATAGTGCCTGTGAGGTTTTCTGATTGGGTCTAAAACCTTGTAGCTGTGAGAAAGAAAATAGGTGAGATCAGACTATGCATTGATTTCAGGAACCTTAACAGAACCTCACTTAAAGACAATTACCCCTTACCAAAGATGGAACACATCCTACAGAGGGTAGTGGGCTCAAAAAGGATCTCCCTGTTAGATGGTTTTTCAGGCTATAACCAAGTTTTAGAACTCCCAGAAGACCAACTCAAGACATCTTTCACCACTCCATGGGGCACTTTTATGTACTTAAAAATGCCTTTTGGACTAATGAACGCTGGCGCGAACTTCCAACGAGCAATGAACATATCCTTTTTAGAGGAAATTGGGCACTTCATTTTCATCTATCTTGATGACATAACAGTCTATTCCAAGATTGATGAGGAGAATCTAAAAAATCTGAGAAGAGTTTTTGAAAAATGTCGAAGGTTCGGTCTGTCATTAAGATAGACCCGCAAAGAGTTGATGGAATACTTCAAATCACACACCCAAGAAACATAAAAGAGTTACAGTCCTTTATTTGGAGAATTAACTTCTTAAGGAGGTTTATTCCCAACTTAGCTGAGCACCTCAGAAATATGAAAAACATGCTGAAAAAAGGTGTAGGGGTTAAATGGACTATAGAGGCTAAAAAATCTTTTGAATCAGTTAAACTTGCACTCACCCGGGCTCCAATCCTAATTAGCCCAGATTTCTCAAAAGATTTCTTGATATTTTCCTTTGCCTCTGAGCATATAGTGGCTACAGTTCTGCTGCAAAAAAACCCAGAGGGAATAGAACAGTCGATTGCTTTCTTCAGGAAAGCTCTAAGGGATGCACCCTTGAAATATAACATAATGGAAAAATAGGCCTACGCCTTGGTCAAGGCCTTGAAAGACTTTAGGGTGTATATACTGCATTCTCACATCATTTCCTACATCCCAAACATAGTGGTTAAAGACATTTTGTCCCAAGATCTAGATGGAAAGAGGGGCAAATGGATTGCTATAATATTAGAGTATGACCTGGAAATAAAACCCACAAAACTAATCAAAGGTCAGGGCTTAGCTTAGCTAATGGCTGAATCAAATTTACAAGCCCTTGACATAAACATGGTTGATGCCTTGGATGAACATGAAGGATTGCCTAATCCTATAGTAGAGGAACAATTTCAAACTTCTCCTTGGTATTTTGATATCCTGTATGTACTCACAAACCTCAATGCCCCTCCTGAACTATCAAAGACTATGGCCAGATTCCTAAAACTAAAAGCCAGAAACTATTGCATACTGAATGAATGCTTATACTAGAAAAATGAAAATTCTCTATTGCTTAAATGTTTGCCTGAAACTGAAGCAGAGAGGATTAAACAAGAGTTCCATGCAGGAGAGTGTGGAGGCCATTTAAACTGGAAAGCCACTGCTAACAAAATACTCAGAGCTGGCTATTACTGGCCTACACTTTTCAATGAAATCCATAAAATGATAATTGCCTACCATAAGTGCCAGATTTTTTAGGGAAAAAGAAAGCTCCTTCCTTTACCATTACAACCCATTACTGTTGAGGCTCCCTTTCAAAAATGGGGCCTAGATTTCATAGGAGAAATACACCCTACATCTTCTGCCCAACACAAGTGGATCCTTACAGCCACAGACTACTTCACAAAGTGGATAGAGGCCATACCTTCTAGGAATGCCACAGATTCTGTTATCATTAAGTTCCTAGAAGACCACATTCTCTCTATATTTGGCTGCCCAAGAAAAATAATCACTGATAATGCTGTTTCTTTTGGATCCAAGAAAATGATTGATTTTTGTCGCATGTATCAGATAGAACTCGATCATTCAACTTCTTATTACCCACAAGGTAATGGGTTAGCTGAATCATCAAACAAGAGCTTGGTGACCATCATCAAAAAATTGCTTGAAGAGAACAAAAATTCATGGCATAACAAGTTAGTGCATCCTTTGTGGGCTGACAGGCTAACAACCAAGAAATCCATTGGCATGTCACCATATCAACTTGTCTATGGAACAGAGGCAGTGTTTCCTACCAACCTTGGAGTACCAGTGATTAAACTAGTCCAAGAGATTCATACAAAAGAAGACAGTATGGTGAGGAGGATAAATCAAACAATCCATCTCCAACAAACAAGAGAGGAAGTCTATAACAAAGCTCTGAAAGTACAAGAAAGTATAAAGAATTTGTTTGATAAAAGAACAAAAGCTTCGGACTTCAAAATTGGAGATAAAGTTCTGAAGTGGGACTCTAGGAGAGAAGACAAAGGAAAGCATGGCAAATTTGATAGTTTGTGGCAGGGTCCTTACATCATACAGGCCACTGTTGGGCCAAATGCCTTTTTTCTGCAAGAGCTAGATGGTACAGAGTTATTTGGTGGTCCTGTTAATGGTAGGATGCTCAAGCATTACTACTGTTTATTTCCAGTTTATAGTTTTTCATTTCCATTGTAAATACCATTGCTGTGTTTTATTTTCAAAGAAAAAAAAAGAAAATGTTTCAAAAAACAGAGAAAGAGAGGTTCAGACATGCTCAAAACTTGAACCTCTGAAGTGAAAATATTGGCTCTAACATGATCAAAACTTGAGCCAAATGGAAGTAAAGACAGTTGGTTCTAATATGCCTAAAATCTGAACCAGCAAAAAAGGAAAAAGATCAGCTCTAACAAGCCCAAAACCAGAGCTGAAGTGAAGAAGAAAGTGACTCTAACAAGCCCAAAATTTGAGTCACGAAGAAAAGAAGGACACTCCAAAAGTTTCAAGATTTCAAGCCTTCGAAATTTTGTTTCTAATTTTATGCAATTTCAGTCCGTGTGCAACAATCTTTATGCCTTGGATCCACATCAAACTAGACTGTCTAATCCTAGTTTGACTATTTTTAAATTTCTGTTGTAGAATGTAGAGAAGAAATCTGCTAGACTGTTTAATCCTAGCAGATAGTAGATTAGGTAGAGAAACTATGAGGCCAACAGTTTAATCTGGCCTCATGGAGTAATAAGGGTAGAATTGTACTAGTTTGTTTTTTGCTTTCAAAAAACAAAAATAATAATGATGAAGAAGGTCTGCAAATTCAAATGCACCTTGAAGAAAAAATGTTAAGATTGTAGGATGGGTAGGTAGATTGTTTGGGGAATGTTTTCTGTTGATTAATATCCATCATGTTTGTAACAATTGAATCAAAGAAGAAATATGGTTCAAAGATCATGCATCTGGCCTACTCCAAAGATTATTTTCTGAATTCTTGACTCCTTCAAGAAGAAGCCATCCCCATGTGGAGCCACTGTTAGCCACCTATGAATTTTTTGTCAAGAAAACAGGTGGCTAAATTGTTTTTGAGCCTTCAAGAGATACATTTCCTATGAAAATCTCTCATCCTTGAAGCCCCTGTGTGTCCTTTTCCTTTGAAGAGATATTCACTTATATTTCCAGCCAAAAAAGCCTCACTGTCTATAAAAAATTTATGCTCAGAAAGGCCTCCATTTGCCCCTTGTGTCTCTGCAAATTTCCCCATTTTAACCATTTTTCCCCTTTTCAAAGTCTCCCCTTTAACCTAAAAAATCCCTCCTAAGTCTTCCAAACCATCTATTTCATCCTTTTAAACCAAGTGAAATCCCTTCATCTGGTTTTAGAACCCCTTTATTCCCCTACCGGAACCCTTGTTTAGCCTTGAAAACGTTGTTTTTGAGCTAAAAAACCATTTTTTTACTATATACAGGCTAAGCCCCTTTTCGGCCAGCCCCTAACCACTTCCCCTCCATAAATCCCAATGCTAATACCAAGCGCTAAGTCAAAGAGTGCTAATCAAAATCGGGAGATGTTGCGAAGCGCATTTCTGTGTTAAAACAAAAATCCCCGATGCGAGGAGGACTTTGTTCTATGAGTCTCAGGAGAAATATCCACCGTCGATCTTATTAGATCTGATGGTCCGCGTAGGTCTTATCGCGCCCCAATCACATTTCTTTGTAAAACCTCTGATGATCTTCTCCACCGTTTATTCATATTTAGATCCGACGGCCATCGCTTCACTACCTTCATCGCCAATCGGAGATTTCACAATGCACCACCCTCCGATGCCCCGATTAGCTGATCCCTGATTGAATCAGAGTCGTCGATCCTCCATAGATCTAACGGTCCAAAGCCAATCACAACCATCGCCCATCGGAGTTCTGCCCCCCATCACTCTCCCTCCGATTGGATCTCTGCCGTCCAATCCTTTGGATCCAATGGCCTGTATTCCTCCCACCCACTAACCATATCCTCTGTCAGTGTTTCTCTCTCCAGATCTTAGCCATCCATCGTGCCGATCAGACGGTCCGCAATGAAACCACCTTCTTCTTGAGCCCACTTTACCGATCGTGCATGTGGCTCATATCATGCTCCTCCATCACCGTTGGATCTCACGGGCCCAGATCCAATGGTCCACAGCAATATCACGCAGTTTTTGTGTCCGATGTTTAACAATCAGAATTTACGCGATTTGGGTGCTTTTCCAGAGCCATGTGTCAGTTGGGGACCCATATCGCATTCAAAAAGCGAAAACTGCCTTCCCACCTTTTCACTGCGTGAAAATAGCGGTTTTTTATCCCAAAACCACTTCCCCACTTTGTGCTTGAGGTCTCATCTGCAGATCCCGACCATTGATCTGTTTGGATCAATGGCCCCCATTGCATCTCGCATTCCATTCATTGTTTTTCACTGCACGACCTCAGCATTTCATTGGATCATCTGAACTGTCGATCTCCTCCTGAGATCTGACGGTCCAGGTTAAATTTCCCTTCGCCCACGACCGGGTCCCACCATTCAAAATCATTCCATAATTTTTTTCACTACATTTTCATACATTTCCTGTGTATTGCATTTAAAGGTCCGAACCTTGGTTTTTGCATTAAACATCATATTCTTCCGCCCGCATCAAATTTTTATTTTTTTTATTGTTTTACATTGGAAATTCATATCATTCTGCCTAACATTAGAACTTTAATGTTTTACGTTAAATTTCATTACATTTCGCTCGACCATCCAAAGTCATTTCATTAGTCAATCTCCACCGTCGATCATCACCTTCAGGTATGATCGGATGGTCCACATGCATATCCCCACTAAACCTTCATCTGATAATTTTTCCACTGCTTTACATTGCATCCACAACATTCACCTCTGTGTGCTTCCTTCCTCACAGCATTCCATTACATACATCCTCCCCATGCATGGATTTCTTAACAGATTTATGTGTTTTTGCAGGGAACGGGCGGTAGAAACCGCCACTGTTCACAGTCATTGTTACAGTGACACAGAGCGCAGAAGAGACCATTTCAGAGCCTGTGATTACAGAGAAATGCCTGGGTAGGTGTTTAGAGTGGAATTTTTCATTAAAATAACCAAGTTTAGCTCTGTAAAACCTCTCCATCATCATTAAAGCTCAAATTTCACAGACAGAGATAGTCACGAAGCGACAAAGAGTATAAGTGGATAATCAAAGATTTAATGCCTGTAATTGAAGATTTTAAGCTTTGATTCATTGTTTAAAAGGTAATGTACTAGATTGAAGACCTTGAAACTATCACAGAAGGCCTAATGAGGCCTATAGCACAAAAAACTACATTGACAGTGTTTCACATCAGCATAAGTTTCCTCCCGAGAAAGGACACAGTACCCATACTGTTTTTATTCTACATTGTGTCCCTGAGAAGATTTCCACCCTGATAGCAGTCCTAATGCTACCAAAGAATTTGTTATGCAGTATGGTAGACCTTAAAGTCATTTATCTGCCTTTTTTTTTATTCACCAGAGTTCTGTAGAGTACTACAGCCAAAGTACATCAAAGAAGATACCTAGAGTAAATTTCAACCTGTCGAAGACCACTCTTTCCTCAAAGAGTACCAAAAATCAATGCATAGATATTAAGATAGAATGGGCCTTGACCCTCTTCTTCTACTCTGTTTTAATTTTTTATTTAGTGTTTCATCTACCTCCTCTGCCTCTGTTTCAGCTATAAAACTCATGAAGAAACTCATTGTAAGGGTTGTTGATCGGATATCTGTGAATTGTAAGCCGTTTCTCTTGAGATATAGTCCTATGTGTAAAGTTGTAAGATAGGCTGAGGAGATGTTTTCAGACTGAATTTCAAGCTGTTGGAAAATGTTGTACATGAATGGTGTTGCTCTTTCATATGACAAGCACATTTCTTTGGATCTTGATTTAAAGCAGCGATGATGTTTTCTTAATTTGTCTATGTTTTCCTTTATAATTCATCACATTTCATTTCTCTAGTATGCATCAGAAATCTGGTTTAGGACATACCCTCGCATGGTACCCTAAGCTTATTCTCTCCCTACCTTTGATTTTTTTTAATGATTGTGTTATCTGAGTATTGATTCAAGTTAATTTAACCAGTGTAGTAGCTAATATTCACTGCTAGCTGATGTATGAATTAATGGATTTGTTCTTAGATGTTCTTGCTAGGTTTTAATTGAAATAATTGGGATACTGGGAGTTTAGAATGTTGATTCTGTCTCACTAGGGTCTTCTTCAATCAATTGAACCTTTCTAAGTTCCCTTAAGTTGGATGCCGAAGCATTGGGAGTTCAAAGCCTCTCTCTGATCTCAAGCCTTCACCTTTGTGTTTAAATCTTTAATGTTCCCTTTGTCTAAAGAGTTAACCTTTTAGGGGTTGGATCATAAGTGTTTAACGGCATATCCTGTCCTTAGATCTGATTCCTAAGTGGTCACCTTGGAGGTTTCCTTGTCATTCACCTTCTTTCCCATCATTTCATATCACACTATCATCTTTAAGATCTAATGCTTTAGATGACTAGCCCAATTGAAAGCCTTGAATACTGAATAACAAGTAAACCCTTTTCCTGACTCCATTGCCAATGGTCTCAAGTGTTATTTGAATTGTCTCTCCTTTTCCTAAAATCCTCTTTTCTCAACCTTGTCTTATATTGAACCCTTCCTTCCTGATTCCTAACAACCAAACAAAAAAACAAAACAAAACAAACCTTGCACCTTATACCTAGCCTAAAACCTTAAAACTGAGCTTCAAAGACACATACCTTTGCCTATATAGAGAGATCCCTCTCTGGAACCCCAAGGGCTAGATCCTGAGGTCTGAAAGTGGTTCTGATGTTGTCTCATCTTTTGGTATTGCCAAAATTGCCAAAACATGGGAACTCCAACAAACTACAAATGAATGAGAGCGAGGATAATCCAACACCACAAGTTTGGGTAACTATTGTTTAATTTACCCTTAAAACTTTGGGAAGATTTAGCTTATGGAACCAAAAACAACACCTTGAAGAAATTGTTCAAGATTTTAGAAGCTACAAATAATGGTATAGCCTAAAACAATTTTTATTCAAGTCATTGAATCTAAAACCATATTTAGTGTCTTAAGATGCAAGCAAATTGCTAACCATTCACCTTCGTTTCAATGCATGCTTTAAGCATTGACTTGAAAAAAATTGCAATTGAAAAAGAGCATCGAGAAGATCTACATTGTCTATGCAGAGAAACAGTTGAAGATAAAGCCATCCAGGATGCTAGGGAATTCTCCTTGATAATTTAAAAAATCTCAAAAAGAGAAATAAAAGTCAAAGGATTCAACCACTTTCAAATCTTGCAAATGAAGTGACAATAATGAGCACAAAAAAATAGGAATGCCCTGAAATGAAGAAAAAGGCTGTCAGTCAAACAACAACCTGCCTGACTATCATAGTTACTCCTTCGATTACAAATGAATGAGAACAAGGATAATCCAACACCACAAGTTTGGGTAACTATTGTTTAATTTACCCTTAAAACTTTGGGAAGATTAAGCTTATGGAACCAAAAACAACACCTTGAAGAAACTGTTCAAGATTTCAGAAGCTACAAATAATGGTATATCCTAAACCAATTTCTATTCAATTCATTGAATCTAAAACCATCTTCAGTGTCTTAAGATGCAATCAAATGACTGACCATTCACCTTGGTTGTAATGCCTGCTTTAAGCATTGACTTGAAAAAAATTGCAATGGAAAAAGAGCATCGAGAAGCTCTACAATTGTCTATGCAGAGAAACACTTGAAGATAAATCCATCCTGGATGCTAGGGAATTCTCCTTGATAATTTAAAAAATCTCAAAAAGATAAAGAAACGTCAAAGGATGTAACCACTTTCAAATCCTGCAAATGAAGGGATGATAATGAGCAAAAAAAATAGGAATGCCCTCGAATGAAGAAAAACGTTGTCAGTCAAACACCAACTTGCCTGAATATCATAGTTACTGCTTTGAGTACAAATGAATGAGAATGAGGATAATCCAACACCACAAGTTTGGGTAACTATTGTTTAATTTACCCTTAAAACTTTGGGAAGATTTAGCTTATGGAACCAAAAACAACACCTTGAAGAAACTATTCAATATTTCAGAAGCTACAAATAATAGTCTAGCCTAAACCAATTTTTATTCAAGTAATTGAATCTAAAACCATATTCAATGTCTTAATATGAAAGAAAATGACTGACCATTCACCTTGGTTTTAATGTCTGCTTTAAGCATTGACTTGAAAAAAATGCAATGGAAAAAGAGCATCGAGAAGCTCTACAATTGTCTATGTAGAAAAACAGTTGAAGATAAATCCATCTAGGATGCTAGGGAATTCTCCTTGATAATTTAAAAATCTCAAAAAGAGAAATAAAAGTCAAAGTATGTAACCACTTTCAAATCCTACAAATGAAGTGATGATAATGAGCACAAAAAATAGGAATGCCCCTTAAATGAAGAAAAAGGTTGTTAGTCAAACAACAACTTGCCTGAATATCATAGTTACTCCTTCGACTACAGTGAAATTAAGAAACTTAGGTTACTCAATTTAAATTAGGGAGAACAAGGAACTTATAAGTTACTCAATTGACCATAAGGATATCAAGGGTATTTAAAAACATACTTGTCCAACAGAAGAGGAATAAAATATGACGCAAATATAACGAAGCATGAACAAAAGATCTAGAAGTCAGAAAGAAGAAACAACATTTCTTACATGACCATAGGACTTGGTTATCAGGTAGAAGATCCAGAGCCAACAACAAGAAATAATAAACTGAGTGGATGAAGGATGAAGAAAGAAACCAAAATTGAGTGGGAATAAGTTGTAACTTGTCCCAAAATGCTGGGTGTGGACCTATTTCAAATTTGACTAAAATAATTTTAATCAGGAAAAAATATAGCAGAAAAGCAGGAAGAACAAAAAACTAGGCTTAGGCTAGATGAAGTTATATTGAACCAGTACATGGAAAACTCAATTTTAATTTAGAATGCAATATATCATATTTTCATGTGAGAAACAATTACATGGATCCACAATATAAAGACAAGACACACGGTAATACTTGCCACATTTTGTTCCCAGATATGCTCTTAAATATCGCAGTTGAAAGTGCTGTTCTTGGGTATGCTACTAGAACATTTTGAATTTCCATTAATCCATAATGAACTCATGGTAAATTGGTCAAAGAAAAACCACTATTTAAAATAATCATTGAAATTGATCATTGCTTATGAAGATGGAATGTGAATGCTCTGGAAACACTTTTATTGGTATAATTATGTTTGGTACATGATCCACTTGGTGAATGAATGATATATATTTTTTCAATGTGGGAGCATAACTCGTGCTGTATTTGTGGGAATTACCTTGTTATTATATTTGTTTTCTCCCCATTGTACCTTGTATGTTAATTAAATTTCATGGTGGATAAGAACACTAGGGACACTTATTTATGGAAATTCATAATGTATAAGAATTTTAGTAGGATCACCTTTCATTACAAGAAAGTTTTCAAGGATCTGAGATCTTTACCTGTTCAATAAAATAAGTTTTTCGAAACTCCCCAAGTGTCACTTCCCACTGCCTCTCCACATGACCGGATATGGGTATAGACTGAGATTTCCCACATATTTGAGCCACGAAAGAATAAATACCAAAGTCTATTCTTAGAGATGAGCTAAGTAGTTATGTCTGGAAGTAAGTCACTGCATATTTTTAGCAGAACCCCTCCACGGATCCGAGCCTAGGAATATTATAGATCCACTAAATTGAGTTGTAGTGATCCTTCACACACATCCGAGTTTTGAGATGACACGGTCCTGAAACCAATTTTGATTGATCTGAGGTGTAAGGAATTGTTTTGAGGTTTGTAGAATTATACCAGTAGAAGACTGATGCTGGCATATGCATGTGCCAACTCTCCCCTTCAATGTACCTCTTCTATATCATTGTTGCACCTCCTCTGTTATAACATAATCTAAATTGTTTCTATTGTTGGTGCACCTCTATTGTCGAAAATGAACACTGTCAGAGCAACAAGGTAAGCAAAATTTAACACTCCCATTTTACAAGTGTTCTCCACCAAGATAATATACTATTACAAAACCTTGAACCCCTTATCTGCTAAGGGAAACATCATCACATTGACCATTTGTGAACCTAACGAAATATAAAATTAGACCACTACTCCCTTCTATACTCTGAAATCTCTTTAGAATATTCAAAGTGTGCATTCCTTGTTCAAGGTAGCCTTCATCAATAACCCAACATTCTCTAACATTGTTGCACCTCCTATGTTCTATTAGAATCTAAAATGTTTCTATTGCTAGTGTGCTTCTATTGCTGAAAATGAACACTATCAGAGCAACAAGGTATGAAAACTCTAACACTCCCTCTTTACAAGTGTTCTTCATGTTGTTGCAAGATAACCTTGTTCAAGAGTTCCTATAACTACATTTTCAATAATAGATGACACAATGAACTTGGGACAATTTGAAACGAAAGGTCCAATATTGTGTATGCCCATCTTTTGACTAGGGAACTAGAATGCAAAACTGATGTTAATAAATAAGGGTGATCATAAGAGATCTAAAACTATAAAAGCCTAAGTATGTAGATGTAGATAAGGCTAATGATTTCCCCTAGATCAATAATCCTAGATCCTTTACACATTTTTCATAAAGGTGTAGAGCCCCTTTTATATCGATAGATTACAAATGCTAGATCACAAGTTCACCTATAATATTATATAATCACCTTAATGAGCCTAGAGAGATGTATTCAGCTAAAAATGTAGAGGGTTCGATTAGTTTTGTTCGATGTTACTATTGTTTCTCTTATTTCTTGAGTTTTTAAGCATAATTTGTATTATGTTTAGAACTAATTCTGTTTCTGCTATGAGATTGTTGGTGAAGTGAATAGTTCACTTCTCAAGAACATCATGAATTATATAAAGTAATCGATATTAAATAGTAATTATTTATTCCGAGAATATGTACTTGAGTTTCAACTTTTGTAAGCTCTTTCACTAGTACAACTTCATTGATAACAACATTAGGTTTTTCCACATCAATTGTGTAGGTGTCATTACTCTTATCCTTGTTTTTGGATCTTTGTTGTGCCTTATCTATTTCTCTATCTTATTTATTTCCATTAGTATATATTTATTATGATTTCTCAAATGAATATTTGTATCAACTTTAGTCGACAATTTTTTTATTAATATCTTCAATCTCTCTTTTGTAAGCATTTTTTATGTTGTTAATTTCTTGTTGTAGTTCATTTATTTTTTGTTGGAATTGTGAATTTATGTACCTTGTTTTTATGATAATCTCCAAAATAAAGATGCCCAAAGCATAAAATTTCAAGTGAATAAGGACCTGTACATTCTATAGGACATTCATTCCCCTCCCATTTGTGGCAATTCCCATAGGCTCAAAGCAAGATTGTCTCCCTCCCTCCATGAAAGAAGATAACACTCATGACTCAACCTAAGAATATGGATCATACATAAGCACAACAAAGAGTAAAGAAAACAACAAGCAATAAAGAATAGAGCCATGACTAAGCTATCAACAATGATCCAGGATTTTGATATAGATAAAAGTACATGAACCCTCCAAATGATCAAGGTTTCATCTTTGAACTGAAAAGAATTGGGAAACCAAGAAAGAATAAACAGTTTAAGATTACTAATAAAGAAGGAAAATCCTGTAATAGTTCTCATTCAGTAAACTAAATTAAATATGTCAAGTTCTGAAAAAATATATATGAAACCTCCATTTGGAAGAGGGCATAGTTTTTAAAATAGGAAGCTCCCGCAAGTTATATTACCGAGGGGTTTGGACGAGCCCAGTAGTGGAACCGAGAAATCTGGTCCCCTTGGGGTTAAATCAACCAAGAACAGTCACTTGACTTAAATGAGTAGATTTAAACGTAAATATCAGAGCATAAATTAAATGAGAATACTGTAAACTGGTAAAAGTAGTTTTTGTTGGAACTGAAACAAAATCAGTCTAGTCCTAATCATGAACCAGATAATAATGTTATTTTAAACAAAGAAAGAGTAAATCCTTAGTTATAAAGACATATTTAAACAATCTTCAACAAATCTATATAGGGTTTAGCTGTATGCTAGTTAGGAAACCGACGACTACCTGTCCCTACATAAAATGGAGTAAAATAAAAGAAGTACTATAGGGGGGGGGAAGTATTTTTACTTACGCAACAAACATGCATCCAGAGGAATGAAGCTACATAATGAGTAAATAGACAGTAGAAAGATTTCAGAAACTTAATATTTGCACATAGTTTCTACAGTAGATGACCATACATTAATTTAACAATCAACTTCATTCATTGTTCAAATGAAATAAAACTCGTAAACATTTCTTCTAGGTAAAAACCCCACCCTATTACCATGAGATTCCAATTCGGATATGATTACAAAAAAATAGCAAAGATAGTCATAATGTATATGACCGACACTGCATGCAGTGTAACAATTATATAGAAAGGAAACGAGATAACAATACATTAAAAGCTTAGGGTGAAACCCTGTAGTGTATAAAAAACCATGGCTAGACTTAACTTGCATAGTGTGTAGCCAAAATATTGCAACCTCTCGACATAGATGTAATTTTTGCACTTAGGGACTTACACTCAAACCTAATGTAAAAAAAGGCAGTCACTTCCTCAATTTTGGACCGGAGGTTTCCAACCCAGGTAAGCTAAAACATTAACTTTACAACAAGCGGAGTGTTGTGGCAAGGCTGCCATGATAAATACTTCAACCTTGATAGAGTAAAACACTGCAAGAACTAAGTGAAATGGCTTGGTACTTCGCTATGATAAAATATTTTTGAAATAAATAGGACAGATAAAATGGCATGAAGGCATACCTGTCAACCATCAGCGTGCAATTTTTTAAGCTCCTGGGAGATGGACTCAAAGCATCCCGGATGTACCTGCAAAGGAGACATAGCGCAGAAAAATAGTTACACCGAGCCGTGAGTTGAAACCTTCAGGTAAATGAATGGAAAACAATAGTAAAAAGGAAGTAATGATGTTATACTCGCAAAACTAAAATTTGGAACCTTGAAGCGAGAGGAAGTAACTCCAGTGCTGCATCCAACGAAGGATTTCATGTTTACGAATGCCATGCCGGCCACTGGGGTTGAGGAGATGAACCCCATTCATGGCATAACAAGGATTCAAACCAACAGCTCCAAGAATTGCAGAGTGGCGGAAACAAAAACAATGAGAATGAAAAAGGGTTTCCGAGATGGGGTAGGGTAGTTAGGGTAAAAATCAAAAGATTAAAGTTGGATTAAGGATAAGATAAGATCAGTTTAATGTTAAGCACACTTAGTGCAAATGTCGTCTTAATCATCTCTCAAGTGCAGATTAGTGACTTAATTAATGGCATTAATATTCCACCGTAATTTTTCGGAGCTCCTGGTTCCAGGCACTTGGGCACATGGGGAGGGGGTTGGCACAACGGACTTACTAGAGAACAATGTTAAACGAACTTACCATATGCATATTGCATTAAACCTTGGCTTACATGAACCTTCGACCTTTAGATGTGGCCATTTGGTTGCGGACCCTGGCTTACGTGGACCTTCAAACATTGGATGCAGACATTTGAGATTGGAATATGTTTAATTGCTATTTAATTGGAATATGGTTTAATACATCGGTCTTGCGATGTTTAGGAGGAAAATTGACACTTGTACCATAACATCGTAAGACTGACAGTTTGTCTCTAAACATCGCAAGACTGACGGTTTTTGTCCTAAACGTTGCAAGACTGACATTTTTCTCCAAAATGTTGTAAGACCGACGGTTTGTCCCTAAACATCGCAATACCGATGGTTTGTCTCCTAAACGTCGCAAGACCAACACCTTGCTTCGAAACGTCACAATTCTGACGGTGTGTCCCAACACATCGGTATTCCGACGATTGTCCTAAACGTCAATATTCCGACGATACTCCCAAAATGTCGCTATAGCGACGCTTATTGGAGGGATTAAAAAAATTGACAAAAATTGACGAAATTTCCGACAAAATTTCAAAAGTGTTGGAACTAAAGTGTCAGAATTTTTACCATCTGTACAAGTGAGTGAACTTCGTCACATGTTTTTGGATCGTGTCGCCCTTCTCTATTTTGATATTCTTGAGATTTTCTTTCAACACCAACTTCCTATGGTTGTTTCTATTCTAATATAGGTTTGTCAAGGCCTTCCACATAGCATATGGAGTCGCCTTCCCATAGAGACTCGAGACAATATGGTATCTAACTCCCTCTAAGAATATCTTCTTGCCTTTTCTACATTCTTCTTCCATTCATCAAGAAGTTGAGCATCTTCTGTTGTGGGATGTGGGACATCAGTATCTATGTAAGCCTTCAGTCCATTGTCCTCGAGCACTTCCTCCATCCTACCCTTCCATGCTATGTAATTCAAATTTCACTCAAGTGCATATTCAAGTCTTAAGCCATTGAGAGACATATTGATCTGTTGTTGGATCCTGAAGAATAAATCTACAAATTCGAACCTGATCAGAAAAAATTTTGTTCTTCTCTTCTTATTGTGATTCATGGAACTCTAATACCATGTAGAAAAACAAACCACATGATTCAATCTTATCTTGTAATGTACTAAAACAAAATATTGAATCATTCTACAATTTGCGGAAACAAAAAATGATCACACAATCTCATAACAAGTAAGAGAAAGAGGCAATCAATCGCACAACATAACATGTATATGGGGAAATAACACTTCCTATAACCTTGCTATATATATATATATATATATATATATATATATATATATATATATATATATATATATATATATATATATATATATATTGTGTATAAATTCAAGACCATGAAACAACACAATGCTTTCTCTCTCAAAGAAATTCCTGCACTTTGCTAATTGTATCACACTAATCTAGGAAAAAGCAACCAATTTCTTAGCCAATTCTCAATCTCTGCTCAACTTTCCTTGGTGACACCTTCTTGGAGGAATTTTCGCCCTATTAAATAGGAAATTCTTCCAATTAATTACGCAATGCATCCTTGGCCTCCACGTGACTCTATAAATGACCTGTACAATTTTTTAATCATACAACTGATAGTTATCATCCCTTTAACCTAAGTCTCAACGGGGCCTTCCTTAGAATTGAAAAATAATAAATATTTATAGTGAATTATCATTTAACTGATTTCTCACTAATTGTGAATTAAATGAGATTTAATTTACTGGACCTATCACTAGCTCATCTCTTAGTTAGAACTAGTTAAACTAATTTTAACTGAATTAATTGAGTTAGCTAATTACAACTCACCAATAATTGAAATTGGTCCCCCTTAAATCATGGGACAACTCCAAATGCATCCTATCAGACCATCAACTCAAATTTCCTAAGCTAACTGAGTCATTCTGGCTTACTTAACTGATACAAGTTGTCATGAGATGAAATTGCAATTTTTCTTCCAATTTAATTAAGTGAAAATTAAATTAGAAGCCCCCTTTGGGTGCCATTTCAAAAAACACATGTTTGGCTACCTTCCAATAGAGCTTGGTTGGCTTAACCATTGTTTTACTAAGGTGGTTAGCAACATAAAACATGTTCGGTCATGTGTTCACCAATTACATGTGTAATATCCCCAAAAGGAAAGATTCAGCAATACCTGTCGGAATAACGCATTTTTCAGAAGTATGTGGACTCAAATGAGTTTTCAACCCTTGGATCCCTTAAATCTGGAGATATAGTATCTAAATCCAAAAGGAGAGCAAAAACAAATCAAACTAGGTGAGGTAAATAGAACTCCCACACCTAGTATGGTTGGAAAACACCTAAGAATGGGGCTGCAGCAATATGCAACAATACTGTAGGAAAATAACGCAGTTTTTCTGAGAAACAATAGGAGATAAACAAGAAGGCTCAAAATTCATATATACAACAATAAATCAGATCCATATTGAGGCCCATACAATGTATGAGAGAATGTAGAAGACAAGAATAGAAGAAATTCCTCAAAAAGAGGGGCTGCAACACATGTATTAACTGAAAAATAGCTTGACAAAGTTATTTTTAAGAGCTGCAGTAGCTGTATATTACACTCTAGATCTAGATCAGATCTGTGTACAAAATACTAGATCCATTTCAGATCTGTACACTAGAAGAGCTCCTTTACAAATTCCCCTTGGGGTTTTGAACAAAAGATGGAACACAAAGGGTAGATCTGATATCTAAAGTTGCAGATCTGCAGTAGGATTCAGAAATTTCTGAAGGTGAATACAATAGAAGTAGATCATATCTAAACATAACATGGATCATAAGTATAATCCATGGATCACCATAGTGAAGGGTAAAACCCCAACACTAGAGATCTGTCCTCCAAATGTGTGTCAAAACACCCTTGTTGAGGAGGTAAATCCCCTCTGCGGACAGAGGTAATCCCTACTAGCCCAGCAGGGGTCTAGCAACAAACAAACAATGCTATGACGCAAGCTCCTAGTTACGAATGAAAGATTTGAGATAGGAACCTACCTGGATTCCAACGCTCTGATCTGAAGCAGAAGAAGCGTCCCCGTCCTTCAGCCCTGGCAGATCACAATTCTTCCACGATCTCCGCGGATGAACACCTGCACATAGAAGAAACGAACAGATACAAGCATAGGAACCAGCATACGTAACTAAACATCGGTCAGAAAAGATATTACTCGCGTTAACATGATGGAAAACGGAGTGGAACCATAATCATAGTCATCTATTAAATGATAAACGAATAGAAGTTACAACCAAGTTCTGACGTCGCAGCCTCCTTCGAACGGGTCTCCGGTCGTCCACGTCTCGCAAAGCTCGCCAAGGGAAAGGGAAACCTCTCCAGAGTCTCGTAACAATGGTCTCCTCGCTTGAATGGGCCTTAAGGGAAAGAAGGGATTCTTTACAACACAAAGGCACTTGGGAATAGGGAGATGCAAAGCTTCAGCACTTCAAGACTAGCTTGCCATGGATTTGAGCAAGCTTTTATAGATGGGGAAGGAGGGAGTTGGGATCCCTATTATTATGGGATTGGCCCTATCAACAAGGAAGGTTCCATGGAAGGTGGCAAAACCACTTCCCTTCCATAGAACTCCCGCAGCCAAACCTCCCAACTCAAGATAGGCAATGGTTTGTGAGTTTGTTTGAACTCAACTTCCGCCATCCATATTTAAAAAACAGTCCCTAAAATGGGTGGCGCGATTGCTGCTCTATGACAGAGCGCCAAGTGGCGCGACCTCTTTACAGGATTTCCCTGATTGGCGCGAGAACTGAACGGTCTACCCGCGCCAATGCAAAAAGAGCTGTTTTTCATGAGTTTTGCAAGGAGATGTCTCAAGGGAAAGTGAAGCTCATACTCAGAGGGATGTATTGATGATGTTTTCAAGACATGACAGTGTTCACAGGTCACATAATGGGTCCTCCATTGTGCGGGACGGGGAATGGTAGGGACGGTGACAAATTACTGTGTAACAGATGCCCCCTAAAGTATGAGGCCCGAGAGTGAGAGGGGTGAAATGCTTTACGAGAACATGTCCAACCGAAGGCCCGCCGTCGGAAAACCTGCGCAGAAAGATACAACTGATATCTCAAGTACATGATGTATACATATGGTATGGACGCAGCCATCCGAAAAAGAGTATGCTATAATCCGGATCTAGGGTATGGGCGCAGCCATCCAACTAAGATCAAACAAATAGACTCAGGTATGGTCGCAGCCATCCAATCAATGAGTCATGTACATAGTGATAATAATCCACCATCGCAGCCTGGATTACAACAGACACAATCCAGGGTCTTGCGCCCCATCTCGACCCAACAAAGTACAAGTTCAAGCATGTGAATATGTGATCTGATGTCGAACATGCAAGAACATCATCTGATTACCAGCCAATGATGGAAGCTGTTAACAGACGCGAGAGTAACCACCAATAACGACAATGGTTCTCAAGGCACTACAGGTACAATCTACGGCGTGCGAATAAATGAGCTGACGTCGAACACCCGCAGAATCATTCGATCGAAGGCCAATGATGCGAACCTCACGTCGAATGCGACGAACCTACCATTGAGGCATGCATGCTCCAAGGTACCATAAGGAGTCTCTAGACCAACTTCCTGGATAATGAGTTGAAGTCGACAGGAAGTGACCTTGATCGAAGGCGGGCCATAGTGATTCCCACATCATCGACACGAGACAGAGGAACATAATGTTTTGTTGTGAATCAAAACCATATGAGAAACAGAGGAAGGTTGATATTTGCAAAGGCCAACTTCTCTTGAACACATGAACGGCACGACAATGGACTTGGCAGTATTTGACATCAACGGATCAAAGGTCATGGCAACGAGGCAGTGAACAGATGAGAGGTCAAAAGAGATTACCCAAACCCATGGAAGAAAAGTGAAGCAGCGAGATGAGATGTCCCCAACCCGACACGAATGCAGACAAGTGCCATGTTCAAGAGCGACATACTGCCGACGACAACGACGATGGTTCCATTTTTCCCCCACCATTTCCGGCGAGTACCCCAATTATTTTTGATAACAAGCTTGAAGGGGATAGCATATGCTTGTGATATAAGTCCGCCCTTCGGGCGAATCCATCCTAGTGCATTTAACGAGTCCTAGGAAGGAGAAACTCGGAGAACGTCATTTCGACGAAATCCAATGTCATCAGGGTTTAACGAGTCTAACAAAGGAAGAACTCGGCGTCTTTTCATGTTTAGAGAGTTTGAAAAGACAGCGGAAAAGAAAACTCCACAGGTCCCTTTTCGTAAATAGTTCCCCAGATCCGAAAAGGTAGAAAACAATATCCGGGAAAACCTCCTAGTCGCAATAGGCTAAGGTATTCCTTTTTCGTAATCAATCCATCCCAGCCCGAAAAAGGGTTAAAATTATACTGGGTGAATGTCGATTCGTGTCCATTTTAACGAGATCGAAACAACAAGGGCCTCGGCAATCTTTTCATATTTAGAGAGTCAGAAAAGAGCTGAAAGATGACTCCTCCTGGAGGAACGAGTGGCATAAAGGGTAGCAACTGGTTCCGGTAATGGTGGAACTGCTCAAAACAAGATAAAGGTCAAGAGACTGGCTAACAAGACCACTCATAGCAGCGGTTCCTCAGGATCGGGTAAAACAACCAAGTGAAGGCATATGATCGGCCAAGCAGATTATGACGATGGAGTGAGAAAACCAAGGCTCATCTAGCAAAAACAGGCTGATAATACGGCAATCACGAGAGGTAAAATGGGAAAGGTTTCATTTTTATACAAGCTTGAAATCAGGAAACTCTGCTTGAAGTTGGTTTCATTTTTACACAAGCTTGAAACAAAGATAAACTATGCTTGAGACCAGTTTCATTTTTACACAAGCTTGAAATGGAAACAAACTATGCTTGAAAAAGTAAGCATGCCCCCAGCATGGTGACTCAATTCGAGGTACATGCCCCCCAAGCTTCAGTCCATATGAAAGGTAAATGGAGTGAAGGTTCAAGTTAAGAGATCTAAGAAAGACTCGACTGGGATTTTACGAGATCTGATCAAAGACTTGAATTGAACAGGAATATGTTTCTTTTTTTTTAACGAGGTTGGCACATTAAAAGAACTATCCTCAGGACACCTTGTTTCATGGTTTAAGGAGCTTGACACAAGACAAGGAACTCTGCTCCGACAACCTTGTTTCATGGTTTAAGGAGCTTGACACAAGACAAGGAACTTTGCTCCGACAACCTTGTTTCATTTTTTAAGGAGCTTGACACAGGAAAAGAACCATGCTCCAAGAACCTCGTTTCATTTTTTAAGGAGCTTGACACAAGACAATGAACTATGCTCCAAGAACCTCGTTTCGTTTTTTAAGGAGCTTGACACAATACAATGAACTATGCTCCAACAACCTACATCAAAATGAACCAGAAGGCAGTGCTTCCAAGAGTTCCACTCCCGATGGAAGGAAAACATTCTGGAAGTCAGGACCCAATGCCCCCAGCACCTGATGCACGACGGCATCATCACTGAGCACAGGCATAGGGTAGGTAGACACATAGTTGACCTGCGGTGGAGTAGATACAAAGGGTGGGTAAAAACCAGGAGGGGGTGATGGCGGACCAGTTGCCACATTAGGACCAAAGAACGACAGCTGATCAATGGCCACGATCCTTCCTTCATGCGGAAAACAGACCACACGAAAGAGGGAGGATACAAGCGCTCCCATGGCATAGGTGTAATCGCACCCCAAAAGTAGATTGAAGTCCAAGGGGCCTGGAACAACCATCACGTCCATATGGACGGTTTTGCCTCCCAAAGTAATGGGTAACCTTGGAAGGATTTTTTGCACTGGTTAGTTCCTTCTGTGAATGTTAACGGATTAACGTAACGGGCGCAGCGGCGGTGAGCGAAAGGCTTGCCGAGGTAGTCGTCGGCACCTACATGGAAGGCACCTTCGTACGCATAATGGTCTTCAGGTACGACCGGACCAGAGCTTTGTGCGCTGATCTCGAAAGGCACATAAGACGGAAGGCGAAATCTTGCAAATCGATTCCGGTCAAAGACGACCAAACTACTCGGAGGGGCTACCATCGAAATGCGAAGGTCTTCCCCTGATGTTACGGAAGCAGAAGTCTCCTCCATGACCTCCATCTCGAAGGTGGGAGGAATATCCTCCGGAGCCTCCATCATGGGAGGCGGAGGAGCGGCTTCTTGAAGCACGGGGACAGGAGAATCTTTTTCCAAGTCTGACGAATCTGAAGAAACCAGAAGGACATGAGGAGTGTGAGATCCACTCTCGACAAAAAAGACCTGGTGCACCGCGGACGGGGCCAGTTCAACCGATCCTACAACCAATGGTTGGTCAGGGACGGATTCGTGAATTTGAATTTCTGGGGGAGTGGGATCGGCCAAGGATGACTCTTGACCAATCGTAAAATCAACTGGCGAAGGACTCAAAGAAAGCCGATTATAACCAGGTGGGAGGCATGGTGTAGAACCGGTTGGGTTGTCCAAGACTTGCTTGGCTTCATCCATATAAGGACAAAGGTGAATGGCATGGTTCCCTTCACACAACTTACAGGGATTGGTGATCTTACCCTGTTTCTTAGAGTTCTTATCAACAGCAGCTGAAGACGTGCCCCCAACTTGACTCCCGGAAGTCAAAGGCAACGGCGGGCGGCCGTTGGACCATACTTCGAGCACCTTGGGAATGCCAGGGCAGTCTCGAAGAAGATGGTCTCCCGTGCACAACAGGCAAGGGAACTTGACTTTCCGAGGAGGGTTGGAAAGACTATCAAGAGGAGATTCCTTAGGGACAGTAGCTGTACATTTAGCCTCTCGCTTATCGGACTTCTTCTTCTTTGTCTTCTTCTTCTTCTTCTTAGCCACCTGGTTACTTGAATCCAGGCTTTCACCAGGCAAAGTAGAAGATGAAGACGCAGAAACAGGCGAAGAAGGGGAGAGGTCCACCTTGGAATCAACATGATGTTGTTCTGTCAGAGGAACTGATTGAACAGTAGTGGAGACATTCGGAACTACAGAGGTTGAGAACAACCAAACAGGCAACCCAACCGTTAATCCAGGAAGGGACAACGTCGCCGTGTAAGGAGCACCAACATTTCCAAAAGGAGGAAAATGACCAGGATTCCCTTCTGAGGGGATTCCTTGGTTGGTAAACTCTGAAAAAGTTGCCATCAAACTCAAAACCACACACGGGATGAAAAAGAGTTAAGGGCACACGATCAAACAGTCAACAAGCAATATCTAAGCAGGCGTGTAATCGTGGGCGATTAATTTTACCACATTGGAAAGTAAGAGATTCTACCGTTTCATGTTTTAAGAGTCGAGAAACGATAAAAAGATGACTCTATCTCTTTCAGAGTTGACACAAGCGTGAAAGGACAAGCGCTTGACGGTCTTTTCAAGTTTAGGGAGTCAGAAAAGACCAAATGACTGCTCAGGAAAAACTAGGCACAAAGGGTGTGCCAAATATCCGTGAACTGCAATATACACCTTGGTTTCAAAAATGAAACAGAAATCGACCAAGGACTTTCCGTACGTGCAGGTAGTCTCCCCGAATGCTGTGTTCGGTGTATCACGGGTATAGGGCGGCAGACTCGGCTTCCTGTGGATAAAGGATTGAAAACCTGGAGGGGTCTCCCTTTATATACGCGACGGTACGGGGAGCGCAAGTCCGTACTAGCGCTGTCTAAAGCCAACAGGCGAACGACAGCTGCTAGGTTTAACGACGCCGGAACACGTCTCTAGCCTAGACCTTCTAAATATGTTTCGTTAAGTTCCAATGTTGCCTTAGGTTAATTGAATAAATTTTACGGTTGATCTTCAATTAAGTTTCAATTTCCAGGCCCTATCGTATGTAGTGTCTCCTAAATGCAAGCTATATGCCACGGTGCAACATTTCGTTCGATGAAAACTAGTTAAATGAGAGTTGAGAGCTTTTATGCAAACGAAATGGACGGAATACAAACAAGAGTATCTCTAATGCAACTAATGCAATTGCACACTTTTCATTCAAACACTAATCACTAGCAATATGGAAAAGATCACAATTTGCACTAATTTAACAAAAGCAAAAGAGATTATTTTTTTTTTTTTTTGATTTTCAATGTTTAATGGCTAATGTGCACTGAAAACAAAAGGAACAATTTGAGAAATGATATCTAAGAGAGAGAAGCAAACAACATTCACTCAACGAAGCAAGCAACCAAATCTCTAAATCGACCCAAAGTCCCTCAAAGCAAAGAAAGACTTGAAAACTTCCAATGGACCGTGTAATCTAGGTCCAAAGCAAGGCAAACGAATTCTGAATGAAGGAATGAACAATCACCCAAAAGACGCAGAAAAACAATCAAAGACTGATAAGAGAGCGTGGAGAATCAATCAACAAGTTGACAGGATAATCAAGACACCAAAACTCCAAAGGAGGGCTCGCTTCACTAAGCCACTAGATGCCCTAGGGCTCGAATCGTGAAATCGATAGACAGAGGCAAACAACCAAAGGATAGCGGTGAATTCCAGTCAAACAAGACTCCAACACACTCAGACAATCAGAAAATCAAGAAGAAAAGTACTGGTCAAGCTCAGAAAGCTAAAAAATGAAAAAACTCAAAAATTCACAGGGGTGGCGCGACTGTGGACTTGAAACTGGCGCCAGAGGCCGATTGTCGCGAGACAGACAAATGCAACAAGCGCCAAGTGGCGCGACTGTCAGGTTAAAACCCGCGCCAGTCGAGTTCTTCAATAAAAATTAAAAAACAAGCTAATCTGAAAGCAGACCAATACAAGCTAAGCAAACCAAGAAGCTAAAATAGTGAAAGAATCCAACCCAGAAGGTCCATCAAGCAAGGAGAAACAATCAAAGCGAACCAATCATAAACGGGACAAGGAAAACCGGACGATCCCCAGCGGAGTCGCCAATTTGTTGAGGAGGTAAATCCCCTCTGCGGACTGAGGCGATCCCTACTAGCCCAGCAGGGGTCTAGCAACAAACAAACAATGCTATGACGCAAGCTCCTAGTTACGAATGAAAGACTTGGGATAAGAGCCTACCTGGATTCCAACGCTAGATCTGAGGAAGAGATGTCCCCGTCCTTCAGCCCTGGCAGATCACAATCCTTCCGCGATCTCCGCGGATGAACACCTGCACACAGAAGAAACGAACATATACAAGCATAGGAACCAGCATACGTAACTAAACATCGGTCAGAAAAGATATTACTCGCATTAACATGATGGAAAAGGAGTGGAACCATAATCATAGTCATCTATTAAAATGATAAACGAATAGAAGTTACAACCAAGTTCTGACGTCGCAGCTTCCTTCGAACGGGTCTCCGGTCGTCCACGTCTCGCAAAGCTCGCCAAGGAAAGGGAAACCTCTCCAGAGTCTCGTAACAATGGTCTCCTCGCTTTAATGGGCCTTAAGGGAAAGAAGGGATTCTTTACGGCACAAAGGCACTTGGGAATAGGGAGATGCAAAGCTTCAGCACTTCAAGACTAGCTTGCCATGGATCTGAGCAAGCTTTTATAGATGGGGAAGGAGGGAGTTGGGATCCCTATTATTATGGGATTGGCCCTATCAACAAGGAAGGTTCCATGGGAGGTGGCAAAACCAATTTCCTTCCATAGAACTCCCGCAGCCAAACCTCCCAACTCAAGATAGGCAGTGGTTTGTGAGTTTGTTTGAACTCAACTTCCGCCATCCATATTTAAAAAAAAGTCCCTAAAATGGGTGGCGCGATTGCTGCTCTATGACAGAGCGCCAAGTGGCGCGACCTCTTTACAGGATTTCCCTGATTGGCACGAGCACTGAACTGTCTACCCGCGCCAATGAAAAAAGAGCTGTTTTTCATGAGTTTTGCAAGGAGATGTCTCGAGGGAAAATGAAGCTCATACTCAGAGGGATGCATTGATGATGTTTTCAAGGCATGACAGTGTTCACAGGTCACATAATGGGTCCTCCATTGTGCGGGGCGAGGGGAGAATGATAGGGACGGTGACAAGGAGCGTGGCAACGGCTTGTAATAATGGAATCTTAATGCAAACATTTCTTAGCTCATCCAGGAAATCATAATTAGGCACCATAATTTTTTTTTCTACACCTCTATCAATTTGTAATATTTCTGGAAAGGGAGGTGTAGGAGTGGATGTTGATGGCTTCTCTAATACAGGAGTTGAAATTATTGGTTATTTTTGTTTTGATTTTTCAATGTTTGGGTCCTGAAAAGATGTGTCTTTTTCAAGACTTTTATTTTCTCGTAGAGAATCTTCCTCAGAGTTGTCTTGTTCTTGTATGATCACAGAAGGTTTCCTCTTTTCAAGTATTCTTCCAGACCTAAGTTGAACATCACTAAGGTCTAGAGGAGTAATTAAATAAGTTGGAAACTGTTGGCCTTTTATCATGTATGTATTCTGAGGGTTTTTATTATTGGGGTTTGGTATGGGTTGAGCAGGCAATTGGTTTGTTTTCTAAGGAAATGGTAATGGAAG